>JAUPFN010000007.1:44089737-44689737 GCA_036924255.1 Apodemia mormo
GTACATCCCGACGACGACCGGCTAGTCTTTCTGCACAGGGCCACGGCCGAGGCGCTCGATGATAAGATGAAAGCAGTGATATTTTTTCTGTTTCTAAACGTTTTGTTCTCAATGGGGACGTTGTTGGTCGTGACGGTCATCGTTTCTGAGATGCGAAAGCGCGGCGGCGGCGCCGGCCATGAGCGGCTCGCCAAGGCCACAGCTTACGCCAGGCGCATCGGCGATGGCGTCGGTCGCCTGCTATTGAATATCGCACCGTTGGCTCTGCCGCCGTAAGGAAAAAACTCGTCTTTTTTTTCGTTATCGAAAAAACAATTGCGTTCACATTCAAATATCTTCGAGCAACCCGGGTACTTTGGGTATTGTTGCCCGATACTGATCAATGAACCCACGATACGTGGACTCGAACTGACTGGCCATGTCTATCGCCTGAGCAATCCCATCTTTGTGATCGTCACCGGGCCACGAGAAAACCCATTCGCGCGCTGCGGTCGCCATGTCTGGCGGTAACTGGGCGAACACATTCACGCACTGGGCGCGTGTCTTTCCGTACGCGGGAAACGATGCGCTCGCGGCGCGATTCAAAGCAGTCAATATATCGAGACACTTTTGTGCATGCTCTGTAAAGAGTTGCGCGTTGCTGTCGTTCCACGCAAACTCGACGCTCTGCGGCCACTCTTTCACGCCGAGGGCGCTCTGAATGTCGTCGCCTACCGTTTCGAATATTGTCACCATGGTCGCCCTGTACTGGTTCAGGTCGTACTGGACTTTGGTCAATTCTTGGAGGGTGCTGTCGAAAACCAACAGGGCGTCTCCGTACTGTGACTGTATGTTGTGGTACAACTCTGAGAGCGTTCGAGATTGCGTCAGTAGCGGTTCGGCTACATGGGCATTGGTTTTGAAGGGCATCGTTTGGTAATCCTCCATGACAAGTTGGAATAGTTTCGTGCTCGCTTGGAAGGCGTCCACAAACAGTTGCTTGCATGCGAGGACGCTCCGCATGTAGTCTTCTATCGTCTTGAGAGTGTCGCTCCATTGGCCGTCAAAGTAGTTCAGTAGCATTTGGGCGTTCGTCACCAGGGTCTGGAACGTCTTTATATCTAGCAATTTACTTTCCAGATCCTGCCGGTAGTCGGCGACGTTGTCGTAAGTCACGTGGACGATGTTGGACTGCGTGGTCATGCCCCACCTGACGGTCTCATCGACCCACATCTCGACAACGTCAAACAGGGGCACCAACCATGTGTGGCGCTGCCGGCGGCGACCTTTAGAATCTCGATGGTTCCCTTGAATACGTTTAATTCACCCGAGAGTCTCTCCAAGTCGTCCATCAATTCTTGCGCCGCTTGGCTAAAGAACTGTGAGGACGAGGCATCTTTGTCATCTAACATCTCTGTATCGTCGACGGGAACGGTGGCAGGTTTGTCTGGCATCTCTGTATTGTCGACGGGAAGGTCGTAGACCTCTGCCGCCACCGCAGCACGTAGCTTAGTACCAAAAATCTGGGCAGCGGTGGCGGCAGCGGGTATATCGTCATCGTCAACGGTGACTTTCATCGAGATGCCTCTGTTAGAGACGATGACGCGGTGAGCGTTTGGTCTGATTGCTCTGGCAAACAACGCCGAGGCGGCGGCGGCGGCGGCCTGTCCACCTTTGCGGTGAGTGGTGGCGTCGGCGCCGGTGACCGCGATGGACATGCTCTGAATCAGCTTGGCGTGGGTGCACACGATATCTACGTCTCCGCAGTCGTCGCCGCCGCCGCCACCTCGGGGCGTTGTAGGCAGCCGTTTAGTCTGTAATTTTTGCCATATGCAGAAGGGCGAGTGCGCAATCGACCCGCCGCCGGCCGTGATCGAGAATCTGTACACTCCCGTGGCGCCGCTCAATTTTTGCAACGAGATCGCGTCGCCCAGGTTGCACACCGCCCACAGACTGCCGTCGGGCGAACGGAACGACGCCCTACCGTTGAAAGGTAGACGAAGTTTGGACGAACCGGTAAAGCTGTGAGCCTGCACGTCCAGAGTCACCTCGCCGTGGGAGTCGGTCCCCATCACTAAAGTTTTTTTTACTTATCTACCGTGAACGGTGCAGGCGTGGGGAGATGGGGGGGGGGTGCTGTGGTCGCGCGCGGAATGTGCCTCTATTACGCATCGATTACGCAGGGCCTCAAGTGTCCCGCCGGCGACAATCGCCCGAATTGTCCGATAAGGCTTGCGTAATCGACGCGTAATCTCGGCCGATTCCACGTTGCGGCATCGACCGGTGCAGCCTAGGACAGGACAGTTTCCGTTTTACTGCGTCGGTCAACGACAGTAAGATGAGTCGGGCTATAGTCGCTCCAAAGTTTGACGATGTTTACGAACGTTTCATAAATCACGCTGCCAGAGAGGTCGAAATGACGACAGCCGCCGCCATGACCGCGCGCAAAATCGACGGCGGCGCTCTCATCAGTGCCGACAGACGCGTCGCCGCCGGTCGTCTCGTATCGCTCGGCACGACTATTCAATTGACCGCGCCCACCGCCGCGTTGGTGTACATGTTGCTGGCTGACAGAGACGTGGGGATTTTGACCAAAATCACCGGCTTTGGCTTGCTCGCGTTACAAATGCTGATGGTTCTCGACTGTTGCCGCTCGGGGGAGGGTGGTTCGTTGCCGTCGTCAGGCCGCCGCGACGACGCTAATCGGCAGATTCATGTTATCGCCGCTGCCAACCGCCCGACGACGACGGACTAGTGACGCACTATTATATCTCGCCATATCGCTCTGATAAAAAATATATACCAGCATCGCATGAAACAATAAGACTGTTTGGTGTGACTAGACACATGACAGTAAAAGTTATTAATTTAACAACTTGCACGAGTACCTAATTGTAATTTTTTTGTTTCAGGTAAGTTTCCAACCGTAGCGGTAAGTTGTTGACCATAATGTACTGTAAGCGGTCAAGCAGTTTTCGACGCTACAACGTAGAAAAAATCATGCAAATCCTAAATCGCGGTATTACAATTATTTATCTTTTAGCATTATATACGAGTTTCAACGCATCTCAGTCGGACCTCGGTCCCCAGGCAGTACACCTTGCCTGGCTGGGAAGATCTTCCCTTTTCCACGTGACCCCGACGTGATATGAACGCAAAACACCCTTCTGACCATCAGCGTCTATTGACAATCCCCATACAGCTAGCTCCACAAGCTACGCCACATTCACGCTTTTCCGAGTCCACCTGGAACTGTCCACGTTCACTGGATTCCTCAGGAGCTAAAACCCCAATTCCGCTAGCTCCAACTCATTGCGAAATTCAGCGAAGCGCACTCATCCCGACTCATCGAGGACTGTGCATACTCTACTAGTGTCGACTCACCGCAGACTTGAGCTCACACGGTACAATCGCTTCATTGGCTTAACGAAATCGACATTCAGTCTTAGAGGGGGGGGGGGGGGGGGCGGTAGTTCTGTTGCGGTCAGGCAATCGAAAATTGCTTGACCGCTACAACATAGAAAAAGTCATACAAATCCTAAATCGCGGTATTACAAATCTTGTAACCCTATATACAAGTTTCAACGCTTCGCAGTCGGACCGAGATCCCCAGGCAGAGTACCCCTCGCCTGGCTGGGAAGATCTTTTCTTTTCCATGGTTGCGTTATGTCATCAACCTTCACAGTAATGACGTCACCTCCATTATCATCACCCTGACGGCAGTATGTAACTGAATGGGGGTACCTAGTAACCGACCACAGAATACTACTCTCACCGATGTATACTTATGCCGGGATCGCAACTTCGCAGAAGCACGATGTCGCCTCGAATTTAGGATACGGTTAGTTCCCGGCGGGCCACCTACGTTTTGTCTGCGAGGTGCATACTCCGCGGCCAGCACAAGCTTCCTATTAGCGCAAAGTTATGTGGCTTGACTTGCACGTTTTCATAACTTTAACAATTCACATGTGGTAGAGTAAGAAAAAATACATTATGAGGTGTCTACGTTGTTTATTACAAAAAAAATGAAATTAAAAAATACAATATTCAGCAGTAGCGCTTTTCATTTTAGTATGATCAGTGCCTTGATGGCGATCGAAGGGAACAAAGTCGTTTGATTGTATATGCCCATCCGCGTAAACTCGGCCAGCATAATGTCGGCCCGCTGGATAGGGTTCGTCGTCATGTCCATCGTTTGCACGGTGAAGAGCTTGCTTCTCGCGTCAATCGTGATCACTTTGGTTGCAAATCTCGCCTTGCTCACTTGCACCTTACCGGCGATTTCGTAGTCGCCGGGCAACACTTCAGCGTTGGCGATGGTCAACAGAGGAATGTGCTCGGCCTCTTGAAAGTTACAAGAGACGCTTAGAAAATTGTGATTATCGTAAGCGACTTGCTTACCGACCATGGTCACGTTGGTGGCAGTGAAAGTTTGCGGGTTCTGCACCCACAACTTGTCGCCGTTGCTTTCCTTCAGACGCAGCGGATCCAGGCCCGTCAAAGGCCTCATGTCCGTACTCAGGGAGCACAGAGGGTGTACGGCGACGTACAGCAGCGTTACTACATAGTAATCGTTGGCTTCGTTACCCATTTCCTCGATCAGTCGGTCGTAAATGCCCCTTGACAATCTCATGGGTACGATCGATCGGTTCGTTAAATCGTGCCAATCCGTCCTGGTGGCGATGATCGACTCGTCGTTGCGGTCGGTGCAGGCCTCCAATTTTTCGACGACAGCGCGTATTTCAGAGTTGGCGGCGATGGACCCTTGCGCCGTATTCTCTAGCAACAATCGATGGAACTTGGCGTTGGGATTATGCGGACGAGCAGGCGCGGTGGCAGCAGGCGCGGTGGCGGCCGGTTCATCGGTAAATACCAGTCTTCGCTTGGCCCGGCACTCGTCACGATTCCGGTCGACAATTTCGTCATCTTCGAATCCCGGCTCTATTTGCAAAAAATAAGAGCGTTCTTCGTCCCTCGTAGACGCCACCATGGAACGCTTCTGGGCCGGCTTGGCGTGCGTTACGCGTTGTGGCGGAGTCTGTTCTGCAGAAGTCGAGGCTGTGGCTACGCTTGAATCCATTGTCACGTATCAAAATCTTGTAATCGCAACGGCTTTTGAGACACGAATGAATAATTTAGGACCGCGTTGACCTCATTTATACTCTGCCCTTTTACTATACGGGCCGTACGTACCGTAATCCAAGGATGCATGCTCCGCGGCCGGCGTGCCACCATGAAGCACAAACTCAATTTCCGCGCGACGACCGTGAGACACAAGCTTTCCGTCATCACGAAGTCATGTGACTTGACTTGCACGTTGTCTTTTCGGCTCGCAATGTCATAAAAATTAGGTAACGAAAAGATTCTCCGAATCCAGTCGCGGGTAGAGATGTGGATAGACTGCATCGTATGACGGCGGAGGAGTCGGAGGTGACGTTCTCGAGTCGCCCGTGGAAACATTTGCATCGTCCTTGTTGTGCATGGATACACTGTGCGCTCTGCGCGTCGGCAGAGGGATCGCGGGCGCAATAGGTACGACAGCCAGCGACATAGTGGTCGGCGGTGGTGGCGGCGCCAGTGTAGGGACAAAAGATGACAAAAGCGAGAATACATTCTGCAGCGCCGGCGGTAGACTAGTCTTGTGCGCGTCCCACGACATGAACGACCACCTCATCAGTCCCATCAGCGGAAAGGTAAAATAGCACAACCACCATAACCACGACAGCATAGTTCCTACACTGCTGCTTATTTTTTTTTTTCACATCGTCAATAAGTATGAAAGAATGCCCGTTCGCCCGACTCCAACACGCCAAAATGACGTGCCGGTTCGATGACGTTACCGGGGAGCACACGATCGACGGCCAGCCCTGTACCTTCGATTTGGGGGGCGCAATATACAAACGGGTGGATCTCGACAACTCGGATCTCATCGTCTCCGTAGAGTCGTACGACCACAACACTGTGAGTGTCACGAAACCTCTGCCGAGGCCCGGCGAGGCGCGACTACTCGGGTGGCGCGAGCTGATCGCCGAGGGCCGAGGAGCCACCGGCTTTCTGGCCACTTTTAAGCTGCTGGTCGACGAGAGTCGTAAGATACACGCCGCGCTCGGCCTGTATCCGAGACCCACGAGTTTTTTCGACATTTGCCTGCCGCAGACAATCGCGGGTCGTGGCTCCGTACAGTTTCTGCGACCCGTGCACTACACGGAGAACGCTCTCTGTTTCTATCGGGAACTCAACGATACATTTCTGAGACTGTGTCGCGAGGCAAGCGCCCGAACACGGTCCACGATCGCGGCGTTCACATCGCTGCCACCCAGCGACGACTGGTCGACGATGCTGTGGCTCAGCGGGGGAGGAAAGAAACACGGGCGCAATCAAAAAGTGTGCAATTTAGACTTGCTGAAGCGCCGGCCGCCCGAAGGTCTGCGCTGCGGCGCGGCCGCTCGCGGCGCAGCGGGTCGCTGCCGGCACGAGGCGCTGCTCACCGAAGCCACGTCGGCGATAGGCGCCAGCGAATCAATGCCCGAGCGGACAGTATGCGTCAACACCGTAGAACTCGTGCTTGACCAGGCGGGGGTGGAGCACGAGTGTCGCCTGACGTTCGAAGGATCGCGAGACTTTTTCGCCGTGCTCGGGCGCACCGACATCATGCATACGGTTCTCTGCTATCCCAACGTCTTGATGAACGCTCTTTGGTTAGAAGACTTTGACAGATTACTCGACAGGCTCGTGTCGCACTGCGGCAACCAACAACGCACATGATGAAGGTGTGCACCCGCAAGATTCAACTTGTAAAACTTGCACTGTATATTATTGCTGTAATAAAAAGTAAGGGCATCGTTTGAGGGGAATGGTAAGCCGGAAACTAGAAGTCGCGAATCATAATTTATATTTCTTTAACTGACAAGAAGCAAGCAAGCAAGCGAGAAGCAAGCTCTTTACCGTGCAAATAATGGACATGACAACGAACCCTGTCCGGCAGGCCGACATTATTCTGGCCGAGCTTACGCGGATACATACCCACAATGGAAACGAATAAAAATGGCGGTACTGTTGCTTAAACTGATGCCCGTTCCTTCCCACCATCGGCCGGAATCGGGGACGGTCGGCGCCCGCGGTCGACAGTACGTACGTACGGTCCGTATAGTAAAAGGGCAGAGTATAAATGAGGTTAACGCTGTCCTCAATTATTCATTTGTGTCTCTAAAGCCGTTGCGATTACAAGATTTTTATACGTGACAATGGATTCACGGTTGAATCCATTGTCACGTATAAAAATCTTACAGCCTTAACCTCGACCTCGACTTCTGCAGAACAGACTCCGCCACAACGCGTAACGCACGCCAAGCCGGCCCAGAAGCGTTCCATGGTGGCGTCTACGAGGGACGAAGAACGCTCTTATTTTTTGCAAATAGAGCCGGGATTCGAAGATGACGAAATTGTCGACCGGAATCGTGACGAGTGCCGGGCCAAGCGAAGACTGGTATTTACCGATGAACCGGCCGCCACCGCGCCTGCTGCCACCGCGCCTGCTCGTCCGCATAATCCCAACGCCAAGTTCCATCGATTGTTGCTAGAGAATACGGCGCAAGGGTCCATCGCCGCCAACTCTGAAATACGCGCTGTCGTCGAAAAATTGGAGGCCTGCACCGACCGCAACGACGAGTCGATCATCGCCACCAGGACGGATTGGCACGATTTAACGAACCGATCGATCGTACCCATGAGATTGTCAAGGGGCATTTACGACCGACTGATCGAGGAAATGGGTAACGAAGCCAACGATTACTATGTAGTAACGCTGCTGTACGTCGCCGTACACCCTCTGTGCTCCCTGAGTACGGACATGAGGCCTTTGACGGGCCTGGATCCGCTGCGTCTGAAGGAAAGCAACGGCGACAAGTTGTGGGTGCAGAACCCGCAAACTTTCACTGCCACCAACGTGACCATGGTCGGTAAGCAAGTCGCTTACGATAATCACAATTTTCTAAGCGTCTCTTGTAACTTTCAAGAGGCCGAGCACATTCCTCTGTTGACCATCGCCAACGCTGAAGTGTTGCCCGGCGACTACGAAATCGCCGGTAAGGTGCAAGTGAGCAAGGCGAGATTTGCAACCAAAGTGATCACGATTGACGCGAGAAGCAAGCTCTTCACCGTGCAAACGATGGACATGACGACGAACCCTATCCAGCGGGCCGACATTATGCTGGCCGAGTTTACGCGGATGGGCATATACAATCAAACGACTTTGTTCCCTTCGATCGCCATCAAGGCACTGATCATACTAAAATGAAAAGCGCTACTGCAGAATGTTTTCCTTCGATCGCCATCGAGGCACGATTTAACGAACCGATCGATCGTACCCATGAGATTGTCAAGGGGCATTTACGACCGACTGATCGAGGAAATGGGTAACGAAGCCAACGATTACTATGTAGTAACGCTGCTGTACGTCGCCGTACACCCTCTGTGCTCCCTGAGTACGGACATGAGGCCTTTGACGGGCCTGGATCCGCTGCGTCTGAAGGAAAGCAACGGCGACAAGTTGTGGTTGCAGAACCCGCAATCTTTCACTGCCACCAACGTGACCATGGTCGGTAAGCAAGTCGCTTACGATAATCACAATTTTCTAAGCGTCTCTTGTAACTTTCAAGAGGCCGACCACATTCCTCTGTTGACCATCGCCAACGCTGAAGTGTTGCCCGGCGACTACGAAATCGCCGGCAAGGTGCAAGTGAGCAAGGCGAGATTTGCAACCAAAGTGATCACGATTGACGCGAGAAGCAAGCTCTTCACCGTGCAAACGATGGACATGACGACGAACCCTATCCAGCGGGCCGACATTATGCTGGCCGAGTTTACGCGGATGGGCATATACAATCAAACGACTTTGTTCCCTTCGATCGCCATCAAGGCACTGGTCATACTAAAATGAAAAGCGCTACTGCTGAATGTTTTCCTTCGATCGCCATCGAGGCACTGATTATTCTAAAATGAAAAGCGCTACTGCAGAATGTTATATTTTTTGTTTTTTTTTTTCTTGTAATAAACAACCTAGACACCTCATAGTGTATTTTTTTCTCATCCTATCACATGTGAATTGTTAAAATTACAAACACTTTTTGTTGAAGAGGGCGGGCTACACCAGTACCAGTGTGATTATTTTTTCGTTTTTATTCACGTTTTTATAATAAAACATGAATAAAAATGAACTCATTTCTTTAAATAATCTTACCCGTATTCATACATGCGACTGTTTGGACACTTACCTGAAACAAACAAATGACACTGATTAATCATATGACTTGTCTTTCGTTTTGACGTTTGCCCGACTAAAACCCCGCCCACTCATCCACGTCGAACAGAAACACACATACGCTGCTCAGCATGACGCCGATAATCTCGGTGGTGGGCAGCGACGGTTTTACGGCCGGCATGAACCTACGCGTGAGACAAGGACCGCAGAGAGACCAACTTTAATTCTGCTTGCGAGTACGTTGCATGGGGGGAGGGGGGCGAGCGCTGTCGACTGTGACTTGGGTCCATTCCTACATGTGTGTATTCGGTTGGCGCAGTGCGACGCAAAGTCTGTGAGATGCTAGATAGAACATGGGTTCGCAGCGACGCGGGCCGTCCATGCTCCGTGAGTACCAGTGAAACAAGGAACGCAGCGGGACCGGCTTTAATCCTGCTTTACATGGGGATACGCGCTGCCGACTGTGACTCGGGTACATTCCTACATGTGCGATGTCGGTTGCCGCAGTGCGACTCAAAGTATGTGAGGTGCTAGATAGAACATGGGTTCACATAGACGCGGGCCGCCCGTGCTCCGAGAGTACCGGTGAGGCAAGGAACGCAGCGAGATCGGCTTTAATCCCGCTTGCAAGTACGTTGCATGTGCGCCGCCTTGGCCATCGTCATCACGACGCCTTTAGGTAGTGTATCGTGATGACGTCATATGCTTGTTGTTTCGTTCATCTGATTCGTGTGTCACTCTTCGTAGGTGACGAGCGACTGAGCTATTTTCGGACCCCCCACTCCAAAATCATGAAATTGTATGGAGGGTGGGGATAGCCTTGAAATTTTCTATATATTGAGCGATAGCTTCGCGCGCGACTCACTTCTAATACGGCAGTTGTCCATGTTTAAGGTATTAGAATTAACTGAGCCCTGACGCCTGCCTAAAATAATTTAAAAAATATATATTACGATTCCCGACTTCCGGTTCCCCTCAAACGATGACCTTTATGTTTTTATTACAGCAATAGTATGTATATGACATAGTGCAAATTTTATCATTTCATTGAACGACTCTTTCACCCTTCATCATGTGCGATGTCGGTTGTCGCAGTGGGTCTCAAAGTTTGTGAGATGCTAGTGAGAACATGGGTTCACAGCGACGACGGCCGCCCGTGCTCCGAGAGTACAGTTAAGACAAGGAACACAGCGAGACCGGCTCTAATCCTGATTTAGATGGGGATACGCGCTGCCGTCTGTGACTCGGGTACATTCCTACATGTGCGATGTCGGTTACCGCAGTGTGGCTCAAGGTATGTGGGGTGCTAGATAGATCATGGGTTCGAAGCGACTGCGGGCCGCCCGTGCTTTGTGAGTACAAGCCAGACAAGGACCGCGGCGAGACCGATTTTGATCCTGCTTTCTCCTTGCAAGCAGGATTGAAACCGGTTTCATGTGCGCCACCTTAGCCGCTATCTCGGCGGTAGGTAGCGGCAGTTTTATGGCCGGCATGAGCTTGCGCGCGATCGACGTGGGCCGCCCGTACTCCGAGAGTACAGTCGGGGGCAAAGACCACAACGGGACCGGCTTTAATCCTGCTTTACATGGGGGTGCGCGCTGCCGACTGTGGCCCGGCTCCACTCCTACATGTGTGTTGTCGGTTGGCGCTGTGCGGCTTAAAGTCTGTGAGATGCTAGATAGAACATGGGTTCACATAGACGCGGGCCGCCCGTGCTCCGAGAGTACCGGTGAGGCAAGGAACGCAGTGAAACCGGCTTTAATCCTGCTTACGATTACATTACATGGGGTGAAAAAGGGGAGGGGTACCTACTGTGTCCCAGGTACACACCTGTATGACGTGTGTTGTCGGTTGTTGCAGCGTGACTCCAAGTCTATGAAGTATTAGATAGAACATACGTTCGCAGCGACCCGAGCCGCCCGTGCTCCGAGAGTACCGGTGAAGCAAGGAACGCAACTAGACCGGCTTTAATCTCGCTTACGAGTACGTTGCATTTGCACGGCCTTAGCCGTCGTCATTACGATGGCTTTAGGTAGTGTATCGTGATGACGTCATATACTTGTTGTTTCGTTCATCTGATTCGTGTGTCACTCTTCGTAGGTGACGAGCGACTGAGCCATTTTCAAACCCCCCACTCCAAAATCATGAAATTGTATGGAGGGTGGGGATAGCCTTGAAATTTTCTATATATTGAGCGATAGCTTCGCGCGCGACTCACTTCTAATACGGCAGTTGTCCATGTTTAAGGTATTAGAATTAACTGAGCCCTGACGCCTGCCTAAAATAATTTAAAAAATATATATTACGATTCCCGACTTCCGGTTCCCCTCAAACGATGACCTTTATGTTTTTATTACAGCAATAGTATGTATATGACATAGTGCAAATTTTATCATTTCATTGAACGACTCTTTCACCCTTCATCATGTGCGATGTCGGTTGTCGCAGTGGGTCTCAAAGTTTGTGAGATGCTAGTGAGAACATGGGTTCACAGCGACGACGGCCGCCCGTGCTCCGAGAGTACAGTTAAGACAAGGAACACAGCGAGACCGGCTTTAATCCTGATTAACATGGGGATACGCGCTGCCGACTGTGGCCCGGGTCCACGCCTACATGTACGTTTTATACAACACTTATGTGTATCCATTTTTGTGCTGGTCAACTATAACGACTATTGAATGGTGAAACATAGCGCTGTTCCACCGATCTAGACTTCGTACCTACGTGTGCGCAGACAGACACTTACCAACTCGGTTTGAGGAAAAGCCGCGGCCCTCACCGCCGGGCCAGTGTGCATCGAGAGTAGCTTACTGCACTATATATATATTGCTGTAACGTTGCTGTAATACTCGGTACGTCGAGTAAAGATTTTCACTATTATAACGTACATTCATTCATCAAAAAAAAGATTAAGGTGGAAACCACTCGATGGAATTTACGTTTGGTTCGGCGTCGTCGAGCGGCCGACGCAGGGCTACTCGGCGATCCAACCACCGGAACGAGGAAAACCTCGGTCAGTTACTGCAGCGAGAGCACGCTGCGAGCGAAAAGTTTATAGACGAGACCGTGCGGGCGGGCGAGACCGAAGCGTTCATCCGAGTGTTGGAAAAGTTGAGTGCCCGGTGCGACGAGTGGAACCGGTCGATCGAACGCTTGAAACGACGCATAAAACACTTGCGACCCGCCAACATAGACGACAACGACTACTACCAGCGGCTGCAGAGCGCCATGCACACCTTGAACCGAAATATGGATGCGCTGACGCGGTTGCAAGAGGAGCGCGAAGCCATTGACGAGGACGAGGCGCGCGACACGCTGTTGGTAGAACTCGGCGCGACAGCCGCCGCCGGCTACGGTCGAGAGTCACAGGCGCGCCTCCTGCGACTGTTGAAGCGCGCCAACGGTGAACACGATCTATCGATCTAGTAAGATGTCTGATTGTATCGTGGTGCGATTTACACCTCTTTGTGGGTTCAAAAACGAAGGCGGCGGCAAACTCGTCAAGTTTACCAGTGTCGCGACGCCGGTCACCCTGCGCTTCGCCACGCGCGAATCTCTCCATAATTCCGTGGAGCTGCTCAAGTTCATGTTAAACGGTGTGCCCGGAGTGAGTGCAATGCAAGAGACGCTCGACCGCGACGCGATAATCGGTCGATTACTGGAACGTCTAATGCCCGGCACGTTGGACGAGAGCGTGGCCACTCTGAGCAGAGAACACATCTTGCCCTACTTGGAAGCGACCAACCGTTATTATGTCCGGTGGGCCTGGCCGCTCGAGTCGGAAGACACGCGCGCGGCGCTCGCGGAGGCTAGGCTGTCGGCCGACCGGGGTGATCTGGCGGGCGAATTCCGGAATCTCTACACTTTTCTGAGCGATTGCGTCCAAACGGGCGGCGTGACGAGGGCGCTGCAGCTGACCCTCGTCTGGCTCCATTTGCGCACGACGACGACCGCCATAGAATGCGAAGGCGGCGATGGCGATGGCGACGGCCCGCTGACATTCTGGGACATTGTTGCCAACGTGGCCGTGACTTCGTTGAAATTGTGGCTGTTGCAGCCGTACGACATACCGTGCGTGTTGTACGCCACCAAGGTGCTACTGCCACCGCGGGTGTACGCGGCCATTGCGGCCAAACGAGCCGACACGGTCGACTGGGGGGCGCAAATAAAACGTCTGATCCGCGAGCTGTGCAAGCGAAATCGTTGCTTCGGCGGTCCCAGCAGCGTGGCGCTCACGCGTTGTGTGAGCGGCGCCGTCGCAGGAGCGGACGTACCGTACTTTGACAGGCTGGTGGACATGTACCGCAAGTATCCGTCCCACTTTGAACCGTTTCTAGAGTACGGCGAGGAGTTTGCGTTCAGCACCGTGCTGTGCACCTATCTGGGTCTTCGGCCGCGACTCGCCGTACTGCTCAACTACTATCGGTGGCGCGTCAAGCTGTTCGCCTCCGCGCTCACGGCCAGGTGTGGTGAGGATAAAACGAAGCGCCTCGACCGGGCCGTTCGAGTCGCCATCGATCACATGAACAAGATTTGCGAAAACTGCATCAATTGCAACTTTGGTCTCGCCAACACGATCCGCAGTAGTATCACCAAAGAGTTAACGGAGAGCTTGAAATATCTGGCACACCTGGTCAACGACGCCGCCACCGCGTCCGACACCGGAGAACGCCGGTGTTCACCATAAGAAAGCAAACGCTTGTCATCGACGATGGCCACCACGACGCTGGCGATAGAGGTCGACGGCCTGTTGGAGAGAGTGAGGCAGCGGACGTACGTTCGCCTGTTTGACGACATATCGTCGGCGTTAAAAGGTATCGTCGACGACGACGTCGTCGGCGACGTGGACGTCAATAGAATCAGAGACTACAACGTGGCAGCGTACGCCCTGTATCAGTTGGCGCTGCGAGATCTAGACCTTTTGAACTGGTGGTGTGCGCTGGATGAAAAAATTCGTAAACATGCTTTAAAAAAAAGACTGTTTGAAAAAAAAGCGTTTATTTTTTTATCGACTACCTAATAATACAGTAATATTGTTAACATACATTGTAAACGAATAAAATATTTTAATTTTTTATTTTATTTAAGTAAACATTTGTTTCATCTTCAAGTCAAGGGCTTTATTATGCCGTCGTGTGCGGCAGAGCCAAGCGAGACATGTCGAAGCACCACCCGTTAGCGTCAAGAACGTAAACAGCGCGATATAACTGTACATGTGACCGACATAGGGAACGACGGTGGCAGGAACGGGATTGCTGGTCGTACTGGTAACGGTATCCACGGTATTTGGTGCGTCAGTCGACGAAGTAAGCGGCACCGGCGACGTGGTATTCATGATAGTCGTCGAAGAAGGCGACGTTGCATTAACAGCAATTCGCTCGTCCGTCGGCAGCGATGCATACGCCGTGGTCACGTTTGGCAGTGCGTGCGTTGGCGAGGTCACATTAACAGTCATCGGCGTGACATCGGTAGTTGACGCGTCCGTAGAAGACGGCACTGGCGACGTGGTATCATTCGAGATAGTCACGGTAGGCGGCGCGGGTGTGTCCGTTGGCATGTCTATCACCTTCGGTGTGGTATCATTTGTCGTAACTGAAGAATTTGTAATACCATGCGCTCCCCACAAAAGGCTCAGCACAGTGATCACCACCGCCCTCTTTGCCATCCTGATCGAGGATATCTCTTATATTTAATACCACTGAGAATTCAATACCGCAAGTGCGGTGTCAGCTCGTCCACGCTTCGTGCGACTATATAAAAAAAATGACGATCGGCCGTATAAATCCTCCTTCTCCTCCCCCCCCCCCCCCCTCCTCACAAACTATCCCCACTCTCTCTGTCCATGTCGTCGTAAGCTTCGACGCCGTCGTCATGGCCTTCCCCATCGTCGATATCGTCGTCGTGAGCTTTGTTATCATAGGCTGCCCCGTCGTCGTGGCGGGCGCTGCCGACGGCTCCTTTTTCGTCCTCATGGGCTTCTTCGTCGTCGTCGTCGTCGTCGTCGTAATGGGCGTCGTCTTGGACTTCTCCGTCATCGTGGCGGACGCTGGTGTTGTCGTCGTTCGCCTCGCCGGCGTTGTTGTCGTCGTCGTCGTCGTTCCTGTTGCGAGTCAAACTCTGACCTTTGCTGCGGCGCGGCGAAGGCGGTTGTGACGACTCGGAGTAGCTGGCAGCGTCGTCGTTGCGGCGTTTGCGGCTTAGGGAGGTCGGGTCAAGGGTTCCCTTGCCACCGGCGGCGACACAATTGTCTTGACTTGACTTGAGCGCTTTGAAAATTTTTAACCTTGCCGCCATCACGCGATTGCCGGCTTGCAGCGCCAACGAGTCTATCGTGCTATATAGTTCGTCTATGTCGACCGATCCTCTCAGCAGAGTCAGCGTCTTTCGCTTGGAGTGCCACGTGACGCGACTCTCGCCCATCAATTTCACTACATTCACTCCGAAGCCGTCGAAGGTGTCACCCCAGCGCCACTGCTTGCACTTATCAAAGTTTTTGACTGATTGCGTTTTCGTGGGTAGGTGAATAACTCTGAATGTAGTAACATGGTTGTCGTAGTCGGTGGTCGCTGTAGTGGTGTGCACTGGCTCCAATATGAGCCGTCCGGTCCGGTCCGCCCGTTGACAAAGGTGATACTCCAGGTGGTTCAATTGGTATCTTAGTTTACAGATTGCCGCGATTTGATCTTTTATACTACAGTCAGCCATTATATATGATTAGACTACCGTACTGGAGCAAGTTTCACCACGGTATGATTATTTTTCGACTTCTTGGTGGTATTTATTGCTAGTGATTTGCTGTTGCCCATCAACTTTACAATATTAACTCCAAGTCCGCTGATGCCCGCCGATCCGAGTGCCACTACCTGCACCCCCCTCAAACTTTTTGGCCGATTACTCTCTCGCGGACAGTGTGAATCACTTTGCATTTTGCTGGGTTGTGGTTCACGGGCTCTAATATGAGACGTCCTGTCGGGCCCGTCACTCGGCAGAGATGGTGTTCCAAATGCGCCAACTGGTCGCGATTAACTTGCGGATTGCCGCAATGTGGTCAATTAACTTGCAGTCTGCCATTTTCTTTTTATATTTCCAATTGCCAGACGCCACATCTAAGCCAGATGATGTACTGCAATGCAACGATTCAGAGTAGGCTGGGTGGCGGTCTTTGCGGCAGTGGTGTGTACGGGCGCGTAGGTACATGAGCCGTTAGGTCGGGCTGCAAATGCTCACAACACGGACTCGTCGAAATCACCAATGAATTTATTGGCGAGTTCCTCCAGTATGTCCGTGTCTACGACCTGGCCACTGTCGTCGTGAGCTTCACGGGTTTCGTCTACTCGGTCTTCGTGAGCTTCATCATCGCTCGACTCGTTGGAGTCCTTATCGTCATCTTTGCTGCGCAACGGTGGCGATGCATAGCAGTCGGTGGCGGTGTCGTCGTTGCGGCGTTTGCGCGTTGCGGAGGTCGCGTCACTACCACGGGCACTACTAGTATCTTCGCAACCACGGCTGTTTAATTCTTTGTATACTCGCTGCCTTGTCGCCATAATGCAATTGCTGGTTTGCAATGCCAACGAATCTATCGTGCGATACAGCTCGTCGACGTCGACCGTGCCTCGCACCAGGGTCAGCGCCTTTTGTTTACAATGCCACACGACGCGGCTCTTGCCCATCAACTTCATAATACTGACTCCAAGCCCGCTGATGCTCTCGCCCCACTGCCACTGCCTGCATCCCTCAAACTTTTTCGCCGATTGCTCTCTCGCGGACAGGAGAATCACTTTGAATTTTGCTGGATTGTTGTTGACGGGCTCTAATATGAGACGTCCTGTCGGGCCCGTCAGTCGGCAGAGATGGTGCTCCAAATGCGCCAATTGGTCGATTAATTTGTGGATAGCCGCAATGTGGTCAACTAGCTTGCAATCTGCCATTTTATAATTATATTTTTAATTGGTAATGAAGTCTGAGCCAGACGATGTACTGCAATGGAATGATTCAGAGTAGGCTCTGTGGTAGTCTTTATACGGGCCCGGCGCGGCGTGTTCCTGTAGATACAGTACTACTATTAAATTACACTACCATTCATAGGCACGGTATCGGCGAATGACAGATGCGGTTCGGAATATGTGTATTATGAGTAAGCGAGAAGAGTGAGAGGGGGGGGGGGGGTTAGAGCGGGCGATAAACACAATGGTACCGTGCAATGCTCACGGTACGGCACTATTAGAATGCGCAGCGGTGAGCGAGACAACGATACTCGGACAGTATCTGCAGCAACTTGTCGACCGGTATTCTGTTGCGGCGCAAAAACATTTCGACCCATTCCGTCTTTTTACACAGCCGCAAGAGTATAAGTTTCTTTTTGCGATCCAATCGACTCTCTGCGCGACGGAATTGCTTAGCTTGTGCTTCGGAACGTTTCGGCAAGTGGCCGTTGATCAGCCTCTCGACGTCCGTCGCGCTGAATATTAGACCGGTCGGTCGGAACGCGTCCAAGGCTCCGATTTCACGACCGTTGTACAACAACCGGCCGCCGCCTTGCAACTGTAGACCGCTCCACGCCGAGTACGTCTTGAACCAGCTGTAACCGAGGCGGGGCACGAGCATCGCCGACACGGCCATGTCTCGGATGACGCCGGTGATCTTTGCGAAATCCCGCTGCTGCGTTGCCATCCCCGCGGTCGGCGTGGTCGGCGTCAACATCAAGGTGTTGTCGACAGAGTGCAACTTGTCCATCAGAGACGTGTACTCGGTCAAGCTCGACTTGGCCCCGCTCGCGGCGATGCGACACAAAAGTTCGCAGGCTAGGCTGTCGCCCAGCGTGGACCAAACGGTGCGAGACACTCGCGTCACCAGAACGTTGATCTCGTCGAACAGCTCGTATGCGGCATCCGAGCCGAGGTGCGTGGCCACCAGAAGCGCGGTCGCGTCCAAGATGCGGCGCGTAGGCTCGAACCATTCGGCGCGCGCCTCGGGCATATAGCGACGGCGAAATTCCTCTACGACCGCCGTCGCCACCGGGCATTCGGCGCGCGCCACCTCCACGTACCGCGCGAAACGCGGTGACAGCAGGTGCAAGCGCCCTTGCATGTAAAAGACGTGCACCTGGGAGAAGGAAAGTCGGGTGGCGACGCCCGTCTTGAGGATCATCGAATTGCGAGGATGGAGCGCGCAACGGATCTCGTCGGCGGCCGCACGCGATTCCACAATGTACACACCGTACACGTCGCCGTCCACGTCGGCGTTCTTGTGGCCCATGGTGAGCGGGGACACGTAAAAGTTGTCCCGCTCGGTGACGGCGACGCGCGACACGGTCGACACCGACGCCGGATGGATGCACGGGTCGCGCTTCACAATCACACCCAGCCGCTCGTCGATGGGGTACACGCACTCGGCCGGCAGCCGATCGGCGTCGATCCGCGTAGGGTCAACCGTCACGTACTCGCCGGCCGTCAGACCAAAGTCACGCGCGAACGTCTCCGGCACCACGATCGTGTCGGCGGCCACTTTAAAGTCGCACAGAATCTGCGCACGTAGCCCCCGCACGCGCGGTGCCAGCATCTGCGTTTGGATCACGCTCTTGCCGCCCTGTAGATAACTCTTGATGTCGCCATTTTTGTACTCGATTTTGATAAATTTGCACAACGTCGTGTAATTATCGGGGCCTATGGCCTCCGGTCCCCCCGGTCTCAGGGTGCGGCAGCGGCAGCGTCTGCCGTCGCACGTGCACGCCGGCCACTTGATGTCGTGCATCAGCAGCGTTTGGAGGTTGACGAGGCTCTTGTTGTTTCGGCCGCAACTGAACATGCTCACGCTCGGTATGACGAGGCACCGCGCGTCGTAAAACTGTTGCGGCGTGATCGAATCCTTCGCTCCGGCGGCGGCGAAGAACGACTTTGGAAAGTACGCCTTGTTGGTGGCCACGTACAGCGGGCCGTCTAGGTACGGGTGAGTCGCAAACAGCGCTCTGGAACGCGCCGCGTCCTGCCACCACAACTTGACGATCCGTGCCATGTCGTACGACGATATCAGGCGTTTACCTTCGGCTTCGAGTGCGGACCGTGTTATGGGCTCGATCCTGTACTCCATTATGGTGTGCGCGTGTGCGTTTTGACTTGGATGTCGGGCGCCAGGCGACACGGATGAAATTCCGCCGCCCGCACAAAATTATTTCACCGCCCAAGCCGCCAGTTGCCTGTAAGCTGGTGACGATGATGTCATGATATGTCTTGTCGTTTTGTTCATCACATACGTGCGTCACGTTTTGTGGGTGATGAGCGACTGAGCTATTTTTGTACCCCCCACTCCAAAATCATGAAAATGTATGAAGGGTGGGGATAACCTTAAAATTTTCTATATATTGAGCGATAGCTTCGCGCGCGACTCACTTCTAATACGGCAGTTGTCCATGTTTAAGGTATTAGAATTAATTGAGCCCTGACGCCTGCCTTAAATAATTTACAAAATATATATTACGATTCCCGACTTCCGGTTTCCGGTTTGCCATTTCCCTCAAACGATGCCCGACATTATTATTTTATTACAGCAATGGTATATTATGTATAGTGCAAGTGCAAGTCTGTGGCCCGGGTCCACACCTTCATGAGCGTTGTCGGTTGTCGCAGTACTGTCTGTGCGAGTCTGTCGTCGCCGCCGCCGCACCTGGCCGTAAAAGTGGAGGTGAACAACTTGACGCGCCACTCATAGTAGTTGAGCAGCACGACGAGCCGGGGGGGGGGGGGCGTAGCAGACTCAGATAGGTGCACAGCACGGTGCTGAATGCAAACTAGTCACTACCGTACTCTATACTGTATATTACGGTTCTCAACTTTCGGTTTTCGGCCTGCCGTTCCCCTCAAACGATGCCCGATATTATGTTTTTATTGCAGCAAAAATATATCGTGTATAGTGCAACTTTCACAATTCATCGAACGACCCTTGATGTCGGCGTGCGCTGCCGACGGTGGCCCGGATCCACACCTTCATGTGCATTGTCGGTTGCCGCAGTAGGATACGAGTCTGTCGTGACTAGAACGGTCTATCAAGGTGGCGGGTAGCCGCAACCCTCAACCCGAACGTGTAGTTATAAACAAGGGGTTTGCACCGGAGCGAACATGGACTCACTGAAACGCGAATCGCCCGTGCTCCGAGAGTACAGGCGAGAAGACAAGGACCGCAGCGAGACCGGCTTTAACCCTGCTTGAGAGTACGTTGCTTGGGCGCCGCCTTAGCCGCCCAAGCGACGTGCCCGTGAGCTCGTGATGTGTTTCATATGACTTTTCGTTTTGTTCATCAGAGACATGTGTTGCTCTTCGTAGTTGAGGAGCGACTGAGCCGTTTTCGTACCCCCCACTCCAAAATTATGAAAATGTATGAAGGGTGGGGATAACCATGAAATTTTCTATATATTGAGCGATAGCTTCGCGCGCGACTCACTTCTAATACGGCAGTTGTCCATGTTTAAGGTATTAGAATTAACTGAGCCCTGACGCCTGCCTTAAATAATTTACAAAATATATATTACGATTCCCGACTTCCGGTTTCCGGTTTGCCATTTCCCCTCCCAAAGGATGCCTGATATCATGTTTTTATTATAGCAATAGTATATGTATAGTGTAAGTTTCACAACAAAATAAAAAGAGGATGTCATTTACAATGATTTTATTATCCAATTTTAGTAAGATGTACAATATGTTTAAAGCGTTTATTTACTCGAAACTCGGCGACACGCTCCATCATCACACCACGTTCCCGTTCTTCGACAACGACTCAAAGGCAACGCTCGGTGACCTGTGTTCGGCGATAGAATATTGGATCAAGTTGGAACCCATCTACATGAAACACCCTCGCATCGTGTTCACTAGAGATGACGATGACTACGACGACGACGACGATGACGAAGGCAAAGATAATGTCGATGGGGACGAGAAATCTTGGATTTTGATCAACAAAGCACCTGTAGAAGTGCGCTTCAATAAGTGGTTGCGAATGCCACCCGGGATTGACGGTATAACTATTCAGGTGCCGCCGTTGTTGTATGAGAGCCAAACGGTGGATCCACAGAGCCCGGCGGCATAAGCCGTGCGCGGCAACCGCAACATAGCCGGCGGCAGTTTTTAAATTCACGTCATACACACTGAACTCTTGAACTTTTTTGCCACTGGACTGTGAGGATCCGCCGAAACACTCGAGTCGTCGCAGTCGTCACTTCCTATGTCACGATTATCACTATCGTCGACGTAGGAGAGGCGCGGCGCCGCAGCCGCTAAGCGGCCCAGCCAAAAATCGCGAGCTCTGTTGGCACGGCGGGTCTCCCGCTCCTCCTCCTTGTCGTCACCGTCGTCGTTGTTGTCGGTGGTGGTGGATCCGTCGCACCAGACGTACCTCACCCGTAGCGTTCGGTACAGATCAAAGATGAAACGCGCCCGGTGCGCACCCAGAAACGGAACGGGTTCCGACTCTTGCGATTTAAGGTAGATGGTCACGTTCAGGTCGTTGAGCATCATGATTATGCGCGTCAGCTTGTCGAGTTTCATGTAACAGTGGGTTTTAAACTCGCTCGACTGGTTCTTCAAAAGGTAATAGGTGCACGCGCCGATGCGAGCTCGGCCGTCATCCGACTGCGCCACCGTGTTGGTGGCCCACTCCTTGAGTTGTATCAGCGGTCGCCGCGATAGCACGCTGAACGCCGACACGAGCACGTCGGGTACGACACCGCCAACCTTGTACTTGTCCAAGTTGGCAAACACGCACAGCCCCTTTTGACCGCTCAAATTACTCAGTTTCATGCCGTCGTAGCGAGGCACGCGGTACTCCAACTCCAACAGCATGTACACGTCCGAGTTCACGCGCGAGATGCGCACTCGCGTCGTGATCGCGTCCAAACTCACATCCAACAGGCTAGCGTGCGCAAAGGATTTGTACACCACGTACACGTCCTTGTCGACCTCCATCAGGGATAGCTTGGAACTCCAAGGGAGGACGATCGGCCGCGGCGAGTAGACGGTCGCCAGGGTCACGATCAGGACGTCGCGCCGGCGACCTGCTTCGCCGGCATCGACGGTCTGGCGAATCTTGTTGTTCGACGGGCGGTGTCGGATCACAACCTGCCCCTCGTGGTGCGGCATAGTGAGGTCGTACTTGTTCTTGATGAGCAAGTTGAAATTGAGCCGTTCGTTCACCGCGTACGCGTCCTCATTGAGCATTGGCGATGTGCAGAAGAGCGTCTTGAGACGAAACGTCTCTCCGTCGAACGGCGCGAGCTCGTCGCACCGCGCCGCACCCTCAAACTGCGGCAGCTGGCCGTCTTCGCACACATACACGCCCGCCAGACTGTTAGTGGCGAGCGAGAACAGATGCGCCGTACTCGCACTCGTCGCCCGCGATCGCAGCTGTGACATGGCGCTGATGCTCTTGGACACCTCCTCGTATTGGTGGTGCAGTTTGAGAGGGGCCGCCAACAGGCTCAAGCAGGTGAGCGACCGCGAAGCGTACACCGACGGAAACAGTACGCGGAGCTCCCAATGCGTCAGATGGAGTGCACGCTGGCCGAACGGCGCGAGGTCGACGCGTTTCAATGGAGTGCCGTTGATGCTGGCGACGGACACGCGGCTCAGACGCTCGTCGAACTGTACCTCGACGCACGAATCGACCTTGCACTTCAAACGATAAAAGAGGGTCATGAATTTGGCGTGGCGGCGCGACGTCGGCTCGTCTTTCTCGATCGCGAGAAAATAGCGCGTGGGCAGCAAGCCCAACAGCAAAATGTGGCCTGGTAGGGCTCGCGGCAGCGTCCCCGTCACCGACTCCACGCGGACCTCGGGCGTGGCGCACTCCAGCTCGGAAAGAATCGTCTCATGAACGCCGTGCGGCGCGCACAGCACCCGCACGTCGGGCACCAGAGCCATCGTTTTGGCGAAATTATCAATGTTGCAGCTGACGTCGTAGTGGCAGAGAAAACCCTTGGCGTCGTCGGGGAACCCCTTGTTAATCGTGACATATCTGCGTATGGGGCGGAGCACTTGGTAAAAGGACGCGACCGAGGCGCCGATCTGGGTGGCGTCGGGCCGCCGGTACAGGTTGTTGGATTCGAGCGACACCAGCTGTTGCGACGACCGCTTCGTCTTGGCGCCGTAATATTTGGCGGTCTGCGAGAGGAAATAGGAAAAGAGACCCTCACGCACGCACCGACGCATCTGGCCCACGTTCCTCTTCTTGCCCTTGACTACGGTCCTCGCGAGCAAGCTCTTGAGCATCACCGCCGGTGACAGAATAATTTTGTTTTCAAAGTTATCGATCGGAGTTTTGGGGGCGTGTACCAGATTATAGAGAATCCACCGATCGCACACGGTTAGGTGACGCGGTGACACGTCGAGCGCGAGCCGCGGGTCGAACGCTGTCGTGATCTGGGAGCCATAGTGTTCTTTCGCGTGTTGATCCCGGAACATGAGCTGGGGCAGATGGTGCCACTTTTTGAACACGCTGCCGCGTTCCGTGGCGTTGTACACAAAGATGACGGCGGCCGAGTGACGCCTCTGTTGTTTCTGCACGTGTACCTTTTCGCGATTATTTGTCAAGAGGTACGGCATGTTGACCACCTGTCCTCGCACTATAAAATACCCACGCAGCAAGCGACGGAGGCGTCTATCACAGTACAGACTCCCCGGCGGAAAAGGAGGAGGAGGAGGAGGCGGTGGCGATGAAAGAACCTCGGTAGAGCCTTCTTCGTTGGCATCGCATCCGCCGCACAGCATTCTGTCCAAGCGCGAGCCGATCATTACGGGAAAATAGTTGCATTCGTGACAGACACGCCCTCCTCGCGCGTCCGGAAAGGACACGCATGCCATGTACGAACGTTGATTGTGAACGAGGCGTCTGAGGACCGCGTTGGCCGGGTGGTAGTCGTCCTCGCCGCCGTCGCCGCCGTCGCCGCCGTCCTCGCATTCGGCGACGCGCGGCATCTCGCAGTGCACGTCGTTCGATGGGCACGCGGAGAAACCAAAGTGATCAATTTCCATCAAAGAGTCTACCACTGCATCGTAGTCGGTGATATAATTTATCAAGTATGCCTCGGATGTTGCGTCCATGTTAATAACGTGTCGTTTTTTCGTCAGAGACTTGTGTTGTTCGTAGGAGGTGAAGAGCGACTGAGCCGTTTGCGCACCCCCCACTCCAAAATCATGAAAATGTATGGAGGGTGGGGATATCCTTGAAATTTTCTATATATTGAGCGATAGCTTCGCGCGCGACTCATTTCTAATACGGCAGTTGTCCATGTTTAAGGTATTAGAATTAATTGAGCTCTGACGCCTGCCTAAAATTAATTAACAAATTACGATTCCCGCCACCCGCCCAATCGTCGCCCGCCTAACATTTTTTCACTGCCCGCCCACGATTGTAGTATCACGTCATGTCGGTGAGTGTTAATATTACAGACAACCGTTTCAATACATTTAACAGCAGTGTACCAAATATTACCTTTTTTATTTTAGGACACGGAAGATCTTTTCAATTTTATACCGCAGCCAGAAGAAGTGCGACACCAAAAACCGGGACAGAAAACGTTAGGACTGGTTCGCGAGAGATCGAAACCGGAACAGGAAACTTTACGACTTGGTCGCAAGAGATCGAACGCAGACAGACAAAAATATTATCAGTATGTAAAGAAATCTGTCCCTCGAGGGGAAAAAGTAATCAAGATTGAAATTTACGACACTGACAATCTATCAAAATCCGAACCGCAAATGTGCAACTGCGAAGCTGATGTGTGTGTTCAGCATGTTGTGAAATTTACTAAATTTGACGACATATACACTGGTACGATAGCATTGATGGCCAAAATTCAAGATGCCACCGAAACGAGGTCGTAAGTGTATCAAAGCTGCACAAAATGTATAAAAATAAAATAATACTAATACCTATCATTGAATTTGTTTCAATTTCACCTCCCGGTAGGTATCGGAGGCCAGAAACGAGCCGATCCTTGGAATTTTACCCGCTTACCTCGAGCCTAGCCAGCTGGGTAAGTATCTGTGGGGGGAAGAGAGTCAGGTTGCGAGAGGGCGGCACACGGAACACGGACGGACGGTGTGACCGCACTGTCCGAGTCCTGCGCCCTCGATAAGTACGGCCTAGATGGGTCGCGGTGCACAGCCGTCTGTATAGGCGCGAGCCGATTCCCGCGCTCCACCAAAACCATCATCCACCCAACTTTTTACCACCCGCTCGTGCTTAAAGTATTTAGGCCGGGCCCATCGAGGAGGGCGCGGGCCTCGATGGGGGCCTCGTGGACAAAAAAAAAACACACCAACGGTGGCGGTCACTTGTGGGGTTTTTGATAGGATTTACTTGGCTACTACGTGAACGCTGCTCGTGCCCGCTATGACGAGATAGCATCCGGAGCCGCTGCAGTTGAGCGAACCAAGCGCTTTCCCGTCTTGCGCTGTCAGCTGAAGCTTGTTGTCGGTGACAGGTTTGATGGTAAACCCGTCGCGCAGTGGCACCGCTGAACTTGAGTCGACCATGATTTTGTTGTAGAAGAACACGGCCGACGCTTGCACCTGGTGCCGCGCATCGACTACGAGCACGTTGACAGTGAACGTCGTTTTGCCGAGGCCGATATTGTACTCTTTGTTGATGGGCAATTTGATGGGAACCGACACACTCATGTCGAACGGAGGCGTCTTGTCGGTGGCCGCTTTTATCAATGCGTCGTAGTGTTCGGGTGACTTGACCATGGCCTCTAAACGTTTGCATACGCTGCTGCCGCACAAACCCACGAGTACGGCTACGATCACGACCACAAGAAGCGCGAACCACAGGCGCATCTTCTTATTACAGTGTGAATTATCATTGATCGATAACTATTGTGAGAAATAGGCAGATACAAGATAGCGTTCCTTCTCCTCGAGCGAGAGAGGTGTGAAGGCGGCGCGGTCGAGTTTCCGCAAAAGGGAGACCAACCGAGAAAACGTTATCAATCTTCTTTCGTTCGCCGGCCTTTTGGCATAGATTTCGTACAGAGTCTGCGGTGATGGCAACTCATCGTCCTCTAAGAGACGAGCGTATTCGGTGATAATGTCTCGCAAATTAAATTCATTCATTGTAGGTCCTTCCTTATACATGCGTCGTGCGGTCGAAAGCTCGCCGCGCGCTCGTGATCATAACGATGTTTGAGTTCCGCCACGATCTCCCAACTGTCGACGAACGCGGGCTTTGTCGTAAACAGGTGCGTCGTCCACATGGAGACGTTTCGTCGGCCGAAGCCGAACGTCGTCTCGAGCACGCGCGCCTTGAGGTCGCCGTTGACGTACACATTGGAGCCGGCCGGGATGAGGCGGCGGATCCGACGCCGCACGTGATCCAATGAACAAAACCCTCCAGTGAACGGGTATCCGTGATAGTGCTCCGCCCAGCGCACCGTGGCGGCTTCGGTGGGCGTCAACTCCGATTCTGGTTTGTGGGGGAACAACACGAATCCGTGCGTTTGTCGGTCGCGGTTGACGCCGCATTCTAACACGTTTACAGCCTTTAAAATCATTGGCCGCCCTTTAAACACGAAACCCTGGACATCTATAATAAAGTCGCCCATTATAATATCGTGTCGATACAGACAATATTCTTACTACGTCTGCTAGATCATGCTCCCTTAATAGTTAAAAACGGGTCGTAATGGGTAGGGAAAATAGGTACGCCATGTTGTTTATTACAAAAAAAAATGTACATGATACAATAATCCGAAGAATACCAGCGTCGTAGCTCGGTAATCACATTGACGCACAGTCGCACATCGGGCATGGGTGCTCGTTGTCCCTCGACACACAAGGCTCGGGCTTCGTCGGTTGTGCTGCGTACTGTGACGATACTGCGGCTGCGGTGACCTCTTTGTATAACGAGTCTCTTCGAATAAAACGACTTTCGGTCTTCAACGTTGGACGCCGGTGCCGCTTCGGCTTTGACGGTTGTACGGTTGCGCAATACATCACCTAGTATAATTGTGTTTTATGTACCGCATACCGTATCGGTCCTCGCCCCCCGCCTTCATCCTCACGGACCGTACCAATGTCAACTAAGACATGAAGGCATTTTGACTTATATCTTTCACATCCTCGTAGTCCTGTTTCAAAACTAGCGCCGGAGGATTTTCTATACCTCTGGTCCCTGCCGTCTCATTCGTCGGTGTCGTGTTACCAGCCGATGGGAGATTTATTTTTACCCGTTTACCGTACAACATGTCATAAATGCTGGTTATCGGCCGTTTCTCTTGAACGCGGTCGAGATCGTCGTTCCGCAAGGCGGGTAGCATGCGCGGTAGTTTCTTTGTGGCCATCTTCAGTTCGGGCACGTACAACGACTCACTGTTGAGATTGGAGTGGCTCATTCGCGTCACCACAGGATACATTTTTGCGACGTGCGCCGATGTGAGCCACGCTTCTTTTGCTTGCAGAAGAAACATATTAAAGTGTGGCACCAACATGTGTTTCCCCACTGTGACTGGTAGAAACGTGTACGTTTCCAAGACGGTCTGTGTGTGGGACGACAGAAAGTTACAACACCCCGGTTCGAGCTTTATGTCCGCGTTCGGCGGCGGAATCGTATCGAACGTAAAGAATTGATTTAGGTATACCTCCATCTTAATCTAGACATGCGGCGGTATATGCCTGAACTCGTCATCCTCCCTCTGTTATAAAAGGTCCCACACATGGTGACCGACTTTCATTCAGTGGTTATCATGCGGTGGGTCGACTTGGAGGACGCTGTAGCGCTCCATTTTATGTTCGACTCGAAAACACACCTGCAAGCGCTCCACGGCTCTTTAGACTTTTGTATTCATCATAGGTTCGATACGCAATCACATTGGATAAAAATCACCGGAGCCCGCGAGTACAAGTTTCGGTTCTTCGACCGGCTACAGAAGCGTTCCAGACGGTTAGTCTTGACACCGGCACCGACAACTCTTTTTGCGCGGCAATTAGAAATCCTTCTGTGGTTCCAACGTGACGAGGGTGTGAACCGTCTGACGGGCTATTTGCGCGCAACAGGCAAGTCACCAGAATTAGTGAAATATTTGAATCTCACCGAATACATCCAAGACACCGCCACCGCCGACGATGTCCGAGTCGAACGACAAATCGATGGACCCGAACGCGATCAATAGACCGGGAAGTCCTAGACGGACCAATACGTGGCGGAGTTTACTGATACCCTATCAGATGGAAGTGGTATATTACCAAAAGCCGGCGACCCGCGGCGTTTCCGAACCCATCTACGAATACATGCTCAACGGTGAGCTGCAATGCATGCCGCAGACCCTTTCGCTGGAGTCTCTCAACCAGTACACGCCCCCGGTGACACGGAACCAGAAGCGGCAAATTTTTCGAGGTCCGAGCCAATATCTTCTTTCTGTATGTAGATTGTCGGACGCCGCGAGCAAAGGAGAAAGAACGCGTCCACCTCTACCCAAAACACCGAGATTAATAGCTGCAATGAAAAAGGCGAACAAAAAAGCCGCAAAGGCGTACGAGAAGGCTGCGCAAGAGGGATTCCCGGCTCAATATCGACCGACCGAGGCGCTATTGAACGCCTACGATCTGAATGCACCGCGTCCGTGGCGCAAGTCTTGCAACATTGAACCGACCGCCACGCAAGCGGCAATACTCGAGCACCTTGCGCGATCGGCCGCCGACTCGTCCACGTACGGAACTACGATCCTCGTCGAAGGCCCGGGCGGTTCCGGCAAATCGCAGTTGATTGAATTTTTGCAAGAGGCGGGCCGTAACGTCTTGTATTGCACCGTGAAAAATTCCCTGTGTCGCCACATGGCCAACACGTTTGACTGCAGGAGCATGACGTTCGCCTCGCTCTTCTTGAGTCTATTCGGGCTGCGCGTCTCTGAGGGTTTGTATGATTTTCAACCGACCGTCAACGGTCTCGAATTGGACACCGTCCAGGCGTTGTTCGACGCGGGCCGTGAGGTGCAACTGACGGCGACGTGGTGTTTCCCCCCGGATATCGACGTTCTGATCATAGACGAGTACTCGACGTTGGCCGTGTCCATGCTCAAATTGGTGCTGCTCCGCTTACATCACGGACGAGAGGGGACCAAGAGGCGGTTGGACATTGTGCTCTTGGGTGATCCGTACCAGCTGCCTCCCATTCAATACAGATACGAGGCAAACAATTTTCTAGTGCGCGACTTGGTCGATTGCGTTTTCCAATTGTCGGTCACGTGCCGTTTTTCAAACCCCCGGTACGCAGCCCTCATGGAAAAGGTCAGAGTGTCTCCCTCGACGCGAGCCATCTACGGACACTTGGCTTCGTACATGCCAGCCGAAGTGTGGGCGGACCGTACGGTCGTCGAATTGACTTATCCGTTTGACGATCCCATGCCAGCGTGCCGTTTCACCAAAAACGGAGCAGACGTGTCGCCGTTCTCCGGAGAAGTATTTGCAGATTTTGCGCTCATCAACAAGGCGGAGATTATCGAGTGGTTGGCGCGTTGGCACGCCGCGGTGAACGACACGCTCTTCTTGGCGCGGCGCAATCTTAGCGTACACCGACTCTGCATGACCTACGCCCATCTGATCCATTCGCACTCAACGGACAGCGTTGAGTTTGTGCCCATCCGATTCGTGGCGCACAACAAACGAGGCGAACAATTCACTATCTTTTCGTTCTTCAAGCAGGACTGTGTGCCTCTGTTGCCGTTGATACGCGGCGCCGATTACATTTTTCTACAGAACGACAGGGCCTGCAAAAGAGGCGAGGTATTGACGTACTTGGGGCGAAACGACGAGCGGCTAGTGTTGCGCGACGCGCGCGGTCTTTTGGTCAGTGTGCGACCTCAGCTGTTCCAGATGCGACTGTTTTGCTCCAACAAATATGTATATTTGAGCGCACTGGACCCGGATACGAGAAAGAAGTACGGGTCGACAATGACGTCGCGCGAGTTGTACGGTTACCCGCTTCAGCTGGCCGTCGCCCAAAACATATACCAATGTCAGGGACGCACTTATACAAATAAAAAATTGTACATTAACGCAAACAAAGCTACCAAGGAAGAAACCTACGTGGCGCTTTCCCGCGTAGTCGACGAGAGACTAATAAAAAATATTTTTCTATTGTGGTACTTGTCTATTTTTTTCTTTTCGTATTTTTCCTTTTCCTTCATTCCCGGTGACGCTTCAGCCCGAAGAGTTAAATAGGCTAAAAGTATGATCGGCGGCGGCCTCTCCAGAGACTGGTGGCGTGGTCGTCGTAGCCTTTGATTTGTACTTTAGATAGGTCACAAACACCGGTACGAGTAACAGCAAAAGAAACACGACAAACACAATCCACTTGCGGTTACCGCGCAAAACGTGGCTCCAACTGCCCGAGACGTGAGCGAATCGATTGGCATCCACCATCTTATTGTAGCCGTCTGCACATGCTACCGACCGCCACGTGAGGACATTGCCAAATCGAGTAGGACCGCTGCGCGCTCTCGACTTTCAAGAGGGTCCCGCAACACACCATAGCCACCACCAAAAAGACGATGTGCGAGGTACAGCCGTATAGGAACAGGGCGCCCAACATGCCCGCCGCGCACATTGTTTCGCCGACATATCCCAATTGTATTTGACAATTGTTGAAGACTAAATTGAAGCGCGCGTCTTGTTTGAAATTTCGCTCCATAAACGCGCGTGAACACAATGCACACATTTCCAAAATCCCCGACACCGTGTCACCGAGGCGCTCCGACTCTCGTAGGTCAGTGATGATGGGGTCGTGCGGTGAGCCCGGATGCCAAGTATACGCGTCAAACGACAGATACACGTGAGTGAGGACGGGCAGCCTGCGAACTTTACGCCGTTTCAATAGAAACACGGTCGATGAGCGCGACGCGTCCACCACGGTGGACGGGCCCGTCAAACGACTGACATAGCAGCGGCCGTCACTGCCGTCGGCGATGGGCCAGTGTGTGTCGAGAGCTTGCCGCACAGCGGAATCCGAGTAGCGCGGAAGGGTCATGTCGCGTTGTTGAAGCGCTAGCTCACTTATGCGAGAGAGGGGAAGGGCTTGACTGACCATGTCGTTTATCCTTTATTATCAAGAAAAGACGTCCTCGACTTTCTCTCGCCCCCCGAGGCAGAGAAGGGAGGCGGTTGTTTCAAATCACCACGAGCGGCTCCAGCCTGGGGTGAGAAGGTAGAACATGTATCCGCTGCGCGTCAATGTCCACTTTAAAAACGTTGTACTGGGGCGCCGTCGGTCGCAAGATACCGTCCTTGATCTCCAGTGGAGATTCTCGGCTCCGATCGGGGTTCGAGCATTTTTTAGCATTGTCGCTCAGACGCGTCCAAAAACCCAGGTTCGCCACGGGTGGTGGATGCGTGTGGTCAGGAATGGAGAGTATCGTGTCGTCTTCGTAGTAGGTGTCGTCCAAGTCTCGGGCCAAGTAGAATTTTTTACCTTTGACCAAAAAGTGCTTGAATCGTTCGAAACGACTCTCGCCGCGTCGCCAGACAATCATTCGCTCGCCTAGCGAGCAGCGCTCGTAGAACGGGCCCTCCACAAAGCGATCCTTGTAGCGCACGAAATAGACAATTTTCGGAACGGCGGGATGGGGGCGCAAATGGAGAAGGGCGTTGCACCTGCGGCCGCCGTTGTTGGCCAATCGATCACTCGTCAAGATGACCTCGGCATAGTCGTACGAATCGCTCGCACACATTTCCACGCCTTTGGCGGATTTCACTTTGCGCCCCGCGTCGACGGGTTCCAGCGAGTCGAGATCGAAAGAACAGTTGGCGCCGGCGGCCATTATATCCATCCATTTACCCACCGTTGTCGACTCGCAATACAACCCGTCGACGTGTGCGCATTTGCGCTCATGAAGTCTGGGCTTGAACCAATCTCTCACCGTCGACGAACACGTCGTGCTGTTTTGCTCTTTAGTGGCAAAGTTCTCCAATGTCCTGAGACGCGGATCGACACGAAACCGCTCACCCGGCCGAACGACGACCTTGCCGTTACGCACGAGATAACAATCACACGTCGCACAAATCCTACCTTGGTCGTCCACCTGGCCGATGGACTCGCACATTTCCTTTATCGGAAGAAGAGGTGGCGGCGGCGGCGGTGGCCGCTTCTCAATGCGTTCGAGCGTCGTAGTGCTTACCAATCGCCACAAGAGAAACAGGCAAAGCGATACGCCAAGATGGAGAGTCAACCCGTTATAGGCGGGAAACCACGCCGGCATTGTATTTGGTGTCACTTCTTATCCACTTGCCGTGCACTGCGACCGTACGAGTACGTGTAAGATGGCTACGTTTGAAGACTTTTTAAACGCGGTGCGTCAAAGGTCCGGTATAAAATTTAGCGTTCAAGCGCTTTCGCGCGACCCGTTCGTGAAACTTCAGTTTACGGCGGCCGCCGAGGACGAATCTCGACTGGTCAGAGAGATTATAAACGAACGCGTAGTGGATTACTCGCTCTATCACGACTATGTCGGCTACTTTTACCCGCCCGTGTACGAGGGAAAGTTACCCATACCGCGGAACGGATACTGCTTGGGGGCCGTCTGTTACATGACGATACTACCGGGTACCTGCGGATTAACGATAAACCACCCCGCCTTCTACCGTCAACCGCTCACTGCCAAATATGCATTCGTTCCTACCGTATATTGTGACAACTCCAAAATGCTATTGGCTTGCTTGCGAGACACTCACGACATACAGGACGTCGTCGTCCTGGAGCACCTGCAGCGGCTCAAGGATGAACACCCCTCCATTTACCACAAGATTGTTACGTTTGCAAAAACGTTCAGATGCGGCTACGATCCGGATAATTACGATCCCATCGAGATTCCGAGTTACAAAAGCGTCGCCGCAGCGGATGACCCGACAAGCGACGAGGACTGAACATTAACGAATTTTTTTAGTGATATATTAAATGCAAAATGAAAACATGGTACACATCAATTTTTATATTTTAAAAAAACAACAAACAAAATAAATTATTCAACATTAATCATAATAAATTTATGCATCAACTTTTATTCTTATAAAAGTAGCAAATAATTAAATTAAATAAATTAAATTAAATAATAACTATTTACAATTATAAATTAAATTAAATAATGACTATAAAGAAGAAATTAAATTAAACAATGAAAATTATAATGATTAAAAATTAAATTGCAAATGAAAAACAAATATGTATTATTGATTCGTGCACGTGTCTGTTCGGTGGCACCGTACGGTGCACAAGACGCCGCTTCTTCGGCACGAACATTTTGCGGTTACGCATTGCTGTTTGCAGTGGCACCGACTCATCCCTTGTCCACCAAACTGGGAATGTAAGACGACCGCCTGTCGGAGACTCAGTTTTTTGTCCCGGCGCACCGATTCGGGCGGGACCATTGGGTGCTCGACGCGCTCGAACTGGTTGGGTGACCACCAACGGTCGAGCTCTCCGTGCGGTGTGCCCACGCGGATCTGCGGTATTGTGGTCGCCTCGTCGGTGGTCGCGCCCTCCTCGCCGCTATTCGTGTGCCGCACTTCGAGCACGCACGCCAATAAATTGCGTGCGTCCAACGGGCCACGGTCCAACGCCGGAACAAACACGCGCACCGTGTCATTGACGGCGGGCGTGAACGCTGCCCGTGTCTTGCGCAACATTCGCGTCGCCTGCCTTTTCAAGCATCGTCCGGCTAGAGCGCGCGCGCGGCGTCTATTGTCCCCCGCGTCGTTGTCGCTGCTGCTATCACCGTGTGAGCTTTCATCCAAGTCCATTCGTTCGTCGTCGCTGTCGTGGTCGTCTTCGGCGGTGTTGGAGGCGGTGGCGGCCGTGTCGTTGAACGCGAGCAGCTGCTCCTCCGTCTCGACACCCGAGAGATTGTGAATTTTTGCCAGCGTCGCAAGTCCCCGCTTCGCTGGCATGCCAAACACGCACTCGTAAGGTGATTGGCCGATGCTGGAGTGAAACGCCGTATTGTAATTAAACTGCACCGTAGACAAACCGGCGCTCCATCTCCGCTCGCCCTGCTCTTGTGTGGCCACCCAAGTCGCAAGCATTTGCTTGATGTCACGGTTGGCCCTCTCCACGGAGCCCTGACTTTGGCTGTGGCGCGCCGCACCGTGTACAATGCGAACGTGCGGCCATTGCGCCACCAGTGACTTGATGACGGCGTTGCAAAACTCACGCCCATTGTCCGACTGGAGAATACACGGTGCGCCGAAGGTGTGGAAGACGTCCGAGAGCGCGGCGGCCACTTCCTCCGCTCTCTTGGTCTTCAGCGGCTTTAATTGTACAAATTTTGTGAGGTGATCCTGGTAAACAAATATAAATTTCCAGTCGCCATCGGGGCAAGATTGCATGTCGATCAGATCCACCTGACACCGATCGTTGAACGTCTTCTCGACGATAGGCTTCACGACGCGACCTTTCTGCTTGTTGTCCTTCTTGGTCCGCCGTGTTGGTCCCGGCCTCCTTTGTAGAATAGGCCAACTGCCGTTCTGCCAGGCAGGTCGTAAAAGGCGACCGAATGGCTATCGAGTCACTACCATCGTGGCTACTAGGTGGTAGAGTTCTGCATTGTCTCGCCCGGGTCAGGTACCACCGCCTTGCCTATTCCTGCCGCAATAGCGTCAGTGCTTGTCGCTGTCGTGTTCCGGTTTGGAGGGTAAGGTAGCCGGTAAACTTATGCATGTGGCATTAGACCTCGCCACAAGATAGCAACGCACCATTAACATCTTTGGTGTCTATAGGCGATGGTTGACTCTTTCCATCAGGAGACCCATCTGCTTGTTTGCTATCTTATGATATAAAAAAAAAAAAAAAAAAAAAAAAAAAAATTCTCGGTGCAGATGCGACACAATTTTAAATAAATGTTAACAGCTTCGTAGGTGACGTTTTTATAATTTTTCTTCAGCTCGTACATCATTCGATTTCGTCCCAAGTGGCCCATCGTGTGAGTGGCGTGAATCACGTCAAATAGTTCTTCGACGGCGACAAAAAACAATCGTGGGTCGTTGCGGGTGCTACACAATCGAGTGCCGCATATGTCGTACCGCCGCAGACGCCTGAGCCTGGTCTTGGCCGAAAGCTTAATAGCGGTGCTGCCGGGCGACTTGGCTTCTCGCACTTCAGTCATCAGACGCCTATATCTGTCGCGGTGCAGGTACGACGAGTTCGACGGATTTTTCTTTGCGCTCAACACAGTGTTCAAAGTTTCATAGAACGCCACCCGATGAGATTTGTTCGATGTAGACTCGGATGAACTCGACGCTGAAGATGATAAGTCCATGGCGATGCGAGGATGTGACGTGGACGGATCAATGTTGGTACGTGGTTGCGATGTAAGCGGAGTGAAACTGAGAAAACTAGTGGAGGACGATAGTCGTGTACGATTACGATTCGCCTCGGAAGTGTTCCGCATTATATTCCTTTCGTTCGTCTCGCAACACGTGGGGGTTTAGTGAGTAGCCGGCGCGGCGACCTTAGTATGCGGCGGGCGATTTTCGACCTTGCAAGCAGTTACGTTCATTATTGAAATGTATAATTGGTACACGACGAGCGCCAGGGATGTTAAGTTCAAAAACACGCACAAGTGTCTACACTCAGCGCTGCTTTGTGTGCACGAAAATATCAATAGCACCCCTACTACTAAGCTACACACGAGCAGATACTGGGGGAGTTTGTGGCACGGTATCGGAAACTGACCGTTCTGTGACCGTAAGATGTGGGCCATCTTAATGTTGTCTTTGGCACTTTTGATATGGGGCTGGGGCCGGACACGTCCCAGAGGAAAGATACTACCGCCGGCTACCTCATCAACGACACCCGCGACAGACTTTCAGGTAAAACTTCAGCCTGCTGTGACAAAAGCGGACGCACCGGCCGCCACCGGAGCGACAAAGACGGGGACGGTCGTGGACGGTTTCGTGTACTCTTGTGTTAAATCTTACGCACCCTTGCTGGGTTACTCAAGGTTGACCGGCTACACCACCTTTATACCGGCCCCTAATGGTGACTATATCGCCGGCACTATAGCCTGTCTCAAAGATACCGAGCTGTACATACCCGCCACCGCGCTTGTAGACAGCATACAAACAGAACATTTCACCGATTCGGATGTGACAAATGCATAAGTACAGTGCACGCTGTCGACACAAATCGATGGTGAAGCTCAAGAGCTTGCTGGCGAGAACGACTTGAATGGACGCTACCTTAGTCCTACTCGTTGTCATATTGAGGTAGCGAGGTCTACCGTATTATAAAAAAAGGCCAAGTCTGCGGTGGGGTTTCCCCGCGATAACTGAACAACAACATTTTTTTTTTCACGGCCCGCCCATCTTAAAAAACCGTTTACTCTTGTATCACAAATTTATAGCACACTGCACGTTCTTCGCGTTTAAACACGATAAAGACGGCGTGGGTGGATACATTAATGTTTTTTTTTCTCAATAAAAAAAAACATTTCATACTTAAATGATTCGTATTGAACACGCAATGTGTTGCCCGGTGGCTAACCTACCAAAGCGGTCTCGCTTTGGCGGTCCACATTAGTCTCTTGATACTTGTATGTCGCAATGGGCGCGGGTGGTTTCTTTGGTGGTGGCGATGATGACACCGTTAACGGTGCGCGCGAGGAGTTCACGTACCATTGCCAGCAGAACCACATCACCGTGCTGAGGGTCAAGCCGGTGATCCAAGGTACGATGCGGGCGATCGTCTTCGTGGCCGCCGAGCTTTTCGTGATCCCGATGTGGGACTTTGTAGCGATAGTATATAATCGACAAAACAATTCAAATTCAGTCGGATGCTCGTACATGAAACAGCCCTGTCCGCCGCGCTTATTTTGCGCCTTGACGTAGTCAAACTGTGCGGATTCATCCTCGTCCGCACCGGGTAGACTGGGATCGACGATGTACGACAACGCAGCCAGCATTGTACTATAACTCTTTTGCTCATCCAAACTTTTGACCATTCGTACACCGCATCTCGCCTGTACGCCATATTTAAAGATGCCGACAAACATTGGCAAGTAAGCGCATAAGCGAGCAAGAACCGCTCGGTGATCACGGTCTGGAGGCGGTGATTCCGGGGCCACTTTGATGAGGACGTCGCGCACGAAATCTAGAAGCGCAGCGTCAGTTTGAATCTCTCGGCAAAAACATGCAGATAACGCGGCAGCGGTGTCAGTTTGCGTGGTCATATGCCAGATTTTCAGTATTTTTTCTTCGGTCGTGGGTAAATGAGATAGGGCAATTTGCGCATACGCAAAACCAAAATGTTTTTTAACCTCAATGGGCGTGTTTAAGGAGTTAAGGTAGTCGACATGAAACTTGGCTACATCTTCCGCGGGATAGTTGCGTTGCACAAGATCCCACATCGACGATGAATAAAAGATCGACCTCATACTTATAACATATTATATAAAGATTACAGTATATATTACATCTTAGTTTTATCATTTACTTACCTGTACATGGACGTCGACGAAAGAGTACGCAGGTTATGTTTTGTGGATATAGTAAACCGTAGTCCCTTATTATATTGTATAAGTACCCTTACGTTTGCAATACAATGTGGCGGGATAGTGAATGAAATAACTCTTTTGGCGCTCAGTCAAAATATAGGTCATTGTATTTATATCCCGTTAATTCATTTAAAAATAGTATGCATTCCACCAGTGTAGTAATCAAAACATTTCCCAGTGCGTTGGGTTGTTATTGAATGCAACATTGTTGTAGAAATTATTTATAACCTATAAATAAGCGTATAACTTGGACCACAATCCTATACAAATTAGTGTAATCGGCGGTCCAACATTCACCGATACTCTAGATTCACCGTAACATATATATATATATATATATTTGCGTCTACTCTCTAAAGAGTCATTTTCATATCTTTACCTATCTGAATGGAATTAATTCTTAACTTTGTAACGTTGTTTACATGTCCCATATGGAATGTACATATTGTTTGCTTAACTACTCAAAGCTTTGATGTCTAAAAGCATCGGCAAGAAATGTGCATGTTTGTTTAACATTTAAAAATCAATACGAGATACAGCAGGTTTATGAATATTTTGGCATAAATGGATTGATTTATTTTTTACATTAATAAGTTAGGCGAAAACATTGTACGATAATTTTCCACATATAAAATAATCAATTTGGCAAAGTTTCAATTCAAAAATTCAATTTTATATAAAGAAATATGTGCTTTTGGTACTTCTTTTTATATATAAAAAGAAGTACAAAAAGCACATATTTCTTTATATAAAATACATTAGAATTTATTTTATATTTAGCAAACAAGCAGATTCTGGCTTTCCTGATGGAAAGAGAAATTATCGCCCATAGACACCAAAGATGTTAATGATACGTTGCTATCATCAAGAATTATCTTAACTCACAAGAAGAAACGGGGAAAATACAAAAGCTTCTGAGTTAATGAAACCTAAATTGTTTTATTTTATACTAGCTGTTGCCCGAAACCACTATACTTGTACTATTATGTATTCTGTGCCGCAACATCATCCGCACGGACTTCATTTACTCCACACAGCTCCTCCCTCGTAGGTGACAGCGCGATAATATGCAGCCTATATGTTGACTCGATCTGTTAGTAATATTCATGCGAAATTTTAAGTAAATCCATGCAGTACGTTTTGAAATTACCCCGGACATACATACAGACAAACAGAGAACGATTCTAAAAATTATATTTTTGGCTTCGATATCGATTGTAGATCAAGTATTATTTAAAAAATATTCAATGTACAGTTTTGACTTTCCTACGATTTTATTATATGTATAGAATAGATTGTGTAAGTTTTTTTGTACGATTTTAAATCATAACACACAAGCAAATAGTTCTTAAGCAGATTGAAAGAAAAACCATCGTATGCAGACATCAAAGATGTTAATGGTGCGTTAATATCCGTGTGGCGGAATAGCAATGCCACATGCATAAGTTTATCGGCTACCATACCCGGAACACGACAATGACAAGTGTAACGAGGGCGCGATAAAATACGCTCACACTTATCGCGCACAGATACCATCGGTACCTTATCGCAACATCGTTATCAGATTTCATCACGCAGCATACACGTGATCTCTGACGCACCCCCGCGTACCCACGTGGTAGCGAGATGCGACAGGTTCATCTACGACTAGTAATTGTTTCCAAGATCATTAAAAAAACTCAAAGGAGTTATTTAATATGAATTACAGAATTATCACAAACAGCTATAGCTTTAACCTTGGGGTAGGTCATTCTAGAAGTTTCGATCCCTTACAACCAACAAAAGAATTATTTCGGACACTAGTCATCACAATCTTACTTATTGATAAAAAAAATTTAAAGTTGGCTAAATTATAAATTGGTATAATTATTGAAATAAATTTGTACGTAATATTGGTGACCACCGACCAGTGAACACGCAAAAAGGAAGATGAACACCCTAGCGCTCATGCAGAAGCCCTTCAGCAACATCCATGGAAATCGCAACGGTATCCACGACGACAAGAATACCAGATTTTTGGAGAGATTAAGCAAGCACAAAATATTACAAGTAAGCGATATTATTACAAATCCACCAGAAACTAATAAATACAACAGGCTAAACGAGATCGCGACCATTTCAAAACAAAAACCAGAGGATGCGTTATCTAATAGATATTGATAACCCACGTTGATAACACATGTACATACTAAACCTAGGTAATACAAAACAACACATATAACATTACACTATTTTATATTTGAAAAGATTTTAGATTATCTAATGCCTTAAATTTTTAAATATTTTTCTTGTAATAAATTATATACTTCTCTAGCATTATTTTAATTAAATATTTGAAAAATCTCAATATTAACAATATATTTTTTCGTACCATGTCCATATTTCTGTTGTTTGTCTCGTTAAGTTTAATTATCATATCATTTATCGTTATTTAACTGTACTTACGTATAGCTGCTGCGTATATTATTAAGCGCTGGGTTTCCTATCCGATCCTGATGATCTCCTTATGGCTTACATATTACAATTTACACACACAGAGGCAAAACGGCCCACTGTTTTTTCTCTTTGTGGGGCTCTGTGAAACACTTGAAACCCTAGTCGAGAGCCTAATGCCACTTTCATTTATTGTCAAGATACTACCCTAACCTGAGGTTCCGTTTCACGTGAAACACCCTTCACTTGAGGACTTCGCTCGCCAAAACGCTTGTAGGCGTATCACTTAATATTTGCAATCCGTCAGCGATCAACGATGACTCTTAAACGTAACGAAAAATTTTTCAAAAACGTCACCAATTGCTTGCTTGTCTTTTTTTTTTGTTTCGCTGGTGTAACAATTTCGCTATTTGTGTAGGTCATATAACTAAATGTGGATTTCTTTTTACCGAATTGATACTTAGAAGAGTCTAAAATCCTACGGTAAAAATGTTCTTCGTCTGTAAGTTACAGGTATTCGTTAACTCAGATTTACCTCATATGCGTAAGATAATCTTATGTAATAATAATAATAATAATAATTTAAAAAAAAAAGTGCCACCGACTTATCTGTTCAGCAGACAAAGAATCAATTGCAGCAGCCGTCAGTGCCAGTTAGAAATGTAATTCGCTGTAGGTTTAACTACTCCTTACGTGTGTGTCACTAGTGGTGCCGTTTGAGCAGAATAGTTATAAGGTACGATAACTCAATAAAATAATTAAATATTATATATATACAGTGTGCCGCTGACTATACACCAATTAATTAAACTTAGTATATGTAATAATGTTCTCAGCCTGAATACAAAAAATCAGACAAATACATCCACTGGTTTAGCCACAGGACAATTTTTTAGTTTTCATTTCTAATTTTGCGAACATGATGTAGATTATCAGCTGTACGCATAGAAATATATAGAGGTCAATGGCTGTACGTGACCCGAATGGTTTGAAAGAACTATTATAAGTAAGTTGCCAACTCGCAATACTAGCAGAAAATCCTTGCATTCATTGGTTATTTTAATTTTTTATCCTTTACAACTGACCAATAACAACCCGATATTGTCATTAGGAGAATTTGAAAAGAAAGCGAAAAGTCGCTTTATCTTGAGTGCATACACAGTGTGTAGTGATACAAAAAAGCGCATTTTGCGCTTTCTTGATGAAAGCCGTTGATTACACGTGTCACGTACCTACGGTACGTAGGTCACGGTCATTATTGTTTAATGTTATTGTTTAGTACGATCAAAGATTTTGCCGTGGTAATTGATATTACGTTATTACTTGTAATGTACTGAGTTTTTATTTTTTTCTTTTATTATTCTAGACTTATAAATTATGCGAAAGTAGACGCTTCATTTTAATTTTTATTATGGTAAAATACGAGTTAAATTGTGCGAAAGTAGACGCTTAATTTTTATTGTGATGGCCGGCCATGGCCATGATGTTTGTGCTAATTAGTGCTATTTTGTGATAAGACACGTTAGGTACCTATTATTATTATTGTGAAGTGAACAACATGTTTTTTTCTTCTTTACTTTTAGTCAATATGTGGCACGAAACCTAGATTGATACGGTCTTTATTCTTACAATATACGCAAAAATAATTCTATAGCTACGTAATTACTTATTGTACAAAATGATTGTGATTAATAATAATAATTTATCAAAATAATTATTGAGGATGAGTGTGGTTTAAAAAGGCGCCTAAATATTATGTCACACGTAAAAATAATAATAATAACATGAGGCGCTAGCCGCCAAGCCGCGCGTGCGGCGTTGCCGTCCTGGTGGTGATAGGTAAGTCAAAGGATGTTTTATCTTTATTATATTTTCGTGTCATTAATTTTGTTCGAAATTTTTGTTTTTTTAATTTCGATGTCAGGACTGATTTAATAGACTAAAAATACTAGTACTAACTAGTACTACCTTAATTCTCACTTATTGGTGTATGGTCAGCGCCACACTGTATATATATATATATATATATATATATATATATATATAACAATAATTTTTGTATATTTTTTATAGTAATATTTTATATATAAAGGTCTTAGAATCTATATTAAAATAAATTAATTCACATAACAATTAACCTAAGTTGTAATAAATACAGTATCTACTCATTATTGGTGGTAGAGGCAAGTTAACTATATCTAGTTTAAAAAGTAATTATTCCTTCCTATTACAATTTTAAGCATGCATTAACTTAGACTATTTATTCTTTTAAAATTATCATACATTTATATAAGCGTATTTTGTAGTGTTATTGAGTTAGTAATAATAAAATATTTTTATTTATAATAGTAATAATAAAATATTATATTTTAACAAATATACAACAGCTTGCTTGTCATTGGATGCACTTTCTGGGATGTCACAGCACTAACAATAATCAAGCGGTAACGACTGCCACTAATATACAAGGCTATTATGTGTCTTGCAATAACTAAACAGTTACGATAATTTCGGACTGCACGATATGCGATTACCCCGCCGGATTCGCAGTATTATTCATACGAATTGCTTAAAATCATTTCGAAAGCTTAAAATCATGGTGACTAATAATATAAACACAAAAGTAGTTTGTTTGTTACGGATTCACGGCTAAACCACTCGGCCTATTTTGATTTTTTCTTCAAAACTATACCTCTAAGGGACTGAAATAGAAGTGAAAGTTTATATAAAAAATGTACATTGATATGTAGATCTATTCGTGGACGAAGCTGTTCGAATAAATAAAAAATGCCGATGAATGTCTTATTTATTTTAGGCTAGGGTAGATAATTTTTGAAAAAAAAGAAAATTATAGTAGGATAAAACCCATTGCAAATGGAAGAAAATAAAGCCAAAATAAGAGGGAAAAATATATAACGGGCGATTTGAGTTCGGGAATTGTGATGGGGAGGATTTGAAGGGGAGAAAACGGTTTATCACGATTTTCGGCAAAACTACGAGTTCTATCGAAAAAAGTTGAATGGCAAAGTTATCGGCAATAAGAATATCTACAACTTTTATATTAGCACTTTTTTATTATAACCTCAAATTTATGCGAAAAATTTGAAAAACTGACATTTTGGTTTTTTATTTTTATCTCCTGCAAAATAGATTTTTTTTCACGAAACTTGGTAAAACGTTGTTTTTTTTTGTATTCCGAAAACACTGTATTTTTTTAAATTTAACATATTAATTTTTTCTTCATATTTTGACTTAATATTTAAAAAAAAATAATATTCAATCGAAAACTCCCACGTCAAAATATCCGTTGTTTTTGAAAAATCGTTATTCGTTTTTATCTTTGGATACTCTACAGTATACAACTCTGTGGAAAATTTTCGCAGAAAATGGAAAATAATGAAAGAACTCGGATTTGAAAATTATTTATTCATCATAATGTAAATTTTTTAGCTATTCATTAAAGTGTTTATACTTTAATTACTCGAAAATTGTAACTTCTTATGTTATATTGACAAATAAAAAAAATGAAATCCATGAAACAGAAATCGTGACGTATATATATATATATATATATATATATATATATATATATATATATATATATATATATATATATTAAGGGGATTTTATTAAATTACCTTCTAGAAAAAGACTAGCCATTCTTAAGAGGCAACTCAACTGCAATCATCACTATCACTTATCACCAGGTGATCCTCTTCTATAAAAACAAACTATAATATTAAATTAAGTTTAGTTTAAGGCATTAAGTTCGCCTTTGGTACGAAAATGTAGATATGTTTTTGGTGTACTAATTAATTTTATACAATTTTTTATAATTTCAATTTGAATACAAAATTCCATTCTGAATAAAAATATATAAATTCTATTATATTCTATTCTGTCTTGTCCTGTCCTGTCCCGTCCCGTTTCATCCTGTACCGCACCATACAGTTCTGTTCCGTTCCGTTCCGTTCCGTTCCATTCCGTTCCGTTCCGTTCCGTTCCATTCCATTCCATTCCATTCCGTTCTATTCTATTATACTCTCAAAATATTTAACGTATCGGTACCATTTTTAAAACAGTTTCGGTATATCACGGGATTGTTTCTTATTGACAGTAAAAATCTAATGCAAAGTCGTTTAATATTTTTTTTAAATGAACAAGCGTTATGAGTTTCACGTTTGAATTTTCCGAACCTTTTCCGAACCTTTACTAACAAGATTGTAAATGTATAAAACCAAATGAAACATCACACGCAGGCAATCCCTTTCATTACCATAATATGCTGTATCTACACAACCACTCCCTTTGTTCTATTTGGACAAGTTATCACAGATTATATTATAATAGTTACCATATGTCACCCTTATGTCAGACATCAAAAGTCATACATCATTATGACGAACGTAGAATGTAATTACATATCAAGCTAGACCATATATTTAGATATGTGGACTATATACATTACCATAAATTCGTTTCAATGTCAAAGATCTATAGGGTTACTCTTGAAAACCGTTTTCAATTTTAAATGAATATTTAATGAACTTTGAAGTATTTCGTACTCTAGACAATTATATTCAATTATTGGATTCGACAACAGCCTCACACGGATTTCGAAAGTTTTTGGAACTACTCATTATTGCTTTTATTCGTTATTTTGTTTAAAATGGTACTTCAAATTTCCACTTGTAATAATAGCTTGACGTGTAACGATGACATCTATTTTCAATAATTAGGTCGTTACTATACTGAGTCAATGTGGGCAATATTGGTTTCAAGAGTACCGTTTTTGGACGATATTCGAAACTTATTATTTTTATCAATATTGGGTTAAGATTTATATTGTTTTCAAGAGTAGGCCTGCTGTTTACAATTTGTGATCTCAACGTAATTGAAATAGTTGTTTTTTTTATTCCTTTGTTTGTACTTATTAATAATTTGATAATTACCAAATTTATTAAAAAAAATAAATAAAAATGACCAGGGATTCCTTGCGGGACAGAGAGGTTATAACTTCTTCGTCTCTTCATTTATTTTGTTTTATACGAGAGCACACAAGTGGTGGTCATGGAAAGAGATAACGCCTATAAACTTTAAATATGTTAATGGTGGCTATCCGTGGCGGGGTTTGAATTCCACGTGCATTAGTTTATTGGCTACCTTACCTTATCCTACAAACTGAAACACGTTAGCAATAAGCACCGATGCTATGATGGTAGAAATTGGCAAGGCGATGGTACTGTAATACCTTAATAGTGTTACATGTGTACTGGCAGTTTTGTCTGCTTTTAAACGTAGAACATTGTTTAGTCTTTTATATATTATGTCATTTAGAATATAATTAATATAAATTCTCTTGAAGGGCCAAGACGTATGCCCAAAAATAAATGAAGTTTAGAAAATATCTGGTATCATTTTATATATACTACTAAAACCGACGGTCTTCGTGTACCTTGAGCAGCCAAGCAGTAAAATAAATGCCCGGGCATTTGAGGAATTCTCGATTGGTGCAAGCACGTGGAACAAGCCTCTACATTTGGTGGAGTTGCCTGGCTAGCTCAGTCGGTAGAGCAGCAAGCCTCTACAGTACCAAACCCGTCTGAAATACTGAAGAACTCTATCACTTAGTAGTCATGGCGTTAGTGTCATATAGTAACCTTTTTTTATATATCATAAAATAGCAAATAAGCAGGTGGTTCTTCTGATGGAAAAAGAAACCATCAGCTTTAGCTACCAAAGATGTTAATGGTCCATTGTTATCCGTGTATTGGGATAACAATGCCAGCCATCCAGCTGTGCCATCTACCAGCTACCTTAACTTCCAAACTGGAACACGTCAGTGACAAGTATTGGTGGTATTGCGGCAAGAATAGGTAAGGTGATGGTTCCAAATACCCAGGCGAGACGTTGCGGAACTCTACCACCTAGTAGTCACGATGGTAGTGGGACGTATAGCCAATCGGTCGCCTCTTACGACCTCCAGCAGTTAGTATTTTCTTTAAAGGAGCCTGGATGATCACGAGGGAATATTATCTCACCTTTGATAACATGCTAAGCTGCACAGCAATTGATCTATTCTTGAAAACAGAACCTGGATCAATGCGGTAAAAATAGCGAACCACATATACACATTTTTTTATTGATTTCCTCAACAAGGAATCAACACAGGGATATCCGAGGATAGTCATTACATACTCTGATTTATCGTGAGTCATAAACTGTGATGATATACAGGGTTACTTTTATAGGTCCGGCCAAATTTTCAGGGGTTGTTTAGAATCGATAATATGTTCGATTTATGTAATAAAAAATATAATTTAAAAAATTCAAAATTTAATTTTTATCCGAGATAGAAAACATAACTCATGGATATAATTTTAATTACGCAAAAATATCGAGAACGGTTCAAGTAATAACTATGACAATCGAGTTTAAAACAGAACGTCATTATTCTTTCCAACCTCGACCCATCAGGGATAGGTTAGCGATCTTCGAACCGATGGGGCCCGGGTCGGATTCCTGACAGGGACAAACATTTGTGTGATGAGCTTATATGTATGTTTGTTTTGAATATTTCTATGTATTAGTATCGTTGACTAACACCCATAACACAAGCAAATAATTTGATTACTTTGGAGCTAGTTCAATTTATGTAATTTTTCCACCGATATTATTATTATATTATTATACCTATCTAAAAAGGCAGCACCTACACTAAAAAGGCCTACCTAAAGGAGGCCGGGACCAGCACTCGCCATGTTGGTCCCTCCTTTGAAAAATAGGCCAACTGCCGTTCTACCAGGCAGGTCGACCCATTGGCTATCGAGTCACTACCATCGTGGCTACTAGGTGGTAGAGTTCTGCATTGTCTCGCCCGGATTAGGTACCATCGCCTTACCTATTCCTACCGCAATAGCGTCAGTGCCTGTCACTGTCGTGTTCCGGTTTGGAGGGTAATGTAGCCGGTAAACTTATGCATGTGGCATTAGACTTCGCCACAAGATAGCAACGCACCATTAACACCTTTGGTGTCTATAGGCGATGGTTGACTCGTTCCATCAGGAGACCCATCTGCTTGTTTGCTATCTTATGATATAAAAAAAACTTAATATGTAGTGTTAATAGTCTATATTTCAAAAACATCTAAGTTAAGACAACTAAATTAAAATATAAAAAACAGAATGCTGCTGCTGGTTAAAATATATTCAGGATAGCCCAGAACACTGCAAAGACCACAAAACTTTTTTATACCATTAGATATCAAGCAAGCAGATGGCTCTCCTGATGGAAAGAGAAATTATCGTCTATAGATACAAATATATATGTATGGTGCCTCGCTGTCCATGTGGCGAGATGTCAGTGTCACATGTGTAAGTTTACCAGCGACCTTACCCTCTAAACCAGAACACGAAAATGACAAGCATTGACGCTATTGCGGCAGAATTAAGTAAGACGTTGCGGAACTTTACCAGCTAGTAGTCACTATTGTAATGACATGTATAGCCAATCGTTTGCCTCTTACGATCTGCCGGGCACAACGGCAGATGTTCTATTCTTCAAAGGGGACCAGAACAAAATGAGGTATGTATATCCTGGGAAAATAGGAAGGTTGGCACTCGAAGATAGCGCGATTATCGACTTATGGATCATTTAATACCATCTAGGTTAACCAGTGAATATTTATTTAAACGTAATAAAAAAAGTATTTTCACGCCCGTATCCCCAAAGAGGTAGGCAGAGGTACACAACAAGTGCACCCACGTTGCAGTTCTTAAGTAAACAATCTAATTTGTTGCTTGGCTTGCCGCCTATCACATTTGTGGGACCAAGTATCTTCGGATAATCGTGGGTGCACTTGGTTACCTCTGCCTACCCCTTCGGGGATACGGGCGTGAAGGTACTTTTTTTTAAATATTTCATTTTATACATAGCGAAGCGCGTACCGGGCCGCTAATAAAATATAAAATAAGAAAATCTGAACCACAACACATGCAATCAGTGCTAAAGAGATATCAAAACGTCAAGGAAATGTCGAAGCAAAAAAGAGAAATGCAAAATTGTGAATATGATCTGTAGGAATCATATGTGGCCGTGTCATTTGTATATGTGGCATTCAATACATCTCGTCAAAACGAGTATACTCGTAATAAACGCGAACGTGTACAAACCGAAATGTGGTTGTCAAATAATTATTACCAGATAATGAATAATGAATATACGAATTGGATTATACCCAAATGAGAATAACAATAGATGCTCAATTGTAGTGTGGAAATACATAAAGTAATTAATACATGTATTTGTTTTGGATTTGTAAAAAATCTTTGGATACATTCGGTTGACATAAAATGTAAATAGTAATTCAGACCAAATAATATCATTTGATTGCAATTAGGTATTGCAAGAGTATCTTCACACCCGTATCCTCGAAGAAGAAGCAGAGGTAAAACAAGTACACCCACGATGAGCCGAAGATACCACACAATCCTCCCATAGTGTGATAGATGGCAAGCCTATTGCCAATCGGGCATTTTTCAATCCCGGGCAATGTTGTTTTTATCAGAAAACTGAAAAAACCAATACATTGCCTGCCCCGGGAATTGAACCCTGGACCTCATGTTGTCAACACCGATACCGGAGCACTAGACCACAGAGGCGATAAATATTGAATATGAACATAAATATGAGTATAAATTAGAAATTATTTATTCCACGACTGCCCTAAGGTAAGGTAAGTTTTTCGAGTGTTAACTGCGTGCAAGGGACCAATTTTGACTGGACTTTCACTGGCAGATAACCGATGTAATAAGGAGTTTTGGCTAGAAATTTTCTATGTGGACGAAGTCGCGAGCACAGCTAGTTTGCAACAAAATATGTATGTTTGTAATAAAGTATGTATGTTTAAATATTTATTTTTTCTTAACAAATGATTAAACAACGGTTAAAAATAAGTTATTAGAAATGCGATGAAAAAATCTCTAAACATAGTTGATCTTTCAGGCCATCTCTGATACTTCCTGCTTATTAATTCACTTATTATGAGCTAAATAGAATAAAAATATACCTATGTAAGCATAATGTATTTTTAAGCCCAAATAGTTAAAAAATGTGTTTAAAAAATTTTGGTTATAACATGTTTGCTTTTTAAGTTACGCAAAACTTATAGTGTGATCTACGTATATTAATAATACTGTTAAATATGACCCTTAAGTTCTAACCCCGATAGTATAATTAAACGTCAAATTCGTTAGCTATCTTATTTATAATAGTGTAAATTGTGGGAATTATGAAACAGTACAAGTGTCTAAAATAATTATTATGATGGAGTTACACAATGTGCTGACGTAGGAGAGAATACATTATATAGAATACAATATAATTTAATGTATTTTTCATACAACAATATGGCAAACAAGGAGATAGCTCTCGTGATGGAAAGAGAAACAATCGCCTATAGACACTAAAGATGTTAATGGTAGGTTGTTATCCGTGTGACGGATTTGTAATGTCACATGCGTAAGTCTACCTTATCTTCCCTACTGGAACAGGACAACATCAAAGCATTAATGGTATTGCGGCAGCAATAGATATACGCCAGAGATACGTTACGGAACAACCTAGAAGTCACGATGGTACAGTAACCAGTGCGTCTTAGACTATGCTCGGGTCCTTGGACACACAAGAATTCTAGGCCCTTTTGGAATGTAAATAAAGCAAATTATACAAACTTTTTCACTATGATCTGCTTTATTAATCAAATATATTAGTAATGAATGCTGCTGCTTTTTATTGAGATTACGATAATAGTTTCTTTCGAGATTTCTGTTCAGCAAAATCTTCTATTATATCTTCAAACTTAATTTTCTAAAGAATATCATTTTTTATGACAAATTACTTAGCCGTTATTGTAACATTGTTGTCCGCAATTCATTTTTTATTCTCTTAAGCTTCGATAATGCCCGACCATAATATTTTGATATTACAGGTGAGAGAAAATTTCGGTGCTTTAGGGCCCTCTGATGATGGAATAGGATGGACTGGCCCTGTGTGCCCTTATGGTAAAGACGGTATTGACAATAACCTGTATAGCTAATGTGCCTGGCAGAACGGCAGTTGGTATATTCTAGGGAATCCGGACTAAACCAGTAGAAAATATTTTTGTCTATCGGTGTAATATAACAAACTTGTATAAATTGGTATTCATTATCTTCACAGAATTTAATGTTTTACATCTCTTTCTTTTCCAAAACGCTTAAAAAAGCTAGTAATTTAAAATTAGATGACTCTAACTAGCAAAGTCGCGGTCATTGTAATTTTTTTTTTCAATGAATATTTATATTAGAAAACAAGCAGAACTTTCTCCTAAAGCAAATAGATTATTATAATGATCACGTCTATAGAGACTCCCAAGATACTAATTGCGCTTTTTATCCCCTTAGCAGGAAATATCGTCAAAAAAATCTTCTAAAAACCACACACATACATTTATCACAAGCTGGTCGTTCCCAATGATGGCCTATCTTTAACCCTGCGATTAAGATGAAGTAGAAATATTCCAATTTTTCCATCACAGTGGACATTAGATTTCTGAAATCTCAACCTTAATTTCCGAACCTTTTTTCCCCGTGTTGGTTCCGGGCTTCTTCGAAGAATAGGTCAACTGCCGTTCTGCCAGGCAGGTCGTATAAGGCGACCGATTGGCTATGCGTATTAGTACATAAAATTACAAATACTCAGTTATCTATTCTTTAAAAGGCACCTGGACTATTTTATCCTACAATTCTAAAATTTTTTGCGCATAGTATCAAGTAATTGTTATTTAAAATGAACACACAGTACTTTTTTATTGTAAACGTAGACAAAACCACGTCTACCTGTTAGATTATAACAATAAAATAGAAGCATGTTTTTTGATGTAACAAATTATTATGTTCGCAACTTCCTAAAGGAAATGAAAAACGTATTCTTTCATACACAAATGCATTCTGTAATTTGATAGAACTGTAAAAATAGCTGTTGTGTCTGCAAATGAAATGAAATAATTCAAAGCTTGGATTTTGTTCTGCTTGTCATTAGACAAATTGTTGTGTTAAACTATACGACCTATTTATATCAGCTTTTAATAGGAAAACTTATTAATTATGCCATCGGAAAACTAATAGTCTTAACCGTGACATTTTATTTTACAGAATCTATATTAATATTATAAATGCGAAAGTTTGGATGTTTGGATGGATGGATGGATGAGTGGATGGATGGATGGACGTTTGTTATTCAATTACGCAAAAACTACTGAATTTATTTGAATGAAATTTGGCACACAGTTAGATGATGACCTGGAATAGCACATAGGCTACTTTTTATCACAGAAAAATTAAGTGATCCCGCGGGATTCGCCAAAAACTTCTATAATGCAGCGAGCTGCACGATGCACAGTCTAAATAATTGCTGATATTTAAAAAAACTAATGATAAGAGTAATTGTCCCAGTAATCTAAGAGTGTACCATGGAAGGTAACGAGGTGACTAAGACAACTGATGGGTTGCAGTTATTTATTAATTAAACTTACAAAACAGTATAGGTCTTAGTCTATACAAATACCTAGCTACGTATGTGCATACAATATCTTTCACTAACGTGAGCTTAAAGACGGACAGCATAGGCTTTCTCGTCTCGTACCCACTTCGGTATTCACTTGAGGATAGCATAGGCCGTCTCTCAAGCTAGACCGCTAGCTACGGAATGAATTGATAGCTGCTCCGTCGGCTTTTATATGCTTCCGAGCGGTGCGTTCGGGCACGATCGGACATATTCGGGCCGCCTCGGCTGTCACACGTTTGCTACGCTAATTCACGTGATTTACTACACCGCTTCAAGAGTATCGGCTTTGGTATAGACAATTGCGTTGCTGGGTTTGAACTCTCTGTTGATTTACTTGTTTTTAACATTTATTTATTTAATTGATAAAATTAAACGTGAAGAAAAGACGAAAATATAAAATCAAAAACGTGATGAATGGCACTCGGTTCTTTCTGCCTACCCCGTAAGGAATCTGACGTGAACATATGAATGTTAATTGATATTTTTATGCTGCTTTTATGTGAATTTCAATGAAGTTACTTTTGTTTTATAGCACTCACCCCCTGCTTGGGAAACTGGAAAAACCTTAAAAACAACAAAAAAAAATATCGATACGCGGGATTTGAACCTGCGACCATTTCCCTAAAGCCGGGAAATGGTCGCAGGTTCAAATCCCGCGTGTCGATATTTTTCTTTGTTGTTTTTAAGGTTTTAATGAAGTTATTTTATATGATTTTTATTATTTTAATGTTACATTACTCTAGCCGTTTTCCGTGGTATAACTCGAAGTGCTACCGGTCCTGCGAAAAAATTGGTATAAAATGTAGGTATCAAGTAACTCAGGAATAATTTTAATTATTCTTGGTGAACAATTTTCTAAATCAGTTTAGCAGTTTTAGAGATATCCTACAAATAAACTCACAAATTTGCAAACTTTACTTTCTTTAATTATTTATTTTAATGTAGATTGTTCAAATTGACATTTCTTTTTATTTATTTTTAACTTTCTGCTACATATGTAGAAGGAAGCTACTGATTTTGCTCCGATTTCCGAAAATTGAGTTTTCACCAGATTTTTACGTTTTGAAGTCTTGGAAGCCATTCGGACTAATTTCTCGATGTCAGTTATATATCTATATGCATGTATGTATGTGTATATATTAAACATCTCATAACTTTTAGACGGCTTGACCAATCGAAACATGGTTGATAGCATTCGATTGTATTCTACTCAACTTATAAATTCCTGAAAATTTTAACCTAGTCAGCCCAGCAAATTTTGAGAAATTTTGAAAAAACCTCAAAATAAATTTGCCGAGGCAGTATTTTTTAACATCACTTCCAGATTAATGTACCGATTGAGTGCAAAATCTAATCAGCTCTATTCCTCAAAAAAATTACGTGTAATGCACAATTTGCATCAAAATCAGTTTATTCGTTCGGGAGTAATCTTTAAAAAAAAATTTAGAAAAATCGTTTTTCGAAATAACTTCGAAATTTTTAGTACTAAAAAACTACATGGAATGCCGTTTCAAAAATTAGAATCGAATCTAATTTTAAAGTTACAGCTTTTCAAATATTAAAAATTACGTTGTTTTTAGCACACTTACTTAATATTTTTGAAATAACTTTCAGGCTAATACACCGATTGACTTATAAATTTTATCAGCCATTCTGCTTGAAAAATTGCGTCAAATGCCGTTACTTGGATCAAAATCGGTAATTTTTTTTTGGATTTATCAATGACGAAATTAAAAAAAAGTTTTTTAACATTGCTTCAATTTATCGATTATGTGTTTATCGGTTACTATTTTTGATCCCAAAAAATAATTGAATGTCATTCGAAAGTCAAAATCGATCATCGTTTTCAAAATATACGGCTTATCATAAATCAACATACTGCCATTTTTAACAAAATATATGTTTCAATAAAAAAATCCATGCATATAATTTTTACTCCTTTGAGCTTAAAATAACGTAATTTAGCGGGAAGTCTCAGGGATTCTGGGGGAACTCGCAGGGCCAACCGTTTACAGATTTTTTTTAGTGATTTTTATTGGCATATTTATTTATAGTAGGTACAATAAATAATATTCATCGTTACAATAAATTTAATTCTTTGTAGTTTTTAACTAAGAAAATCTGTCAGTTTTAAAAGATGTTTGCTAATATTCAAGATGTATTGGCCACTACGATTTTTTGCTACTACTGGGATTATGTCACTAAAAGAATTTCAAATTTATTTTTGTCCCCCACAGGAAGACCGAGTGATCTGAGCTGAAAAGACTACGAACAAGTTTAATTTAATTTTACGAAATTTCTTAACATCAAAGATTTATTTCCCCTGTATGAAACTCATCACATTCTCGTTTAGTTATAATTCGCCTCCATTGTAATTCCTCTATATTCAAGTTTCATTTTCTTATTCACTATCAATAGCGGGGGTTACTACGTGTTAGCTATTCGTTTGGAAACGTGTTGGAATGTCGAGAAAATTCTAAAAAATTGGATTTGGGACACAATAGATACTTATGGGTTAATACAGCGTGATACGGGTGAAAACAGATTTGTTACAAACGTGGTAGCCTTGCGACATAGTAAAATAATGAAAAACAAGAGAATAAAGGCTCCTTAATAAACTTTAACTTGCAATGAGGTAATTACAATTAATTTCCAACCGGAATTGTAATTTTTTTTATTGTGAAACAGTACAATTAAATTAATTAATAAATATTGTTAAGACAATAATTTAAAATATATGAACTATATTTAACAAAAAATATAAATGTACATATTTCGAAGTACATCTGGAGAAGAAACTACTTTATTTAATGGCACTTAAAAATAATTATATAGTGTCATTAAATAATTAATAATTATGTAAAGATATAACAATTGCCTATAGATACGAAAGATGTTAGCGGTGTACTGCTAACCCTGCGGTGAGGTTGAAATGCTACATGCATAAGTTTACCGGCTACCTTACCCTTCAAATGACAACACGACAGCGAAAAGCATCAATGCTATTGCGGCAGGAATAGGTTAGGCGGTTGAACCAAATCTGATTGAGACGTTGCAGTACACCTAGTTATTAGTAATAACATCAATTAGCCTTCACTCGTCTTCCCAAGACAACTAAAAGTAAGGCAGTTTACTAGAAGATCTATTATACACTATATATAAGAAGATAGGAAGATCTACTCTTTAAAAAGGGACATGAATCAACACTGGAAAAACGGCTTGACTTAGCATGCCGTGACTTAAGTTGGTTTAGTGTGGCGTACCTTGGCAATGATCAATCGGGCGTAACAGTGATGTAGCTGTTATTTGCGACTTTGTTTGTGTGACCCTAAATCATTATCAATCACATTGTGAAAACCATGTTATTAATTTACTGTTTGGTGGAACAATAACAAAACCACAAAGGCTATTTGATACATCTTAAAACTTGGATAATAAATATGCTTGTAATTTTATGGCCGTTGATCAAGATATAATTTGTCAGAGAAATTCTAGCATAAATAATGGATCATGTATTGAAGAGTTATTAAAAAGGAAGACTACATTGACTGATGTGGATCAAAGTATTGACCCTATTGAAGATATCGTAGTCTTTTAGGTAAAGAGCTGATTAGTTTTTGTACTCAATCGACGCATAAATCTGGAAGTTATATTAAAAAAATATTGTTTCGCAAATTTTTTTTGCGTTTTTTCAAAATTTCTTTAAATTTCCTGGGCCGACTTGGTCTAAATTTTCAGGAAGTCTAAGTTGAGCAGAATTCATCCATCCAGCCATCAACCGAGTTTCGATCAGTCCAGCCATTCAAAAGTTAAGAGATGTTAACGTTGTTTGGTAGTTCTGCAATGTCTCTACCAGTTTTGGCAACAGATAATTTTTTTATTTCAAAGTAGCGTAAGTACTTATAACTTATTTGCAGAGCACCGAAGCATACGTATGTGTATTAATATTTAGTTAAAACTAAAAAAACCTTTTTAAACGATCAGCGTAAATTGTAATTTAAACAACTTTTTTATGTCTAATTACTTTAGTGTTCTTGAATTTGTTTGAATACTGAAATCTTTTATCATATTCTAATTAAATGACACTGTCATCATCAGGTTTGATAAAGCTTTATCAAAGGAACTCGAGTTTTTAGTTCTCGCGAAATTATTATTTAAGTTATTAGCACACCCTAACGTAAAAGTAATTAATTTTATGAATTTGTATTTTCTGATTACTGCTTGCCTTTTGAGAAGATTGCGTTTGAATTTTATGTTATATGTAGATCGTGGGTCAAAACTTCGAAACTGCGTCTGGATTTATTATTTATATATATTTAGACACCTGAAAGCAAATGCATCTATATAAATGTTTTTATATAGACTAAAAATAGTAAAAAATGCTTGATGTATTCAGATGTCAACTGTATTTATTTTAAATTTATATAAATGCTTCAAGTCACCTACGCTATTTTAATCTATATGAAATAATTCACGTGTACTATTTTTAGTCTATATAAAAAACATCAAGTTATTGTAATATTTTTTGACTCTATAAATGAATCAAGTCACCTGCACCATATTTGTCTAGTGAATCAAATCACTTGTACTATTTTTTGTCTATATAAAAATATCAAGTAACTACTATTTTTAGACTATTTAACTGTATCAAGTCACGTGTTCTATTTTTATATATAAAAATCAATTGCTGTTCTTTAGTCTCGCTAAAACTCGAGAACGGCTGAACCGATTTGGCTAATTATGGTTTTGAATTCATTGTTGAAGTCAAGAGAAGGTTTAAAAGGTGAGAATATATAGAAAAAAAAAGAGTAGTTAAAAGGCAGAACAACGTTTGCGGGGTCAGCTAGTAATATATAAAAACATTAAGTCATTTGTACTATTTATAGACCATATAAATGCATCAAGTTAAACATGGCGACAACGACAAAATTAAGAAAGAAAAGAAAAAAAGAAAAAATTAAAGGCTTAAAAGTTATTATCAACCTAATAAATGAATGACATTAACCACATTAAGTATTAAAACACATTAGCCACCGCCACCAGATCTTTTTAGTATATAGCTGTGTAACAGCTTGATTTATTTAATACGTAGCAAAGTTAAAGAAATTAATGTTTTTTTTATTTTACTATAAAACCTTTTATTATAATAACTATCCTCCAACGAATAACAAAAATTTAGACCAAACAGATCATCTAGCTAACATAAACTTAGGAACATAACAACTAACAGTTCTTGACACACGAAAACATCAATATTTTTTTTTCACTATTATTACCTTATTTGTTATACCATTAGTTAGCAAATAACCAGACGTCTCTCCTGATGGAAAGATAAAACATTGCCTATAGACACCAAAGACGTTAATCGTGCATTACTATCCATGCAGCGGGATAGGTGATAGCAGTGGCACATGTATAAGTATATCAGCTATCTTACCCTCCAAACCAGAACACGACAATGACAAACATTGACGTTATTACAGAAGGAAGAGGTGAGGCGGTTGTACAAAATACCTGGGCGAGACTTTGCGGAACTCTACCACCTAGTACTGACGATGATAGTAACACATATAGACAATCGATTGCCTTTTATGACTTCTAAAAAGTATCTATTTATTTACATACTAGCTGACCCGGCAAACGTTGTTTTTCTAAATATATTTATAGCAGTATTTCTCTACTATATAATAGATGTTATTATTTATATATTATTACGTAAAGGAAAACTTTGGACCCCTTTTTAAAACGATTGCGCGAACGGTGGCGTATGAAATTTAGCACATTTAAAGTTTACATTGCGGAGGAATGCAGAAACCTAATATTATTAAATAATATGAACTAGAAATACATTAAATTGAAAATAATAAACATTACACACACTACATTCGTGAGACCATGAAGTATTGCACTGGTATTGATGGTGGAGCCAGCACTGGTATTGATCACTTGAAACACATATTTACCTTATATCTCTATCTATGAGGTCTCTCCATCTCTTTTTATACAACTGTGTTAGAAAGAGAGGGTAAGACCTCAGAAGGTGACAGCAGTATTTAAAATTATGTTTCAAGTAGGTATTAGAAGTGCTGCATCCAGATATAATACAGCTTCATGCGTGAGACATACCATGTATAATATTTTCTATATGGCTAAAGATATTTGTCAAACTTAAGAGAGATTTTATTGTTTAATCTATGGTCGAATTTCGCCGACAGGCGATCGCTAGTACAGTAGCAGTACAATACAGCAGTACAATAGGTTCGTCAGTTTTCGAATTGATTCATTTAACAAGCTGCGAGCAAATATGATTTTTCGAAAATTTGTCACTTAATAGACTGTTGCATAGAAAATTATGCTTAACTCAGACATGGCTCAGACATGCTTGCATCAACACTATTTCCTTATTTTATCTTGAGTGAATGATTAATTATTATCTAAAGAAATGCTAATTATTTTTTAAATTAAAACCTTTTTATTGTTTTGACCTGCTATTAATAATTATGATAAAACTGTCGTCATGGTTAATGTCACCGTAGTTATTTCTAGATTTTTAGTGTTATTCAATATTTTATTGCAAAATATATTTGCCATAAATATAATATCCTTTATTTTCGTAATGTCATAATAATGCCGAGACCTTTAAGAATTGAAGAACTCGCAGCAATAATTGACGCAATAATTATTATTAGATAAACTTTATTTGATAGAAAACGTCACATTTATTTAATATTAGTAGAACTGTTTTTTATACTGGTGTGTTGGTATGATTGATTCGTACACTAGTGCAAGCGAAACTAGACCTCAAGGTGACGAACCTATTTTTACCGTGACTATACATATAAACCTTTTTTTTGAATCACTCTATCTATTGAAAAATCCGCATCAAAATCCGTTGCATGGTTTTAAAGATTTAAGCATACAAAGGGATAGACGGCGAAAAGTAGAACGGTATTAGAATCGAGTACCAAACACCTTCCTTCACTATGTACATTCATTTACCAACTAACCTAAATAATATTTTTAAAAATGCATTTCATCATTCGACCTATCGTATAAATACGTATTCAAACATAATGTGTTGTTAATATTTCTGTATAATAATGTTTTCAATTTCGCAAAATCGAGATACGTGACAACTAAATAATGAATCATTCATGTCGCGTATTTCGAGAAGCTTCCAAATAAACCACCCTTTTTATTATATATATATATATATACCTTACCTTACCTCATATGAAAATATATTTTTATTACACACAAAGACAAGTATAATAATGCATACCAATATGATTTAACCGGATTTTTCAACAAATTTATCATCTTCATTATTAAAATGTAACATATTGTAGATATTTAATATGTTTTTCTTTGTTTTGGCTTAATTTGATATTGCAGGTCTATACAATTACAATGTGAGTTATTAAGAATTAACCTATATTACTAATATTATAATTACAAAAGTTTGAATGGTTTGATGTATAGATGGATGGACGTTTTTTACTCAACGACGCACAAATGGCTGAATCGATTTGGATGACATTTGGCATACATATATATAATAACTTATTTTCTATGGAATACGTTTTATCCCAGAAAAGTGTATGCTCCAAAGTTGGCACCAGTATTAACGCACCTGTTTCGACTTTCCTACTACCAAAATTCCCAAACCAACCAAAATCGTGGAAGACAGCGTTAGTGCATCCCATTCCCAAAAAAAGAGATATCTCTAATCCGTCCAATTACCGGCCCATAGCCATAACCTCCTTGTTCTCCAAAATTATGGAAACTATTATCAACGGTGAGCTCCTGAAGTATTTAGAAGAGCTCCAGCTGATTAGTGACCGTCAGTACGGTTTCCGTTGCGGCCGCTCAGCTGGTGCTAATATATTTGACAGATCGGTGGGCGGAAGCAGTTGAGTCCAAGGGGGAGGCATTGGCAGTTAGTTTGGACATAGCTAAGGCCTTTGATCGGGTATGGCACAAAGCGCTTCTCGCAAAGCTGCCTTCGTCGCAGTCGACGGACGGTGCATGCTCCGACCTTAAGAGGGAACACTGCGACCGTTTCTCCATACAAACGTAGTCCCCTCATTCCTCCCTGGATAATGCTAGTAGAACAAAACAAAAATTGTACCAAATTTATGGTTACAATGGCTATGTTCCTGTGTTTTCCTTTTTTTCCTACCTTTAATACCTAAAAATTGCCCCGATTTTCTGTTGTGTTACGCAATAATATAATTTGTCGAAATAATATAAAAAAAAGAAAAACATAGGAACACAGATAAAGTTTTTCTTTAATAAATATTGAAAAAAGCAATCAAATCAGTTCAGTTTTGGAGGAGGAAACAGGGGACTACGAAACGTTGTTTTTGTGTAATTTTCGAACGGATTATTACCAATTGACTGAGTTGTGAAACGTTATATTTTATTAAATCAATGTTATAGTGTTTTTATCGATATCAGTATTTGACAGTTATTGTTTTAAAATCGAAGCGTCTCTGATAGTCTGGCCACGGGAAATTCGTGCTTGCGATTTTTTGGGCGCCGCGAACGGCGAAGTGTCAGGTATCTGAAACAAAAGTATGGGGAAGTGCTAAACACGCCACGCAGCGTAGCGACCGGCGGAGCAACGGACGATTTTTGACGAGCGAGTCGGGCGCGCGGTGCGGGACATGGCGAGCGAGTGAGGCAAATGCATGAATCAGCACAGAGCAAGGCGGCGGCCTTAGCATATAGTCTCGGAACTAGAATGGTTTAGTTGTAGTTGCCGAGAAAATACACTATGGATATTTTAACTTTAATTTTCAAATACTTACTAGGCCAGTAATTTGTAAGTCTGGTCACCACATCATAAGTATAAACAAAGTCCAGAGATACAATTTTTCTTTCTTCCCACAATGTAAAATATTCCTAAGAATATAAGAAGTGTCGCCAAAAATCTATAGTTTAATCTAGAAACGCCATAACGTCGATAGTATCGATAGCATTGAACGCTGCAAGTAAGTAAATTATCGATTGCCTCGATAAAATCATTGAAGATAAACAAAGTATCGATTCTATCAATAATTGTTAGACAATATTGCATTGACTGTCGATATATTCGATACTATCGATAGTTTGTACATTCGATAGCATCGGTCAGTATTAGAATAAAGTTGACTATCGATAGTTTTAATAGTATCGATACGATCGATAGTAATTGTGATTAATGCAATAATAAATAACAATACTATCGATAGTATCGATACTTTTGATAGTTTATTTTTTTAATCATGAATATTATCGATGCTATCGATTGTATTGCGGTTTATTGATAGTTTCGTACTTATTGAGTTAATGAAATCCTATTGATAATGGACTATCAAGCGGCAAAACTATAAATCAAAGATTTAAATTTCGACATTCATTTCAAAAATTTGTCTTGATATAGTAGATATTCCCTGTGTTGGTCCCGTGCTCCTTTGAAGTATAGGCCAACTGCCGTTCTGCTAGGCCGGTCGTAAAAGGCGATCGATTGGGTATACGAGTCACTAACATAGTGGCTACTAGGTGGTAGAGTTCTGCATTGTCTCGCTCGGGTCTGGTACCACCGCCTTACCTATTCCTCCCGCAATAGCGTCAGCGCTTGTCACTGTCGTGTTCCAGTTTGGAGGGTAAGGTAGCCGGTAAACTTATGCACGTGGCATAAGACCTCACCACAAGATAGCAACGCACCATTAACACCTTTGGTGTCTATAGGTGATGGTTGACTCTTTCCAATAGGAGACCCATCTACTTGTTTGCTATCTTTTGCTATAAAAAATACGTATTTCTCATACTTCTTATGAAATTCAACGTCTATACTATACCCAGATCCATATTTAAATCATGTACTACATATTCTCTTCCAAATAGTAAGTGTTGAAGTACAAAACTGCTCCCCTCCGAGCAATAAAGTTATCTTACTCTCGGACTATACTGTTCGCGGCGGAGGATCATGGTCCCGTGGCCTGAAAATCGAGGCGAATATTCGCCGCGCACGCCACGCACGCCGCGGCGCCGCCGTCGCCGCCGGCTCGCTTGTGTGGGCGGTAAGCATTATGGCGTCGGTGAAATGCGGGAATAGCGATCAACATTCATCTAGCGGACCAAGAAACAAGTGAAACGTGTTAAACCGACAAGTCTATAAATGTTCGGTTTTCTCTGTCTACTCCGCAAGGGAACTGAGCGTGATGATACTTTCGAAAATACTTTGTATCTACCAACTTGGAAAAACTGTTTCAGATTTACCAAAAAACATAAAGAAAACTTTCTCGCAAGGCTGATCGGAGCATCAAGGTCGTAGTCGACGGTGCATGCTCCGACCTTAAACCCGTCAATGCTGGTGTTCCCCAAGGCTGCGTGCTATCACCGACCCTTTTTCTTCTGCATATCAATGATATGTTGCGAATTAGTAACATACATTGCTATGCAGATGATAGTACTGGTGATGCTATATACTCTGGCCATAGCGGTATTTCTCGGGAACACGTCGAAGAGAACCGAAAGAAGCTTGTGTCTGAAGTCGAGAATCGACTTACTGATGTCTCGGAATGGGGTCGTCAAAACTTGGTCACATTTAACCCCAAAAAGACACAGCTTTGCGCGTTCACCGCAAAAAAGACACCCCTTGTCATATCACCTCGATTTGAGGATACTCTCCTAACAGCCTCAGCCAGTGTCGGAATCCTGGGAGTCGACATATCGAATACCGTTCAATTTCGCGGTCATCTGGAAGGCAAGGCGAAACTAGCCTCCAAAAAGGTCGGTGTGCTCAGCAGAGCGAGGCAGTATTTCTTGCCGGCCCATCGTCTTCAACTTTATAAGGCGCAAATTCGGCCTCACATGGAGTACTGCTCTCATCTCTGGGCCGGAGCTCCCCAGTACCAGCTTCTTCCACTTGACCGCATTCAACGTAGAGCGGTTCGAATCGTTGACGATCAGGCTATTACGAAACGGCTTGACTCTTTGGCATTACGCAGAGATGTAAGCTCACTCTGCGTCTTTTATCGTATCTATCATGGAGAGTGTTCCGACGAGTTGTTTGGATTAATTCCTGCTGCTAACTTCCACCATCGGACATCGCGTCAAAATTTGAAGTTCCACCCACACCATCTTGATGTCTGGAAATCCACAACCGTGGGGTTCGCCCGGCACTTTTTGCCTCGCACTACTCTTTTGTGGAATCAATTACCGGCGGGGGTTTTTCCGAACAAATACGACATGGGGACCTTCAAGAAAAGAGCGTACTCATTTTTAAAAGGGCGGCAACGCAACTGCAAGTCCTCTGGTATTGCAGATGTCCATGGGCGGCGGTGATCACTCAACACCAGATGCACCTCCTGCTCGTTTGCCCCTCTTCCATAAAAAAAAAGTCGTTTATACTTTCTATTTATTAATACTTAGGGCGGCTTGCACCAAAATGCTTAAATCATTTTAAGTCACTAAATACGTTTAAAGTGACAGTATTTAAGGCGTTTTGACATTTGCTAAACATGTTTAAGGGACTAAATGCATTTAACCATTTTCGTGCAAGCTGCCCTAAGTCTCGCTCGTACTAAAACTAAGTACAAAAGCTTCATATTTCGTCCGATTTAGATGGTTAATCCTTGTAAAAATAAGTTTTTGCTGCCTTTCATAACCTTATCTAATCCAAACAAATTGTATTTTTATACCCCAGATACTAATCGTTACGCGTGTTGTTTTATATTTACATCGAATTTTTATTACAGTTAAATTTCATTTTGAAAATCAAAGATGCCTGGCGAATTTACCCATAGGCTTTCGAGCCTAGCGCGGCATAATTTGGCAACAAAATGTTGTAAATTAAATGTTTAATTTAAATAATCACTTCTTCACAAAGCAAAAAAGCAGAATATCTGTCGGGGCCTAGAGATAAATCCACCATTGTTATTTCCAACCGAATTCCCAAAAGAGGTTATAAATTCATCTTCATACTGTGGTGATTTGGAAATAATGGTTGGCAACATTAATATTTTCTATCAAACTCAATAATATTTCACATCTACCAGATATTACTAATGCTTCTAAACACAATGTATTTGTTAATAATTAAAGTTTTAGCCCTGATGATGCAGTAAAATGCGGCGAAACCGGTTGGCTATTCTAATATATATATATATATATATATATATATATATATATATATATATATATATATATATATATATATATATATATATATATATATATATATATATATATATATACTGTGAAACTGTGTGTGTGAACTGTGAAAGTACAAAATTTAATAATTTAAAACAATATTTATAAATTCAGCCTTATTTTTTTTAAATGTTTGTTACCTCAGAACTCTGTCATTTATGTAAAGATTGGGAAAATTCTATTTTGTTTGGGAGGTTATACTTCCCGTGTGGTCCCGTTTTGATTTGGTGGAGATTTGATGTAGCGTTCCGGAGTTACAGGAAATGGGAAGTTGGTTGCTACAGCTTTACTGCGTTTATAAAATTATTGGAGATAATTTTCAAAAAGCTATTTGAAAGATTGCATTAAAATGTATTTTATAGAAAACATCTACACCTATATTAATACGCGAAGCAGTCTTTGTACGACAATCACGCGATACTTAGTTAGTTAAGGCTTAAGACAATACTTAGTTAAGGTGTGTAGAAAGCTAATATTTTTATGTAATATGCATTAGAAACCAATGATATAAATAAACATACATAGATACGTTGTTTTCATTCCAAAATGTCATCATGAAAGCAAGGCATTGCCATTTATTTAGTCTCCCACGTCACATGTCATATAAGTAGCTGTAGTAACATTTACACTCGCGCTGTTTTAAATCGCAGTAATGTTGGCATATGACCTGTCTATTAGTAAAATGTCATTGACATTGATTAGAAACACATTAAATTAATAAAAATAAACATTAGACACTCTATAATCAAGGAATTATAACGTTATAATTTCGATATGTTTGCGTCGTCGTGATTGGTTATGGTATATGATATTATGACGTTGTCTTCTAGCGCTAGTTGGCGAACCAAACACGAAACAGCATGAAACGCGGCGAACCAATCACGAAACAGCCAACATATCGAAATTATAACGTTTTAAATCCTTGACTATAATTTATTTGACATACATCATACTATACAAATGTATTTTTTTATTTATTTATGATTAAACTCTGTTACCAGATTATTTAGAATTCAGAAAAGATTTTTATTGATTAATCTATGGTCGAATGTATTATTAAAATTATGGTCCGATTTAGACCAGACGGCGATCGCTAGGAAGCTTAATTTTATGTAATAATAGTATTTCAAATTTCACAACACAATCAATTGCTAAAATGAACGTGGAACTTGTTCAAAGTTAGAATTTCCAACTAAAATAGCTCGAATTGAAAGCGCCGAGAGAAACAGTCTATAATCTAATGAAAAGTCGTTGTTCGGATAGACCGGATTCCAGAAATTGTGTACGGCACACGATCTTACATTATTGATACAAAGGGAAGGAAAAATGTCATATTTTGAAGCAATGAGAGGAGGCACTTGATACTACCGCATTACCTTTTACTGTCGTTATATTGTCGATATTTTATTAATTTTATATACCGATTTGAATGGTAAGATATCCTACCAAATACTTTATTGCATTCCCACTATAGCGCTGACAATGCGCCAAAATTTTTTTGGCGTCTCACGACGGTTATTTTTTTTCATCAGAAGGTTGATATGCTTGTTGCTGTTTTATACTACAAAAAGACGATAGGTGGTTTTGGATATCCAATAAGTTTGAATTTCCTTTTATTACATATTTTGTATTATATGTTTTATTTATATTATTTCATTACTAAGAACTTCATAATGAAGAACTAGTAATAAAAATACATAAATTTAATAAATAAATGAATATGGATAAATTATGAAAATTGACCAAACTCCAAAATAAGCAAGTTATTTGCTTTTGAAATTGATGTTAGTCAATGATAGTAATACGTAGAAATAAAAAGTATTACCGCGCCCGTTTCCCCGAAGAGCTAGGTAGAGGTATTACCAATGCACCCACGATTAGCCAAAGTTACTTAGTTCTATAATGTAACTGGTGGCAAGTGTATCACCAATTCGGCACTTTGCCAATCCCGTTGTGATTTCCGCAACGTTGTTTTATCAGAAAACTGGAAATACTTATTTTTTTCAGTTTTTTGATAAAACCCGGTACCTTATATGAACGACACCAATACCGGACCACTAGACCACTTATGTGATTATATGTAAATACATATATAAATATTGAAATATAAGTATTTAAGCTCATCACACAAATTATTGTTTCTCTCAGGAATCAAACCCAAGCTTCATCAATTGCGTAGTTAAGGTCGTTAATCAATTAACCAACAGAATGGTCAGATAAGTGCACTGCACTAAGGTGAAGTTGTGACGTGTTATGGGAAAACTGTCAATTGGAGACTATTTTCTCTTTTACCTTTCATCCGCCAAACGCACGGTAAAGAACCCCGTTTTAAAAATATAACGAGACTGTAGCGATCTTCAACGCTACACTTTATAAAGAGCGTCACAAACAAAGTAAGTACTAGAAAATAATTAATCGGATGTAGTCAGGTGGGCTGCCGACACAAGTGACAAAATTTATTTACACGTCAAATTCGAATTATTTTTTTGTTCTACTAGCTTAGAAATGAAGCTAGTTTTGTCTACACGATGCCAGAAGTATTAGCTTCCTAGCTTATTGATACCAGATTGTTATTCTAGCTTGACAAATAAGCCTTGTGTAGCCCGGACATAAGTGCAATTATTAAATGTAACGCTAACGCAAAATAACACGAGGGATCATCATAAGTTGTAAACAATTTGTATTTGATTACCACAAGTACCCAGTTGGGGCTGATCATCACCATTAATAACAGCCGACAGCAGGAGTTTCTATATCTTAAATTTTTGTCTCGGAACGTGCACATTTTTACAACTTAACTATATTTTACATTTACTGACATTAGAATAAAGAATTACATAAGAATGTGCAATTATGTTATCGACTTTAAAATAAATACTCATCTCAACTAATATTATAAAGTGAAAACATTTGTATTATGTATAATTTACCATTAGAAATCTGCACTATCCAAAAGTAACATGAGTATTTTTACCCGACTGACCAAAGGGAAGTAATGATTATGAGTCTCGTGTATGAAGTCACAAATAACAGCTAATTTTTACTACGTAAATAAAAATGGTGCGTTGCTACCATGTGGCGAGGTCTAATGCCACATGCATAAGTTTACCGGCTACCTTACTCTTCAGACCGGAATACGACAGTGATAAGCACTGACGCTATTGCCGCAAGAATAGGTAAGGCGGTGGTATCAGACCCGGGCGAGATCTCTACCTAGTAGTCACGATGGTAGTGACTTGCATAGCCAATTGGTCGCCTTTTACGACCTGCCTGGCAGAACGGCAGTTGGTCTATTCTTCAAAGGAGCCCGGAACCAACACAGGGAAAAATATACTATAAAAACCATTCTTCGACGAAAAACTATACAAAATTATTTAGATCAAACAGATCATCTGGATATCATAATCTCACTCTTAAGAACTAACGACTCTTGACACACGAAAACATCCAAAATTCCTTTCACTATTAATATAGCTACTGTTTAAATAAAGTGTTTGTAAATTAAATGTAACAGTTTTATGACTGGTTCCTATAACTAACGATCCGCCATTCGTAGCAGTAGCCATTAGCAACTAATTTAATCATAACGAGACTAATCATACATTTTCACAAGTTTCTAGGATCATTTGATAATTTGACATTTATAGTAGCAGGTTTAGAAAATATTACTATTCAAATCTAAAATGAGTAATTTTATTAACAAGGTTGCTGCGGCACTGTTTGCGCGTGAGTTTCAGTTAGTGCGTTGTGGGGTCATATAAACCCTAAGAGAACTTTTTTTCAGAGCGTCGTGAGGTCATATTTGCCCACAGATACTGTCAGTTTAAATTAACTGTCTTTCGATAACGCATTGAAATATCATTGTTTTAAATATGTGAACATATATTTGAATATTAAGTGTAGTAGTAGACTGACTGTTTTTTCATTTGGTGCGAGTAGGGTCACATTGTCCTACGATTATTTTAATTCAATTTGAAGTTGAGTATTAATTAAAATACAAATATAAAGGTATAGTCATCTTTTTCTAGTTCAAAATAATCACTAAGATATTGCTTCCGCAGTGAAGGAGAGAACGATAATTTTCACTACGCACACGACGCAAGATATGCGTAGGACAATATGACCGTGTGCAGCAGGGACCGTGTTAATGTAGGAATCGGACATTAATGTTATGATGTTACGTCTTGCAAATATTTTTTTAACTTTAAAGGCCCGTCATTATCACTTTAATCTAAATGCTTAAGTGTTATCACGCTTTAATTAAAAGGCGGTTGCCTTTTGAAATTTGTTGTAGTTTCTAGTTAAAATTTACTCAAATGTTACAAAGGGACAAGTTTGGAACCTTTGAATGGTCGGCTAAACAAGGCCGATGATACCTATGGCCTAAAAAGTATCACGCCCGGTTCCTTTGCGAGGTAGGCACATTAAACCGAACGTCTATAGACTTTCCATATCACCGGGATTCACCGGTTTGTCGGTTGGCGAGATAAGTGGTGATCCTCATCGCTGCATTTTCCGACATGTTAACGATTATCGAGTGTTTCTAGTGATAACGGGACCGACCGTGCTCATCCGAGGCACAGGAGTGGTAATACACCACTCCACCAGACTCCGAGCTGCTACTGAGTATTAGATTTTCGAGAAAACCTCTAAAAAACCTCATTAATACTATGCCCGATCCAGAGATTGAACCCGTGGTCTGAGCCGAATAGGCTACCCTAGACCACGAGGCAGTCACCTATGTCCTCAAATCGTATTAAATCCTTCAATTAACTTACTAAATCATCTCTCACCAATTCAAATGTAGCTTTTATTTAGAGCCGGCTTTAAAGGCTACCAAGTGATAGCAATTCAATTAAAATCATTGTTATATGAGTGTATCACCGAACCATACGCCGCGATTATGTAAATAGTTACGATAAATTTGATACAGATGTAAGGTAGGATATGCAAATAGGATAAGTTAATTATAAGGTCCATTAAAGTTCACCTCCGAAGGTCTTCATTTGCCCTAGTAATAACATTTGGGTACAAGAAAGACAAGCCTAAGGCAGTGGTAATATGTATCATGCCATATGTCTAAAAAGTCAATAAAAGAAAAGAAATGATCCGTTCGGACGATTCAAAAGCAAGATGACTCTCGTGAGCCTGATTAAATACGCACATACCAGATTTCATGAAAAATGATGAAAAGTGCCGAAATCTTGTATATAATGATAATAACTGCATGTAAAGCAATTTGTTATGTAAGTATACTGTACTTAGTATTAAAAGAAGCACACACAAGATAGTTTAGACTGGAGAGGACCTTCGTATGGATTTTCAAGGTCCTAAAAATGTTGAAACTTGTTATACGATGTGTATTCATGTTTATAGATTAGGTATATCCCATTTAGATTAAATATTGTACATAATATTGTAAATAAGATTTCGGGTAGTTAACACAAAAATATTTGTAATATCTGTATAAATATAGCACCGATAGAGAGAAAAGAGACCAATTTTGCTTAAATAATGCATAGAAAGACATGTATATGGGAAAAAATGCGACTGTATAAGATTTTGAATGTTTTTATGGATGTCGTGTCACTACGGTGCCTGCGGCTACTTTCGGCGCTTACGAGCGCTGCACCCCCTATCTGGCCAAGCTAATGCGGGAAATTCGGGAGAGCTCGGCTAAACATTTAGTTCTGTCCAAAGCTTCGTGCAAGATGAATAGTTTGGGAAGAGTTAGCTCCAGTGAGCAGTACGTACCTCAGACTAGTTTCCGGGCGCGCGCAGTATCTTAGTTTGTTACTCGCTTAGATTAGGGAAAGTAGGGCAGTTTAAGTGGTCTCTCTGCGATAAGTCCCTGCAACGGTGCTATTTCTTCATCGTTATTGTGGTGATCTCAGCTTTTAATTTCCACCTAGAAATTCTAGCTTCACCCTCAGGCATTACTGGAATGAAAATCGAAGATAGAAGAAAATAAAGAACTACAGTTGCCACTGCTCTCCACCAGCTGTAGTGCACAATATGTTAATTGCAATTTAAGAATAAAAATAGTTAATTACTGTTTTTAATTTAAGAAGATTCATCTTTTTTTTTCTAGCTGTTCTAATATGTCCATTGATCTCGAAAAAAATATTGAGGGTTTTTTGTAATGTACTCAAACCTATCCCGTCCCAACCCGACCCGACCTAAATCGATTGGGTGGAATCGATTTGGGTCGCGTTGGGTTTGGAAGTCGATTCTAAAATGATGGCTCTTCTGATGGAAAGAGACAATCATCACCTATACACACCAAGATGTTAATAGTGCTCTGCTATCCGGGGCCACATGCATAAGTTTACCGGCCACCTTAATCTATAAACGAGAACACGACAGTGATAACCACTAAAGCTATTGCAGGAATAGTTATGACGGTGTTACCAGACCTGGACGAGACAATGCAGAGGTCTAGGTTTATACACATTTTACCACAATACCACTTTATACACATTTTAATAACTAGTAACACCCATATTCTTGAAAATAAATATTTTTAATTTTTTACATTTTCATTTAAAGTAGTCATGATGTTAATTTAAAGTACTCATGATGTTAATTTGTCCCCATAGGTCAATAAGTGACAAATCCGCAATTACAATTCAATAAAATTTGCCTCCTGAAACTTTTTGCCCCAAAACCAACCCTACGTGTAAAGTTGCCCAAAGTATTACTCGTTGGCATTAACAAGTTGACGGAGGAATCACCAGCTTCTAACTTATCTCGTTACGTCGAGTGTAGCGGCTTAGATTGTATTACGTAATATAGGAATTCTTTGATGTGTCTACCTATCTAATTACTGGGATAATTTGTCTCCAGCCAGCTTGGGTCATGTAATAAGTTCATATAATAGATGACCCACACTTGTTATTAGGATTCCGTAGTAAAGAATTAGCTCTTATTTCCATGCCCGTCCTTAGCACTGTCTATTTATCCACGGCTTTGCATATAGATATTGCCTCGTGTTTTTTCGGACCTCTTTTGAAGAATGGACCATCTGTAATTCTGTCAGGCAATATTATGTGTATTATCGTGACTACTAGTCAGTAGAGTTTCGTAACGACTTCCCAGGTAATTTAGTACTACCACCTTACTTTTTCTTACCGAAATATAGTAATTTGACTGCCCCGTTGGTTGAGTGGTTAGCGAACCTGACTATGCAATTAATGGGGCTCGGGTTAGATTGCTGACAGGGACAGGCATTCGTGTAAAGAGCATAGATGTTTGTATTTCTAGATTTGAGTATTCAAATGTGTATTTCTATATATTAGGATCCTTGACTCACCCATATCACAAGAAAATAATTTGCTTAATTTGGGGTTAGATCACTTTGTGTAATTTATCCACAGTTAATATTATTATCATTATTAGTATGGCGTCAGTGCTTGTCATTATGTGCTCTGGTTTGGAGGGTAAAACTGCCGGCAAACTTATGCAAACAGCATATTGACTTTTCCACACTGATAGTAACTCACCATTGACATATTTGGTGTCTATAAGCTTTTGTTGCCTTTTTTCACCTGGATAATCAGCTTATTTGCTTTTATATAAAAAGAACTTACAATTGTCAGCAAAAGACCCTATAATCTCCGTAAAAATTGAATAGTAAATTTTGTAAATGGTAAAATGTCTATGATAAACTGTAAAAGTTTTGATTTCATAAAAGGTGAAATTTTGTAAATTGTACAAGTAACTTTTTGGTTTTGAAATAATTCTTGTAAATACTGTAAGACATAAAATAATTATAATAGAAATAACCAAATCCGCTGAGTTTCTTCCGCTGGATCTTCTCAGTGTGTGACCGCGTTCCGATCCGGTAGTAATTATAAAGAAATCGACCGAAGTATAAATGTTTTCACGCCATATCATTGTAGAATATGTTGGTAACTTAATTTTTGATAACTTGTTACACCCATATTCTTGCAAATAAATATTTTTCATTTCAAAATTTCATTTCTAACCTGTATAACTCTCATTTTCCCCCCTCTTTCTCTGTATGTGTGTGTATGTGTGTGTGTTTGCCCGCGGCCTAGTTTGTATACAATATAATTGACATTTGGCCATAATTACATTGTTGTTATTTTATATGGGTCTAAATATTAGTCACACTGACTGAGGTCTCTCATTTAATATGGATATATATGAATCACGCTAACATCGTGGTAAAATAAAATAAAGTAAAAAAAATGTTGAGTATAATTTTTAAGAAAGTGTCTTTTATTCCTTGTTTGGATTTATTGTTGAAAAATATTGCAGGTGTTAGAAAACCTTTTATAAATTCTGGTTACGAAATATCAAATATTAATTACAAATTTTTTATAGCATAAGATAGCAAAGAAGTCGATATATCTCCTGATGGAAAGAGAAACTTATCGAGCTCGTAGCTCAATTTGCACTTAGGTGTTTTTAGGAATATTGGCCCGGAAATATGAAAACACATTTAGATATAACATAAATAAATATAGCTGGAAAAATTATACGTAATTTAACTATTAAAGGTGTTAACGAACAATTTATAAAAAACACATAAAATAGTTAAATATATTTAATAAATATAGTTTATTAAATTATAGGCGATGGTTACCTCTTACTACCAGAGAACTAACTTCTTAATTGCTTTTCCATGAATTAAAATGCAATAATAATACTCAACAAAATATTAAATAGCCAAACCCAGATATATAAACTTCTATGCTCATCAAACAAATGTTTGTTCCTATTGAATCGAACCCGAGCCCCGATGAATGCATTGTCGGGGTTGCTAATCATTCAACTAGCGAAGCAGTCATACATATACGTATTTTGTTTTTTACACAGCAGCTGATGCGAATATTTATATTTATCTGTTCAGATTCCTATATCTCCACCATGTACATTAGTCTGCATTACCTAAAATATATGAGAGTTTGAAGGATAAATCCATCGAGCCTCTAAAGGTAAATACTTTGGTAAAGTATAGATTAGATTCTTTATCGATAAATCGAATGGAGCAATCGTCACTCTGAAAGCTATCTCGTTACATCGAATGTAGCGGCTTAGTGGGATTCAACGTAAAATATATCTTTTTTATATAAGAAATGTTCAACACTGTTCGTCAGGATTATTTTAGAGAACTAGATTTTAGATTTAGTTTGTTAAGATTCAATACTATTTTTTTTATCATAGGTTAACAACAAAAAGATTATCTCTTGATGGATAGAGAAACTATCACACGTTAACTTAGTGACACGTTTTTAGATAAGTTTTTGTAATCAATCCAGCGGTATTTATGTTTATGTTTATTTAATACCCACTATGTTAAGTTTCATAATACGAATTAGTCAATGATAATAATCAATTTAAACAAAATTTCTAATAATTCACGCCTCGCTAAGAACTTTCCGACAAAGTCTGAAAGTTTTAAGGGTGCCGTGAGATTTTTATTCAACAAACCGCCATTTTTTAAATTGACAAGACGTTAATAATTTTATCACGTTTTATAAAAAGGCTTCCTAAATTTTTGGTGTGTTTGAATTGTTAAAATTATGCTGCGTCCGTACGCATGCGGCTTGCCTCAAACTTCAAACCTCTATAAATATTTGGCTTAATTTTGGGAAACAATCTACACCATCCACACGCTTGCGAGTGAGTTTGTATTTTCTGAAGAGGCAAGCATGACGAATGTCGAGCTTGTATCAGTGGTAGCGTTTAGCTAAAGTTTATTTGTTACAAAAAATAGTATAATGCTTTCTAAAGGTGGCCATAAGAATGTCTTTTTTAGTTTTCAATTTATTAACTGGCTTGCTTAATTATGTACTAAGGTGACTCCATGCATTAGGTACTTTTTATCCTTGTCTTCAGTATGGTTCAATGAAATTCATATTTTTTTTATATCTATATTTAATTTAATTTCCGACCGGTTTTTTTATATCATTAGATAGCACACGAGCTCTCCTATGGTGGTAAGAGAAACCATCGCCTATAGATACTAAAATATGTTAACATTACGTTATTATCCGTATGGCGGAATGGCATGGCATATGTCACATGCATAAATCTATCGGCTAGCTTACTATCCAAACCAGAACATGATAATGACAAGAAGTGATGCTATTGCGGCCGGAATAGGTAGGGCGGTGGTACACCCAGGTGAGATATTACGGAATTTTTGCATCTAGTAGTCATAACAATAGTAGCACGTATAACCAACTGATTACCATTACTAATTGCCTGGCAAAATGGCAGATGGTCTATTTACCAAAAGAGGCCCGGTCCCACACGAGGAGTTAGTAATAGTTCTGGCTGATAACATAAAGAAGATCAAAACGTATTCACTCATTGTTTCACTCAAGACGAGCATATATTTGTTTGACGTCAGGACATAAATTGTACTCAGCGCAAACGTGTGGACATGTCACAAGCGCTTGCGGCCAGCTCCCATTGATTAGTGACAAAAAAACCGACATTCAATGGCCGCAAGCGCTTGCAAACCTTCACAAACCAAGCCAAACAAACCATAAGCACGTTTGCATTTGCGATGGTTTGTTGAGGTTTGGTAAGCATACGGACGCGACAATAGGATATGGCAATATTCCATGAGTAATACACACACATACATATACTCACACGTGCTAATATTTGTACGCTGTATTTAAAACTAAAAGTGTTATTTTTTTAATAAAATGCACGCTAGCAGATGAAAAGCGAGAACTATCGTCTATAGATACCAAAGTTCTTATGCATGCATGAATGAGTTTACCGACTACCTTACCCTCCACACCGGAAAAGGGGCATTCACAAGCATTGACTTTAAAAACATTGAAATTCAAATAATCTTCCGCTTTTTACAAATTGGCTGGAAAGAAGGCAGATATTCCATTGTTTAAAAGTGTGATCTAGGCACCCTTTAAGTATAGATAATTTTCACTTATTTCCCAATACATGATATTTATTTATTTCTTAAGATGTGTTCACGTATCTGATTTACTAAAAACACTTCTTATCACACAATGATAATACCACACATAAATAAAGAGAATACTCATTAGTTACACATTTACTTCGATCATAGGCGTGACTGGAATTTAAAGGACGCTGATCGAAGACGCTAAGACATTGTAGGTTAGAATTCAGGATACGTCGCTGTAGCAGTAGATATAAATGATCTATTTTGTTATTATTTCACTTCACACTTTCACGGTCAGTTGATGTTGACAAAATATATCGTTAACAATATAAAGCACAATAAACTTTTGCGTTTAACATTCTAATATTCCAGGCGCAAATTTCTGTTAAAAGCTTAATTGAAATAGTTGTCTCGCGTATATTTTTGTCATGTATTTCAAAACGTGTATGAAAAAAGAATTAATACGATGAACATGAGATATAAACTTGTTTTTATATAATTAGATAGCAAACGAGATGATGGGTCTGGTGATGACATTAACCACATTAAATATTAGAATAAATGTATTCTATGATTAATGAATCAGCAGCTCTTTTTTTAGTATATTTACACAGCTTAATTTATTTAATACGTAGCAAAGTTAAAGAATTTTTTTTACTATACTATAAAACCTATTATTATAAAAACCATTCTCCAACTAATAACAAAAATATAGACCATACAGATCTAGATGATCTGTATGGTCTATATTTCTAATATATTATTATCTATAATATAATTCTATATATTATTATCTAACATAAACTTAGAAACATAGGAGCTAACAGCTCTTAACACACGAAAACACCAATTTTTTTTTCACTATTATTATAGGGTCTTACTTATGTAATTAGTTAGCAAAAAAACAGACGTCTCTCCTGATGGAAAGAGAAACAAATGCCTATAGACATCAAAGATATTAATAATGCGTTGCTATTTGTATAGTGGGATTTCAGTGCCATATGCATAAGTCTACCGGCTACCATAATGCTCTAAACCAAATGACGAAACACGGCAATGACGAACATTGACACTAGTGTAGCAGGATTAGGCAAGGCCATTGTGGACCTTGAGACCGAGACCTTGTGGATCTCCGCTATCCAGTAGTCACGATGGTAGTAGCAGATAGTCTAATTTTCAAAAGGAGCCCGGACCGACACAGGTTGTTTTTTGGAAATGATAATTAAGTATCTCAGAAAAATATCTTCAATAACCCTTGTAATTAGATTAAAAATAAAAAAAAATCTTAATTAACCTTTTGTCCGTCTCGAAGATCGAATTTAGGGCCTCATTCTTTAAGCCGGATAAGCTAACTATTAAAAGCCAGTCAATTATCAGGAAATTTTAGTTCCACAGGGTGCTGAAGACAGGATCCGATTAATTGATAGTGTCGTGGAATTATTATTTTTTAGATCGTGTACAAAAAACTCAATAGATTAGACACAAGATAATTATCTTTTGTCTAATCTATTGAGTTTTTTGGTTCCATAATTTTACACACTCTCTTTTTATTAAACACAGTTATATCCTGTTTACTAAACATTACGCTACAACGAAAGGCGTTGTTATTCAAGTACTTATTTCTCGCAAGTTTGTTCACGTCATCCAAAATTATTACTTCCTTTGCACATTTGGATAAAAAGTAGCCTATGTCCTGCTTTATTAACTCTTCTATTTTTCAGTGAAATTACCATCAAAATCGGCCTATCCGTTCCGGAGATTACCCGTACAAACAGAATGACAGACAGAAATAAAAAAAAATGGTTTTTATTTCTGTCTGTCATTCTGTTTGTACTGTACACATACACTACAATTTTATTTATACGTATAAATAATAATATCGTATGACGTCAGGTCATTCAATGAAATTTTAATCCAGCCACTTAAAACCTCGACGCAGACAATGGTTTTGTAAATGATATAAATCTTGCATGAAAACATCTGCATTTAATGTTAGTATCAAGTTTTGTATAATATAATAGCGAATTATTTTGTTTGAAAGGAGATGTAGTAACATGTAGCACTTTGAGGGCAATCTCATCAGAGATCGGTCTCAAAGTGCTACATGAATGTAGATAGTGTCAGCCGAAATTATCAAATTAATTTAATGTACAATAAGCCCATATTAGAATTCAATAGACACTTTTGTAAATCAAGCATTTTTGCGAGTAAACTTTAAAATGATTTTAGTTGGAAAGTCATTAAACTAATCAAACTTCTACACAAATTTTTCTTATTTCACATCTAGCAGAGATTTTTCTTTTCTGCCATAAAGTTATCACTTTCAAAGATTTATGACAAACCAACAAATTAGAAAAATTTCGGATAGGTAAGACGCAATATATTAAACAAATTATTGTATAAAATGCAACAGAAATGAAAATATTAATTACTAAATTCGAAACTTACAACACAGAAGGCAGTGTAAACAAGCTACTCTTGTATCATCCTAAAGAAAAAAGAAGAAGACAAGTGTCATCTATACATATACGTATAGCCTGTGAACGATTAAAAAATATTTTACTGTAAACAAACGTTTTTCGTCTTTTAACTTTTAAGTGGTTAAAATCAAATAATCTCATGATGAGAGATACAAAAAAGTATTTTATCTATATCAACGATATATTAAGAATGGTTTAAAATAGAACGTAAAAATTTTAAATTCAAGTTATATTATAAAATTGAAGGTTTTCCCTGAATTTTAGCACTATAATAAGTGTTCATGATACAATTTATATAGCAGAAGAAATTAATAATGTATTACAATACGTTAAGCAGCTATCAACATTTATACCTACCCACCACCAATCCATGGTCCTACAAACCGATTTCGGTTATACGGGCCTAATCGCGGGAGATGCACACGTCTGCTTTGAGGCTCTCTTCTCTGTGCAATTCATGACTCCCTACAAGTTGTTTATGTCCGGACCTCCATCCCTAATGATACGATCCCCTGAAGGGGCGGTCTACCAGCCATCCCCAATTGGGGAAAGTCGACACACGTTACGGCGCTCGTTCGCCTTGTTTAAATACGTATATTTTTGCCATAATTAAATATGTATAATTTGCGACACTGACCCAGTATTTCTCCTTACGATATTTGACCAACATCCAGCTATCTTCTCCTCCTAAGATACCGCTGCGCGAATCCCGCGAGCAGCTCATAGTTTGACGGCGTTCCGATAACATCCGCGAAATAAACCGGCCACACCCCCTGTCCTCTACAGACCACCTAACAACCTCTCACGTTCCTCTCTGAATGATTTACATTCCCACAGAACGTGATTCCTGTCTTCCCTTGCCTCATCACGAAAACACCGCACCGTATCGCTGAGAGCCATATTCTTCAGCCTGCCCCGAAAACAGCTGTGATCGGTCATGATCTGACTCGACCCACTTTGCCTGGAGCCGTCCGCATTTATATGGGCCAGTGAAAGCTGTGTTTAAGTTTTAATTGGTTGTGTCACAAGCAATTTGTCTATAAGTAAAATGGCGGGTGCTATTAGTTAACACCCGCCATCTTCGTTGGGCGTAATTTAATTACCGATAAAAATTTTGAGGGCCCACTCAGAAATCAGAAGTACTTTATTTAATAAAACTTTTTAAAAGTTATTTTGACGCGTTATCGTTTATTCAAGCCATTCGGCATAAATATTCGTTTTTACTTATTGAGAGTTATAAATCGAATATTTATCACGAAATTTGACAAAAAAATAAAATTACAGATAGACTACAGCTCAATCCACCACATCGATCTGCTCGGGTCCGCATCTAGACAGGAACAAATATTTGTGTGATAAGCATAGATGTTTGTATTAGGGTTTGGGTGTCAATTTTTCTTCATATTTGAGTATTATTTATATGTGTATTTCTATGTATTGGTATCGTTGTCTGATACAAATAGTACTATTTTACATTTACATATTCTCGTTTTTTATTTGTATTCTACTACCTCCATAATATGGGGCTAAGTATGTTCGACTAACCGTGGGTGTATTGGTTGTACTTCTTCGGCGATACAAACGTAAATATATATTTTTTTAAACATAGGTACAGGTTAGGTACATGCTTGATATTATAGATACAGATAACATTACATTTTATACAAATTTGTTAAACAAAAAGTATGTTTAGTTAATAAAGTAGAAGGCGCCCCCGGAAATGTTTTCGGGTTGGGTCAAGGTTAATTCATTCTTCATGATAATGACATCTGTTACAAAAGATTACATGTCTATTTTGTTGACGGGAGTATTGTATTGTGTTATAGGTACATATATACATACTACTATTAATACATATAACGGATCTTCTCTGTGTGTGGCTACGTTCCGATCCGGTGAACATCCGGTGCCTGTAAATGTTTATGTAAATAAAACTTTTTTTTATTTTCATTTGATTTTGAGGAGTCCGTTACTCTTGTCTATAATGCATTAATACAAAAGTTATTTATTTATAGATAGGTTCAGTATAACGTACTGAATGTACACAAAACACAAATCTGAGAGGGTCCGCCCTCATTTTGCGCCGTCATTTTGCGAAAAACCTTTTCGGCTTATATCTTTGCAACTGTACACAAAATAGTTTTTTTTATATAGAAAAAGAGCAAATGGTAAGGCTCACCTAATGGTAAGTGATCACCGCCGCCCATGGACAATTACAATATCAGAAGATTTGCGCATTTGCGTAGTCGGCCTTTTAAGAAAGAGTAGGCTCTTTTCTTGAATGTCCCTTAGTTGTATCCGTTCGAAAAAAACTCCTGCCGGCAATTAGTTCCACGGAGGAGTACTGGGGGAAAAAAGTGCCTGGAGAATGGCACAGTTGTGAATTTCCAGACATCGAGATGGTGAGGATGAAATTTTGAATTTTGTCGAGTTGTCCTATGATGAAATTCTTTGGCAGAAATTAATTAATCTAAACAGTTCCTCGGAAAACTCCCTATGATAGATTCGATAGAAGATGCAGAGCGAAGCCACATTTTACGTAATCCCAAAGAATCAAGCCGTATAACTGATGACGCTACTTCAAAGATAAGTCATATTGATAATGAAATCCGCTTAGTGAATACAAGCGTATTCTGTTACGATAAGTCCCTTAAACTTTCCCGTCGAAATAAAAGTCGTCTTTGCAATAGTTATGAACAAGCTTAGCTATACGAGTACAATAAGAGAAAGAAAGTTTCAACTTGTGATATAAATAAATAATAAGTATCCAACATTTAGAGATAATAATTTTGATAAACGTGTATCGTAGCTCGCAAAGGAGGATTCTATTTATTCTTAAAACTTTTAAAAATTACGCAACTGGGTTTATACGCACCAGCTTACGTCATTTTGTCGCAATAGCCGTTCTGCCAGGCAGGTCGTAAAAGGCGACCGATTGGCTATCGAGTCACTACCATCGTGGCTACTAGGTGGTAGAGTTCTGCATGTCTCGCCCGGGTCTGGTACCACCGCCTTGCGTATTCCTGCCGCAATAGTGTCAGTGCTTGTCGCTGTCGTGTTCCGGTTTGGCGGGTAAGGTAGGCGGTAAACTTATGCATGTGGCATTAGACCTCGCCACAAGATAGCAACGCACCATTAACATCTTTGGTGTCTATAGGCGATGGTTGACTCTTTCCGTCAGGAGACCCATCTGCTTGTTTGCTATCTTATGATATAAAAAAAAAAATTAAAAACCAGCTGTTTGCATGCATGCACAGCATGTGTGTTTTGGTGCATTTTCTTGAATTTTACTATTTTTTTTAAAAAAACCCTGTTACTCTAAATCAAATATCTCGAAAATAGATCGTTCCTTACAAACTGTATAAAGTTAAAAAAATAACGAGAAAATATCAATGAAATTCCATGCCGCGTAAACCACACAAAATTAATTATTAAATGTAATAAAGAGCATCTCCTATTCCGCCTCACATTATTACGAAAGGTTATATGTCAAGTGAGCCGTGTTAATAGCATTAATTACGAGTATTCATGTAAATTGGCATTAATTTGAAGACGAATATGCTAATAATAAATGTTGGTCGAGTATTTAGCGACCCTGACTACGCAATCAACGGGGCTCGGGTTCGATCCCCGACGGGGACAAGCATTTGTGTGATGAGCATAAATGTTTGTATTTCCGGGTTTGGGTGTTTATTATGTACGTAAAAGTATTTATATATGTGTATATATATCTGTGTATATATTTGTACGTGTATATATGTATTTTCTATGTATGAGTATCGTTGACTAACACCCATAACACAAGCAAATAATTTGCTTACATTGGGGTTAGATCAATAAGTGTAATTTGTCCCGTGAATATATATTTATTTATTATTATTAGGGCGAGCTCAGCGAGTCCTACACTAGGCGACGATCTATGCACTTTTGTGGTACATTTTACTGAAAAGCATCGCATTTTTTAGGTTTGAGCTTCGACGTGGTAGCTTATATTCATGTATAGATTTGTTATCTACCATAAAAATACCATTTTATAAACATTAAAAAAATAGAAGGTACAATTTGTATTAGAATTTTATTACTACTAACGCCATCTCTTATTAAATTAACGAGTTAAAATTGATAGAAGATACATTTTGTATTAGAATTTTTGAACTTATTAACTATTAAGAGACTACTTCATGAATTGTTTCTTCATATTTGACTGGCGGCGCGCGGTCATCGTGCCCTCGTATAAAGACGAGGTTCAAGTATAAACTGCAATAGCTATAGAGCCATCAGTTTGAACAGCTTGGCATCGAAGGTGTATGATAAAATCATTGCAAGGAAAAAATCAATGCAAGGGAAGTTCGAAGGAATGTTGTGGGAGGCACAAGGGGAATTTAGGTCTAGAGCAGGGATGTTTGCGGGGAACAGAGTAAATAGAGCGTTAGAGAGTTTCACAGTATGCTTATTGTGAAACAGTACAGATGTATTAATTGATTTATATTGTACTGAGATCAATTCCCAATCTTAGCCCGAGGGTAAAAAGCTAAAAAAGGTGTATTCACGCCCGTATCCCCGTAGAGGTAGGTAGAGGTACAACGTGTGCATATACGGTTAGCCGAAGATACTTAAATCCCACAATGTGATAGGTGGCCAGCCAATCGCCAGTAGGACACTTTTCTAATCCCCGGCAAAGTTGTTTTTATCAGAAAACTGAAAAAACACATTTTTTCATTTGCCTGACTCTGGAATCGAACTCCGGGGGTTTCTCTGTGAGAAAAATTCGAAAAATGTATTCGCTGAGTGTCTACCGTCAATTCTTCGTGCCTGCGTTAAGTCCAATATTAAGTCCAAAAATTTTAAAGGTTTATTTATAATAAAACATTTTTTGATTTTGATTTCGTAAATCGACGTAAAACCAGGAACTTCCTGATTTTAGAAAAAAAATCAATTATTTCAGCAAAATGTTAAAAATGTGTTTTTTATAAGATCAACCTTCATTTTTAATACATATTTTTCCTTGAAAATACCAACAAACAAAAACCAAATATTCCTAATCCAAAGCCTGACCGCGTCGTCAGGCCTTTGATGCGAATGTAATGTTTAGGTGAAAATACGCTGAGTTTTTTTAGATTAGATAATTGTAAATAAAGTCCATACATTAAAAGATGTAATTCTCATAAAAATACTTTTATAACAATATTACTAGATAGTATAACTTTGCGAGCCCTTACAAAGCTCTGCTTTTTGCTAGTTTATTAATATACTGATTACTAAATTTTCGTGCATACAGCGAATAAGGCGAAGGTCTACCGAAAATCGAAACCAAGGGTTTGGATCACGATTCTGGGGTAAAATCCGTTGGTAATTTGTGTAAAAAAAATGTAAAATTTAAGGGAACTCACAAAATCTATATATATATATATATATATATATATATATATATATATATATATATATATATATATATATATATATATATATATATATATATATATATATATATATATATATATATATATATATATATATATATATAAATCAATTGCTGTTGGTTAGTCTCGCTAAAACTCGAGAACGGCTGAACTGATTTGGCTAATTTTGAATTTGAATTAATTGTTGAAGTCCAGGGAAGGTTTGAAAGGTTTGAAAATATAGAAAAAAATAAGAGCAGTTAAAAAGGTAAAACAACGTTTGCCGGGTCAGCTAGTAAGTAATATATTTTGCATCACGTTCGCAATAAATAAACGGCTGGTTTGAGATTTCCGCGGGCATGACGAGTTGGATCAATGTACGCTTTACATTGCGGGGAGTGAAAATCATAAAACGTAGATATTTCATTTCCCACAAAAAATGAATTGCCGTCCTGTCTAGAACGTAAAAATAGCATGTTTTCATAATTTTTTGGTACGCTGTATATAATATTCCATCAAAACACAAATGAGAGCCAAGTTCAATATAAGAGTATGCGTCTCTGTCGACTTCGCAGAAAAAGAATTGAGATCTATTTGGGTACCAAGTTTTGTAAAGAAACTTTTAAAATTTTAGTTACAAGAACCTGCAACATTCTGAAATAAATTTGTAACACAATTTATTATTTCTTGGTACTACCACAGTGTTTGCTTCTTAAAAAGTAATATAATATTATAATGAAGTTCTTAAGTTTGCACAGACAATTATTTACACCATTCATCTATTTAAAAATATATATTCTAAGCGAAATAGATAGTATATCTGGCTCAAAATTTGATTTGGCTACTTTTCACCTACATACAGATAATTAGTGCAAGTCATACGCCCCTCAATATGCTTTCTGTTCATACGGAATTACTTTATATTTGTTCTGCGGTTCATACTGTATTTTTACTGTAGGTCACCTGTAAGTGGGTTAGGTTTTTGATCTATATATAGATGAGTGAGTTAGTCAGTCACAAAAATAGTGGTTTTTAAATGTTAATAACATAATAACTGCTTTTGCTACATTTATAAAATGTTGAACTCTAGATGAGCTAAGAGGTTTTAATAATTTGCCAAATTTCATGTATATAGTGTAAATAGTGTTTGAGTTCTGAAGGGATCAAAGTAGCTTGAGATGGTTCGTGTAATATTACATATGGGTGCTGCGTCGTCAGTTCTTAATTCGAACTTGGCTGAACACGCGACTGTGTGTCTTGATGATTAGTTAATCAGTTGGATTTAAAAAAGTAATCTATATATACTCAGTGATAATAATATAGCTTAATAGTGGTAGAAGAATATTTAAAATCAGTCAAGTAGTTTCTGAGTTTATAGATAATACACAAATATTACCTCTTAATAAAATCACCCTATGCTGGTCCGGTTTCGAGGGTAAGGTAGCCAGTAAACTTATGCATGTGACATTAAAACATCGCCATAAAGACAGCACGCACGCTTATTTCTTTCCACCTTCTGCAATCTGCTTGTTTACTTTGTTATGATATAAAAACTAGATTAGTTTCTAGCAACTTGGTATGTGTGATTCAAAATCTTTACCGTGTCCTTCAATATGTACAGTTAGCGTATATAAAACCATTATTGCTTTTGTAAGACTAGTTTGATTTTGTTAAATCAATAATTCGTATTCGTAAACATAATATTGTATATTATTTTAGATAAATTTAAAGTTTAGACAATAAGATTGCTTTTAAGAACTTAAATCTTCAATTTATTTTATTTCATAGTATAGAAAATAGAAAGATGGTTCTCTTGATGGAAAGAACCTGTAGACACCAGATATGTTAATGATGCGTTGCTGTGTTGAAATCCCACATGTATAATAGGCTAATTTACCCTTCAAACTAGAAAGCGACATCGTTAAGAACCGATGCTATTGCGGCAAACATAGGTAAGATAATTGTACCGAACCCGGTTAAGGAATTGCGGAATTCTACCAGGTAGTTAGTACTTGCCACACTGACATACGGGAAAATACGCTCACGCGGATTTTCAGGCCACGGGTACTTGCGTCCTCCGCCGCGACCTGTATAGTCTGAGAGCAAAATGACTTTTTCAATTTTATCTCGATATTGCTTGGAGGGGATTAGTTTTGTATTTCAACACTTATTATTTAGAAGAGATATGTAGTACATGATTGAAATAAGAATCGGGGTATAGTATAGACGTTGTATTTCACAAGAAGTATGAGAAATACATACTATATCAAAACTCATGTTTGGAATGAGTGTCGAAACTCAAATCCTTTGATTTATAATGTTGCCGCTTGATAATCCATTATCGATAGGGTTTCGTTATCTCAATAGCATCGATAATATTCATGATTGAAGAAATAAACTATCAAAAGTATCGATACTATCGATAGTATTGTTATTTACTATTGTATTAATCACAATTACTATCGATAGTATCGATACTATCAAAACTATCGATAGTTAAATTTATTCTAATACTGACCGATGCTATCGATTGTATGTACAAACTAGTATCGAATATATCGATAGTCAAAGCAATATTGTCTAACAATACTATTGATAGAATCGACACTTTATCTCCAATAATTGATACTATCGACGCAATCGATAATTTTTTTACTTGCAGCGTTCAATACTATCGAAACTATTGACGTTATGGCTTTTCTAGGTTAAAACTATCGATTTTTTGACGACAGTACTTATATTCTTATGAATATTCAACATTGTGGGAAGAAAGAAATATTGTATCTCCAGAGATACAAAGTCCAGACTTTGTTTATACTTATGTTGTGGTGATCAGAATTACAAATGACTGGCTTAGTAAGTATTTGAAAATTAAAGTTAAAACGTTCATAGTGTATTTTCTCGGCAACTACAACTAAATCATTCTGGTTCCTACACTTTAAGCTAAGGCCAACACCATGTTCTGCGCTGATTCATGCATTTGTCTCGCTGGCTTTCCACGTCCCGCACCGCGCGCCCGATTCACTCGTCAAAAATCGTCCGTCGCTCCGCTGGTCGCTGCGCCGTGTGTCATGTTTAGTACTTCCCCATACATTTTTTTCAAACGCTAGATGCTTCGCTGTTCGCGCCGCGCGAAAAATCGCAAACGGAATATCCCTTGGCCAGGTCGTAAGTGTTGAACTTACGCGACAGAAATTCAGTTGCCAAACTTTGTGTATATTCAGTGACTGGCACGCTCTTGTTGCGGCATTATCTAAACGACCAGACAGACAGACGCAAAACAAAGTGAGCTCCGGGTTCCATTATTAATTTGAAGGTACGAATCTCGAAAAATGGAATATTTTACAGTAATAGCGATAGCAGAGAACAGAGCCTATGTGTTATGTATATCATAACATCTCCTCCACTTTTAGTTAGAAATACCTGATAACAATAATTTTAAGTCGTCAATACATTGTCTTAGCCCGATACGCCGCAAATCAGGCGAAGAGAAACTTTGCGCCCTTCTTCGCTGACTTCCCTCTCACTTGTCGCTGGCAAATCTGAGCTACCGACCGAAAGATGCGCTTTATTCTGCGTCTCACCTCCTACCTTTAGTTTTGCTTCAGTTAACACTGCATCCTTTCATGCATCAAAAAGTTCAGATTGCTTCTGTGTCTCAATATCCGATTACTCTGGAAGTTTGTTACATTAAGATAAAATCTAGACTTAAACTCTAAACATGTATGCACAGATAGGTTTCCATGCATTTTCTCTGGGTAGTTAATTTAGGTTACCTTGTACGCTAATTATATTCTTATGCTGTGACAGCACTTGCGTCTAATGTCTCGAAGTAATGTGCGCCGAAGCTTTGTAAGATTTGACGATAAAAAATTGTCGATATAGAAATTGTGGTCATATTAGCAGCGACGATATTTTGCACGAACTGTCGTGCAATAATCCAAGATAGCTGAAATCATTTTCGAACGTGTAATTATGAATAATGACTATCTTTACTTCTATATGTGTGCTAATAATTAATTACTAAAATGTTTTTTTTTGTGATTCACATTTATTTTCATAAGAAATACCATAATCATACCATTTCATCGTTCTATTCCATTTTACACAACCACCCGCATACATCTGACTGATCGAAAGCAACAACAATTGAAATGAACAACGATATTCTAACCACGCAGCGCCACATGCTAAAACCCCTTGATGTACTGACAACTGCGCGATAAGGCACACGCAGTTCAAATATTTGCGAAAATAGCCTATAATAACGAGTTAAATTTGCATGTATCGTTTCATTGCACGAAGTTTTCTGACGCTTACGAATACCTTGTGACTAAGTTACTTTAAGTTTAAATAACTTACGCTCAGCGGCCTTTGGCCTATATTTTGTTAAGGCTTAGGGCTTACGCCCTACTGAAGTCCTTCTGTGCACTATAATAAAGCATAATTTCGACATTATATATCGTCAGCAATTCAAATAATATTGCAGCAATGATGCCTAACTTCGGTCAAGTACCTTCTGCATAGCGTGCTTAGATATTTAGATGTTACTGACACGTTTTAGTATTCCTTTGCGTTTTACGAAATACCTAGCAGAAAAATAAATTGAATTTGTTTTCAAAAAGAGGCTCGCGGGACTCACGTAATTTGGAATGCGAAATTTTCGTAACTGTTTGGTTATTATAAGACACATAACAACCTTGTATATTAGTGGCAGTCGTTGTCGCTTGATTAGTTTTGGTACTGCACATTGCAAAAAGCGCATTTAGTGGCCAGAAAGCAATTGGCAACGTTTTTGATGATTTTGTCATTACGTTTAATAGTCATCGTTAATCGCTGGCGGACAGTAAACGTTAGATGTTATGCCTGCCGAAAATATTTCGCAAAAATTCGTAAATTAAATACCTTATTCCGTTCTTGTACTTTATTCTAAATTCTTGTAGTTTTACACTAAAATATATTAACAAACAATGCTTCTTTTGAGGGAAAAAATTAAATATATTAGTGAGTTTTAGAGTTCAATACCGTCTTGCCTGTTTTAAGTACGGTAGTTGATCTATTGAAAAAGGGGACCAGAAAATAAATATGAGTAAAAATTGGTACAATTTGAGCGAATTTTATTCCATCAGAGATAATTGAGATGTTTCGAGAGGCAGATTACTAATTTATTCTGAAGCAGGTGCAAGTAATTCAACTTACGTTGCAAATATCAAGGGCAGCTAAATGCAAATGATCTCTTAAGATATGGCCTACTTTTATAGAGCATAAGATTATGGTTTGAGATAGACATCACCTATCCGCTCACACCACCAGCATTTTCGCATTTTTTCGCAAAAAAACACGGACCGTTACGCGCACACGTTCCGAGTTCGTTCCGGTGGACCGTGTTCACAAAAATGGTTTATCAGTTGTTTGGATTGAATCCGATACTGTAAAGCATATATTTTTAATAGGTCTTGAGCACTCCAATACACTGCTGTGAGAATTGATTAATTTAAATGACATAAGCTACAAAATAATTCAGGTGTAACACGACACTTTGAGAAAAATATGACTACTTGTTAGTCGACGATTTTTAATTCAAAAAGTAAATCGATGACCTATACTTTTATATTTTTTTAATATAATTGGTAAACATATACATACGGAAAAAATAAACAACATATATTATAGAACAAAAATATTTATTTACATAAATATTAATATATTTTTTTTTCATAATAATTAATACGTAGCTTTTTTCGTAATTTTTAAATTATTTATTTCTTTTTCAATTTTACAGCTATGTTAATTTTTTTTAATATTTTTTAGGATATTTCACATTCACATCATATGATTTTTTTGAGATCATAGATATCAACCTAAAATTTACGAAAATAAATAAAAATAGGTACCGTCATACCCAAAGCGCTGGTATCATCAAGTTGGTCGTTAACGAAATATATGTTTTATTAATTTATATTTACTGTTTTTGACAAAATTATTATCTAAACTGTTAGATCTTGAACTAATCTTGATTGTAAATAAAGTTTACTTGTTGATTAATACGCCAAAACCCTTTTAAATTAACCTGTATCATAAACTGCAACCAACACATAACACACAGCACGAATCAAAATGGCGGACTAAGTTCTTTTATTTTTCCCCAAGTGCGTGTTTGAAAAAAGAATGCCAATTTGATGTTATTCTGTACAATGTTTCGTTCGAAATTAATAAAATACCATAGAGTATTGTATTAAAACTGGTAAATAGTGAAAATATTGTTTTTTGGACGAAGTTAGCGTTGGTCCCTATAGTGTGTTGACGGAGTTTTCTCAGAGGTCTCATTAGTTACCAAAGTGAAGTGAGCTGCTATTCCCCTTGTAGGATCACACTTATTTTCAGGAACATACTACCTACCATTTAGCCAGGTAGTTCGTAAAATCCGAACGATTGGCCTTATGATAGATGCAAACCAAATATATATATATATATATATATATATATATATATATATATATATATATATATATATATATATATATATATATATATATATATATATATATATATATATGCCCCATTTTGGTCCGGGCTCCTTTGAAGAATAGACCAACTGCCGTTCTGCCAGACAGATATTAAAAGGCGACCAATTGGGTATACGAGTCACTACCATCGTGGCTACTAGGTGGTAGAGTTCTGCATTGTCTCGCCCGGGTCTGGTACCACCGCCTTACCTATTCCTGCCGCAATAGCCGCAGTGCTTGTCACTGTCGTGTTCCGGTTTGGTTTGGAGAGTAAGGTAGTCGGTGAACTTACGCATGTGACATTAGACCACGCTACAAGTTAGCAACGACCCATTAAACCCTTTGGTGTTTGGTGTCACTCTTTCCATCAGGAGACCCATCTGCTTGTTTGTTATCTTGTGATATAAAAAAAGATCTTTTTGCCAGGCAAGTTATAAAAGGTAAGTTATTGGCTATGTAAGTCACTACCATCGTGATTACTCTGGAGAGTTCTGCATTGTCTCGCTCGGGTATATGGTACCTCCACACCATGGCAATACCCGCTCGGGTATTGCCATGATCTGAGGGTAACGTAGTCCGTGAACTTATGCACGTGGCATTACCAACCACAAGGTCAGCAACACTCTATAGGGAAATCTTTGGTGTCAATAGGCGATGATTTCAGTTTCCATCAAAAGAGCCATCTGCTTGTTTGCTATCTAATGATTAAAAAAAAATAAAAGTTAGGAAAGATGTTAATGGTATTTTGCTACTAAACTTAAGCAGGGTAGCAACAAGCATCGACGATATTACGACAGGAATATATATCAGATGGCGGGCGCTTGCTTTTAATTCAAACATTTTAGTTGCATATGACCTGGTCGTTATCTCTGAATATCAAAGAAAGTTGCTATTTGCTACCATTAAAGAAATACGGTCGGTTTCCGAAACATAAATTAATTTTAACAAGCAATTATTCTGTCTTCGACAGATCATTTACTTGTAAAAATTATGTCAAAGATTATTGGCTTGTTTTTTTATATCGTATGATAGCAAACAAGCAGATGGGTCTCCTGATGGAAAGAGTCAACCATCGCCTATAGACATCAAAGGTATTAATGGTGCTTTGCTATTTTTTAGTGAGGTCTAATGCCACATGCATAAGTTTACCGGCTACCTTACTCTCCAAACCGGAACACGACAGTGACAAGTACTGACGCTATTAATAGGTAGGGCGGTGGTACCAGACCCGGGCGAGACAATGCAGAATTCTACCACCTAGTAGCTACGATGGTAGTGACTCGTATAGCCAATCGGTCGCCTTTTACGATCTGCCGGGCAGAACGGCAGTTAGCCTATTCTTCAAAAGAGCCCGGGACCAACACGGGAAAAAAAATTGTTAAAATTAATTTTCGTTTCGAAAACCGGCCGATAGTCTCGTAGTTTTTAGGTTAGCATTTTCCACTCTGATCGTGGGAGACCTTATGTGATACCTTATGTGGGAGACCTCATGTGGTCGGCCAAAAATTGAGGGTTTCTTGAGATTTTTCTCGACTATCCAAATCTCAGTAGTAGTAGCAGCACGAAGTTTAATAGTGGTGTCTCATTTAAGCAAGTAAATCTATCGTCCTCGGCTATTGCCAGAAATAAGTGGCAATCTTTATCAGTTCGCTACAAGACAGTAATGAGGATCACCACCACCATCTCCGACAAACAAGAGATACCTACAGACTCCGGGACGGGCAGTCTCGGAGAGTTTGTATGTGTAATTATTATGCCAATTTTCCGTCAGCAATAAAATAGGTATTTTTTCACGCTAGAGTCAATAAATTTATTTTGATGTTTTAAAATATTATTTTGGCAGGAGATCAAATTTATAATTTACTTTTATATGCGCCATCGTTTTAGTTGTGTGTTTTATGTGTTTTTTATGTGAAGAACCAAACGTGTCGCAATTTATTAATGAATACGAAGCAGTCCGGTAGATATATCACGAACATAGTAATGTAAACGGAAAATGTCGCCTCGTGATTTAGTGGACTGGTGTTGGTGTTGATCACATAAGGTTCCTGATTCGATTTCCAGGTCGGGCAGTTAAAAAATGTGTTGTTTCTTTGTCCTGATAAAAATAACGTTGCCCAAGCTTTGATAAGTGCCCAGTTGGCGATAGGCTTTCCACCTATCACGTTGTGGGCCTACGTATCTTAGGCTAATGCGTCCTGGTTTTAACTCTTCGTGTATGCGGGCGTGAATATACTTTTTACATTAACGGAAAATATAATGATGCCATTTTTGTTGTTGAGTAAACACAGTCAAATAAATAATCAAATTATTAATACTTCCGTGAGACATTATTTACTAAATAATTCATTGAATTAAAAGAGTATCACACATGCTTCCGCACGCACACACGCACAAACACAAATATAACAAATTATTTATGTTAGATTTATTAATGTATAGCTAAAATATTGAGAAATTAAAATTTTGATTCCACGAAGGAAAAATAATTATTAATAACAATAGGTAACTATTTTTTGACTTTAATCACTTGATTATATTATGAAAATCACAATGAAACTTTTGTCCTATAAACACAATGGTTTTACTAGCGAGTCCTCCACTCTAAAGTTTCGGAATTATGAGATGTTTAAATTGATATTAATCAATTTAATAACAATCTATTTTACTCACAACAGCTACTATTATTGTTATTCAAGGGTAATATTGCCCTACACGCAAAGTAGAAACTTTTCTTAGTCCAACACTCTAAAGTTTTCTTTTTTATCTATCTTTATAAGTTACCCGATTTGAGATTTTTCGAAGATAGAAAAGATGGTTGTCTTGTCAAAACGAAGCTGTTCACAAAAATTCAGCTTGTTTTTAATCAAAAAAAAGTTTATTCCTGGGATCTCGGTCTATTTGTATAGGAGAGTGGGTCCTTCTAAAACAGATATTTACATACTTAAAAGGAGCCCCCATCATAGATTAACGGGGTATAAAATTGAAATAAATTATTATTATTATATTGTTACGAGATAAGAGTTCGTATTGTGCAATAAAATACCACTTATATTAAAATCATGTATTTACAACACAAAATTACATTACACTTACAATACACACTGACAGACACTAATAACACCGTTACTATATTCCACTAGAACTAACCGACTAAACCAAATCACTAAACTAACACACTTTTCGAATCAAATTTCATTGTACTATATCGTTTCACACTGATCGTTCGAACTATGATCGTTCGAATCGCTTTATAAAACTGACTCGCTATTCGCCAACACGTCCTTATTTTATACGCAAGGTAAAGTTCGACCATGTTCACGCAAATTCAAAATTCAAAATTCAAATTCAAAATGTCTTTATTTCGTAGGTAAAATTTTTACACTTGAAATATGTCAGTAATTAATAGTTTATGCAAAATAAAGAAAATTAAAAAAAAAACAATACAATATCATAATACAAATAACAAAATAAAAAACAAATTAAAATATACTTAATTGGACACATCATCTCAAAAATACATTACTATGTACCCAATGCACAGATATCTTGTTTGTTTATAAATACAACTTATCAAAGCATCAGTTCCGAAAATGACTCGTAAACAACATATAATATGTAAACAAGTACATGCTATTTTCACCTTTATGCCCTACGCGAGAAAGGCATTATGGCATAGCTGTTTGGGTAAAAGGAGCTAAATTGTTTATCGATAGCAGCTGTCTCTTTCTTTTACTTCTAGATTTTTCCAGTATTTTCATTCTTTTCTTTTCTAGAATATTCGCAACAATGTTATTGTAATTAAGATATGTAGAAAAAATACCAGATGAAAGGATAACAATACAGATTCACAATGCGAATGTATATAGTATGTGGATATAGTAGCCTCTTAAAGAAAATAACATCTGATATTCTGCTAGGCAGTTCATCAAAGGCGTACGATTGACTATACTAGTCACTGCTACTGTGTCTACTAGGTTATAGGGTTGTGCTACATTTCGCCCAAATCTGGTACCACCACCTGGCACCTTGCCTATTCCGGCCGCAAAAGCATCAATATTTGTCAGTGTCGTATTTTGGTTTGGAGGGTAAGGTAGCTAAAAACCTATGCATGTGGTTTAGTTTTCCATTAAGAGTGCCATCTGCTTGTTTTCTATCTAATGATATAAAAAACGATTAAACCGATATCCATGAGACATGCATAAGAGCCACCGCTAGATAACCAGATTTCAAATAAAACAAACTATCTTATCTATTTAAGTCCGTTGGTACCATAAACAGAGATATATTATTTCCCGGCGTAGGGACATAACGACCCCATCACCCACCGTAGGAAAATTTTGTTGCAGAATTATTTCACTGGTGCAGTCAGTCAACCAAATTAGTGGTAGTGCCATACAACAATTGCAACTGAATAGGCCGGCACTCCCGGGGAGACATCACTCTCTTTCTGAACACCGACGTAAAGCAACAGCTCTAGTGTTGTGTTTCGTTCGGTTTGTGAGAGTCCCGGAGGCCTAATCCCCCCTCCCCTTCCGCTGCCATGAAGGCGCAATTTAAAGGGGCACCACTGGGGTTACCACTTTTTAAACATCCAAATCATGGATGCTCAGCCTGGCCTCCGTATTCTGGAGAGGGGAATCGCGCTCATTCACAAAATTGTACGGGGACATAAGAGCAAGAAACTCGGGGCACTCCCTTCCACACTCACTGTGGACCATTCTAACATCAGGGGGCTTAACTTAAATCTTAACGCCGTCCACTACCATGTTCAGATGGCGAAGCCAGCCTTGCTCTTTCTTACCGAGACCCCAGATATCTTCTCCGGCTGATACTTCCTCCGCGGGCTGATGTATGCGTATACGTCAGAGAAGATGTCTGTTATCGGCGCCTGGGCAAACTTAAAGTTTGGGACCATTCCATCCTCTGGTTGCGCGTAGTTTGCTACGACCATCCACGCATCTACGCGTGCCTATACAGGTCCCATAGTGGGAATACTGACGTTGACCCTCTTATTGAGCACCTTCAAAAGGCTGCAGATTCCGTGTTATAACACACTCCCTCCGCTGAAATGGTGATCTTGGGTAATTTTAATGCCCACCACGGTGAATGACTATGTTCGCGCATCACCGATCATGCGGTAAGGTCTTTTCAAGATTTTGCCTTGGCGTATGGTCTTACAGAGTTGGTAACTTCGCGCATGCGAGTTCCCGATGCAGACGACCATATGCCTTCACTGTTGGACCTTCTGCTGACCTCTCATCCGGATCATTACTAGGTATCTGTGGACGTCATACTACTTGGCACGTTAGACTACTGCCTAATCTGGAGTAAAGTGCTGGTTTCGCGCCTATCATGGCCTCCTTTAGCAGGCTGTCGTAGCGTTTGGTAGCTATAGGTCAGCAGATTGGGACGGGGTGCGGTGTTTTTTTGCATCTTACCCATGGGGGTGATTGTGCTTCTAGTTAAATGATCCGAGCGTCGTCGCTGACTCTATTGCTGATGTGGTGCTGCAGGAATACCATTTTTTGGTAGGCCTCAGCCTTGGTTTGGTCGCTCCTGTAAAACGGCTTCACGCCGAACGAAGGAGTACTACCGAGCTTAGGCTGCAGCGTCCGTATCTTGTGATGAAAAATCAGCGCATTACATAAGGAGTACAATTCCGCTTCGAGGTACTTCAAAAGAGCTATCGCTGAGGCAAAATCTGAACACATTGGCAGAATTTGTGAGAAATTAGTTCGCCTTTCTTCAGGAACCCGTGCGTTCTGGTCTCTCGCCAAGACTGTCTTAGGGAATTTCTCTCAGCCCTCTCTTCCATCTTTGCATGGAGACGATGACTCTTTGGCCCATACCGGAAAGAAGAAGGCAGACCTCTTCTTTGCGGCCAACTCGACTTTTTTTTATATCATAAGATAGCAAACAAGCAGATGGGTCTCCTGATGGAAAGAGTCAACCATCGCCTAGAGACACCAAAGATGTTAATGGTGCGTTGCTATCTTGTGGCGAGGTCTAATGCCACATACCTTTTTTTTTTGTTCCCGCAGGGGAAATGCTCTTACGCACTGCCGGGCCGTGTGGACTGGCCCGAGTGTGGGACTCGCCGGACAGAATCGACCATACCCACTAAAACCCCTGCGTCCGCCCCACTGTGCCGTGGTGGCGAGAAGCCAATCGGTCGCCTTTTACGACCTGCCTGGCAGAACGGCAGTTGGCCTATTCTTCAAAGGAGGCTGGGACTAACACGGCGAAGACTTTGGATGATAAAAGGAACGCACTGCCTACCATCCCGCAGTGTGATAGCTCCATGCCAGAACCACAATATCGGCAGTCATCTGCGTGTAAAACACTACTTTCCTTGGACATCCACAAGTAGAGAGAACGGATGGCATCCCTCCGATTGTGCTAAAAGTATGTGCTTCAGTATTGGCACCAGTGTTCACCCGCCTATTCCACTCTCTCGGCGAAGTACTGAATTCATGGAAGATAGCTTTAGTGCATCCCATCCCTAAAAGGAGATCGCTCTAATCCGTCTTACTATCAGCCCATAGCCATGACCTCTTTGTTCTCCAAAATTATGGAGACAATCATCAACTGTATTTGTGTCTGACATTCAAAGAATGTATGTTAATACTTACTTTGAATAAAAATATATTCTATTCTATTCTATTCTAACTCGCAGCTCCTTAAGTATTTAGAAGAGCACCAGCTGATTAGCGACCGTCAGTACGATTTCCGTCGCGGCCGTTCAGCGGGTGACCGTCTAATATACCTAACTCATCGGTGGGCGGAAGCAGTTGAGTCCAAGCGGAGGCATAGGCAGTTAGTTTGGACATGGCGAAGGCGAAGTCGAGAATCGACTTGATGTCTCGGAGTGAGGTCGTCAAAACTTGATCACTTTTAACCCCAAGAAAAAAGGTGTTTTTAGCGGTGAATTTGCGAATGAGTGACGCTATCCAGTATTGATACGCCATTAAAGTCATGGCAGCAGTATTGTTTATATATTTTTTTAATTCCTGTAACTTCTTTCCACGTCACTTGACATGTTTTTTTTTTCTTAAGACATTTTTTTTATTTTCGATTAGCATAGATTTAATTAATGGTTGTGGAAAAATAAAATTTAAAAGTACCAAAAAAATACTCATAAAAAACTTTTTTTATTAGGGTTTCGTACCGTTCCGTAAAACTGGATCCTATTAATAAGTTTCCGCTGTCCGTCCTATGTCTGTCTTATCGAAAGCTGAAATTTTCACAGATAATGTATTTCTGTTGCCGCTATAAAAACAATAAAATTTAGCGGTGAACATCCAAAGCTGTGTCAGCTTTGCGTGTTCACCGGTAAAAAGCACCTTTTGTCGTATCACCTCGATTTGATAATCTCCTGACAGCCGCAGCTAGTGTCGGAATCCTGGGAGTCGACATATTGAATTACCTTCAGTTTCGTGGTCATTTGGAAGGCAAAGCTAAACTAGTCTCCTAAAAGCTCGGTGTGCTCAGCATAGCGAGACAGTACTTCCTTCCGACCCATCGTCTTCAACTTTATAAGGCACAGATTCGGCCTCACATGGAGTACTATTCTCATCTCTGGACCGGTGCTGTCCAGTACCAGCTTCTTCTTCTTGATCGCATTCAGCGTAGAGCGGTTCGAATCGTTGACGACCAGGCTATTTCGAAAAAGCTTGACTATTTGGCATTACGCAGAGATGTAGGTTCACTCTGCGTCTTCTATCGTCTTTATCATGAGGAGTGTTCCGACGAGATGTTTGGAATAATTCCTGCCACCGAATTCCACCATCGGACATTGCATCAAAATTTGAAATTCCATCTTCACCATCTCGATGTCTGGAAATCCACAACTGTGTGATTCTCTCGACACCTTTTGCTTCACACTACTCTTTTGTGGAATTAATTACCGGCAGGGGTATTTTCGCGCGGATACGAAATACGGACCTTCAAGAAAAGAGCTTACTCATTCCTTAAAGGCCGGCAACGCAATTGCAAGAACTCTGATATTGCGGATGTCCATGGGCTGCGGTGATCACTTGCCATCAAGTGCACCTCTTGTTCGTTTGCCCCTCTTCTAAAAAAAATAGATACACACACACATACATAGCAGTCAAACTTCTAACATCCTACGTTATGCATCGGAAGTTAAAAACGAAACAAAAAACCGTTCAAGCGTGAATTGAACTCGCACACGAATGGTTCCTACTTCCGTACCATCATCTTAAAAAAAACGGCAAAAAATCGTGTTTGTTATATGTCAACCTCCATAAATATTTATTTTATTTTAATTTAATTTTTTATTTTTAAATTGAATTTATAACTAAATATTTTGTGAATATTTTAAAAGTCTACCAGTTGTCGTTATTAAGATCGTGAAAAAAGCAAAAAAAATCACGGTTTTTGTATAATATTAAAGGTTTTTGAATAATATTATACTCCCTGAATATTTATTTTATTCCATTTTTAGTATTTGTTTATATAGCAGCAAAAGAAATACATCAATTGTGAAAACTTCACTTGTTTAACTATCACGATTTATGAGATACAGCCTAGTGAGAGACGGACAGACAGACGGACAGACGGACAGTGGAGTCATTAGGGTCCCGTTTAACCCATTGGGTACGGAAACCTAAAAAATATTGAAATAAAATTCGTATGTATATATTAAAAAATAATATATTAACAATTATCGTACCTAAAAGCAAAATGTGGTCTCGATAATTCGATAATTAATTAGTCTATCTTATGTTCAATATCTCCAATATTGATTTACATAATTGGCTAAGTAAGGCAACATTTGAATTGATTGAATTAGATTCGACGTTGCTTCTATTGATTAATGCAAATTCTGATTGATATGTTAATTTCATTATGTTAGACACTGTATCAAGCAGCTCAACTAAGGGCTTATTCACATGAATTTCGTCATTGAAGATTCGTCAAAAAACACGATACATTATGATCATAGATCAGAATAGGTAGTGCAATTTACCGGGATTGCGTGACGTTATCTAAGTATGAATGCGTCATTATATTCCGCTATTGTACTAGTTATAGTATATAAAGAAAAATAAAACTTGTGATATTCTTTAAAGAAGGTAATCTATTTATCAATACCTGCTTATTTACTCAATATAAGACCTCACAAGTGCGGGTCGGACTCTCGCATGAAGGGTTCCGTACCGTCATCTATAAAAAAGGCAAACAAAATTCGTTAAAATAAAAAGCTTTCGATAAGACAGACATAGACGGACGGACAGCGGAGACTTATTAATAGGATCCCGTTTTACGAAACGGTACGGAACCCTAATAAAAAAGATTTTTATGAGTATTTTTTTGGTATTTTTAAATTTTATTTTTCCACAGCCATTAATTAAATCTATGCTAATCGAAAATACAAAAAAATGTCTTAAACGTCAGAGCTCGTTGAATGAAATATGTAAGCACCAGCGAAATCTATGTATACTATGTCGATGGTAAGCGCCATATAGTTCACGGCGGCTCTGACCTTTTGGCAAGGATTTATAACGTTACGATTTCGATATGTGTGCGTCGTCGTGATTGGTTATGGTATATGATATTATGACGTTGTCTTCTAGCGCTAGTTGGCGAACCAATAACGAAACAGCATGAAACGCGGCGAACCCATAACGAAACAGCAAATATATCGAAATTATAACGTTATAAATCCTTGCCTTTTGGTCACGAATATATACTCTTATTATACATTCAGCGCTGCTTAATTTGGACTTTGGTTGGACGATTTACTATTATTTCAGAACTGCAGGGAGTGTTAACGAAATGGAAGACTACTTCTACTTAGCATAGTTGTTCTAGTAAGTAAAACATTAAAATGTCTGATTCATATTATTTCAGCACTGCAGGGAGTGTTAACGAATTGGAAGACTACTTCTACTTAGCATAGCTTTTCTAGTACGTAGAACATTAAAATGTTTGATTAAAATATTCTTTAATCTAATCTCTGTACAGCACATGATTAAGTAGATTTTTTAAAAATAAACAGGTTTTTTTAAATCTAGGTTAATTGAAGAGCAAAAGCATTTTAACTGTGAGAGCCGTAAAAACATTATTACGAGAAAACTAAATTGATTCCTTAGATAATGGGTTACTACAGGATCAAAGAAAACACGATACAGTAAATGAAGCATGTAAGCATTCCAGCAAAGACAAATTGGAAGCCACTTGAGTTAGCAACGAAATTCACAGATGTGATCTTACTTAATAAAATATTTCCAATAATTTTCAGTAACGCTTAAGCCTAACCTTTGTAAATAAAGCACGAAATGCGTAATCAATGCTTAAATATTTAAAATAGCTTCGTACTCGCTGACGTCTGCTAAATATTTAATAAATACCTCTCATAAAAATTGCTCATAAAATCTTTTGTAGGTACCTTTTGCAAAAACGAGAAATTCGAAAAATAAAGATTAAGAATTAAAATTAAGAGGGTTTTTGTTTATTTTTACCCTGTATTATTACAAAAATTAGTGTGACAAATATAAATGTTTATGTTTCCTCTGTGTGTGTTATTATTATTATTATATTAACAATTAGTGATCTTCCGCTAGTCAAAATTTGACTGTAAGTTTGATTATAGACTCCAATAAAATTTCTTCTATTTTGAGAACAAGATTTCACGGTAAACTGAATTCTTACGAAAGTTTCTATTAAACTTCTTATTCCCTAAATATATTTTCATGAAATTTTGCATGAATTGAGTAGAAAAAAAATTACGAGTTTAAGCGTTTTTCAAAATTCGATCCCCAAGAGGGTAATAGAGACCAAAATAATGAAAGTGGCTTATAAAGAAAGGTTAAATAAGTTCTAAAGTAAATATGCGCGAGCGAAGCCGCGGGTAACAGCTAGTTGTAAATGTGAGAGTCGGTCTGTTTGTCTGAGAATCATCTGCTGTTTTCTATCCTATAAAATGAAATAAAATATATCTAGACTTAAAAAATCTAACGCTTTGCCCTACCCTAAAATCAAACCTGAACCTTCGTAATTAAACAATCAACAAGACAGTATCAGTCAGTTTAGTCAATAGAGACCAAATTGAATTTTTAATGAAATGCAAGGAATAGACCGTTAATTCAAACGAAGACCAACATAGGTATTACTAAAAATAAAATAACTTAAGAAAGAATAAAGAAGAAAAAGATTAGCTATATTATGTATGATACGTGTTACGAGTACTTAAAGTGCTCGTAGGATAAGGTGTGACTTAAATTGACTATTTCTTTCGGCGCGGCGTGTAATTAGCATCCGACCGAAACATGGTGCTCATGGAACTATTATTACCCGAGGTGGTGCTAAACGTTGCGCTCTTTAGCTTTTCCGTGTAAAATAGACTATTTATGTCACGAAAAAGCTTGACTAAAGTGCGGGTTAGGTCACACAGTGCTATAAATTGTAGGGCAAGGTTGCCAAAATTAAAGCTCCTAACGGTTTTTTCAATAATAACACCAAAAATATAATTGTTAAAAAGATTATGTAACTATCAATAGAAATTTTATTTTTCTGTTTGATTGATGTATTCAACTTAGAAATCAAAATTAATAGCAACTGAATCTAACCGTTTTTTAAAGAAAATCTGTCATCGATCCAATTAGGGAAACCAGTTGCCAATATCCAATATTCATCCATATCCATAGGGTTTCCTAATCGTACTTCAGGTACGAAAAAATAGATTAAATAAAATGTTAAAAGACATTTAACAAAATTTTTAAAATTATAAAAAAACTAGCTGTGCCCGCGATTTCGTCCGCGTGGGATTTTTTTAAAAAAAAGTAGCCTACGTTACTCCTTATTACATCAGCTATCTACCAGTGAAAGTCCCGTCAAAATCGGTCTAGCCGGTCAGAGATTAGTCGGAACAAACAGACAGACAGACGGACAGACAGATAGACAAAAATCGTAAAAAGTGTTATTTTTGTATGTGTACCGTGTATACATCCATATGCATTTAGTTAAAACCGGTTATTTTAATACTACAAACAGACACTCCAATTTTATTTATTTGTATGTATAGAAGATATATAGGTAGTGTAAATATATGTGTACGATATATAACTACAATACATAGGTATTTAGAAATACAATACATAATAAATACGTAATATTTAACGTAAAATAATTTCATCACAAAATTTCAACTCGATCCGTCAATAGGAAGGGCTCAAAACGGTATTGTACGGAAATGACACAGGTATTAGAACAGCTAGCCAAAGCAGCTATTCTGTAATCAGTAGTTTTCAAAATAAATAGTTTCAGAAACCACTATCGCGTGGCTATAAATAGTTTCATTTTGATAAGAAAAATCGCGAATCGACCCACCTCTAGTTAGAGGTATATACTTCCACTCATGTACCTTAAAAAACCGGCTAAGTGCGAGTCGAACTCGCGCACGGAGGGTTCCGTACCATCATCTATAAAAAAATGGCAAACAATCACGTTTGTTGTATGGGAGCCTCCTTAAATATTTATTTTATTTTTTATTGTTTATTTTTAAAGTGATTATTTAATTAAATATTCTGTGGATATTTCAAACGTATACCAGTTGTCATTATTAAGATCAAAAAAAATGCAGAAAAAACACGTTTGTTGTATGGGGGTCACCTTTAAATATTTATTTTATCCTGTTTTAGTGTTAGTTATTATAGCGGCAACATAAATACGTCATTTGTAAAAATTTGAACTGTCTATTATGGTTCATAAGATACAGCCTGGTGACGGACAGATAGATACAGACAATCGCAGGGACAGACAGTGGCGTCTTAGTAATAGGGCCCCGTTTTAAACTTTGAATATGGAACCTTAAAAAGTATAGTAAAGCCAACGCATTCACAGTTCGGCTCTACTCGACAATATTCGGTTCTCGTTCGGCGGCGAGGAGCGAGTCGCGTCTCGCACAACCTTTCGGTAAATACCTACTATTGTTGAATTATTTTCATTTTACAGTTTTTCTTAAACTATGCATCCAAATAACTTGGTATAAGAGCAAAAGTTTATCTTCCTAAGATTTTTGTGTTGGTGAAGGTTTCGTTAGTAAGGATTAATATGCCTGCGTACACCTGCATATAATAATCCTACTGCTAAAAATTCATCTATTAATTTTCAACAATTTTTCAACTCAAAATTCCTTATTGTGTTGTTGTTATAAGAGATAGATAGATATATAGTGTCGCGGACTTTTTTCTAGATATACTTAAAATCAATATATTTGTAGTACTTTGTACTCATAGAGTAATAACGCTTAGAGTGATAATTGCATTCAACGCTTCGTTCATATTTTAGGCCAAAACCGTGTCAATGTCCGTGTAAGCTTCGTGTAATCACTTGCGTCGTCACGCACACAAAGACTCCAAAGACTCGAATAGTGTTGCAAGTAAATAAATATTTTCCCAAGACGGTTTTAAAATATATCTACCTGACCGGTATACAAATAATCTTTCATACTATAACATTATTAATCATTTAGTATAAACTTGAAACTTACACTTTTTATTCGGTTAGGTAAAATATGTTAAATGCCGGGAAATATTCTAGATGTTCTCAAGATGATTGTCTTTCCAATAGTATTAATAGTCATATAGAAAATTTAGAACTTACAATTTTTATTCTGGTGAGGTAAAATGAGTAGAATTACAGGAAAATGATTTAGAGGTTCTCAAGATTTTTTTTTAAATTTCAATAATTAAACAGCGGTAACCAACCAGCACCGAGCGTAAATAAAAATATGGTCAATACGAATTTACGTTATTTAAGTTATAAAAACAGTGATTGAAGTAATTCTTACAAAAAAAAACCTTATTGATATGTATCTACTAATATATTATCCTATATCATACAAATGTTTGAAATACATTGCTTGGCAAATACTTGTGTGTTATGATGTGTATGTCTGTGTGCGTGTATGTGTATGTATGTTTGTTCAAAGCTATTACCTTGGAACTTCTTGGAAAATCTTGCCATGGTTCTAAACCTTAAACTAGCTTGAAAATTAGCAAATGGGTAGGCAAGCAGAAACAATACTTACGTTATAGACAAACGTTTTAAGGTAAAAATTAATAAGATACTTATTAATCAAGTGTTTATTTAAATCAACTTAAAAAATTAAAATGTTTTAAGCTAAACGTACTATATTGGCTACTATTGGCTCTGTGCACGACTTGAGCACCACCTAGCGTCCGCAACTGTTTTGGTCCTGATCTTAGAATAATAACGCCTAGAAACCACAAAAAACGAGTAAATAAAACTGAACCAGAAACGGCTCAATTCGTTTTGCGAATTGTCAATGCTTAATAAGATCAGGTTATATCGGACACAGTTCACGAAAAATAATTCGAAATGACTTATTGCATTATAAAGAAGTGTTCTAACACCTTAGAAAAACAAAAAAGTGAACATTTCACAGGTAAGTACTTACAATTTATAATTTTTCTGTTATGTAAATCGACTAAAAATAGATAATTTGAAACACATAACTTATCACTATACAGTTGCTAGTTGTGGAAAAAAAATTGCGCACAATATTTTTAGTTAGACCTTAATGTTAAGAAAATTAATTATTGTATTTGCTTTAACTGTTATTTATACTAAGTCTTATGAAAATAATTTAGCTCGAGGGTACTTTTTGATAATTCAACATTTATTTTATTTGTCTTTTTTTGCCTTTAACAACACAGTAAGTCATATTTTTTTCGAATTGCGAGACCTACACTTCGTATGACATGTATCGCGATTCTGAGCGGACGGCAAGCGCATGCGTAGCCTTTTAAGGCTACTTTGAAGTGGCTTAAAACATCGCGGCCCACTCGGTTTCTACGTGTTATAATTCTACGTTCCAAAGCTATTTCACCTTGGATTTTTTCGTTTTTGTGCAAATTGTGACACGAAAATATGTACACTTAATAATCAAATTATTTATTTAAAATTTTAAAAATTAAAATGAATCTCAGTGATGTAGAAATTTATAGGGTAAAATAGCCAAATTTCGGCCGCCTAACCAAATACGTAACTTTCGGACCCTATTAGGCTTAAACCGTTATCGGGAAGAAAATATTAATTTTCTTTTTTCGTGTTAATCAATATTTAAATTTTACACTATTGATGTTTCGAATTGATTTCAACAACGAAATAAAAATATGTAAACGTGTCAAGTTTTAAATGATTGACCCTCTCTATCCTGGTTTCTTTTCTATTGTCGATCAATGTTTCCCTAATTTCAGCCCCATTTTTCTCTAATGTTAGCCAGTAAAGGATGTTTGAAATTGAAATAAGGTATTGACTTTGCATTAAAATTTACTTTAATTTTATTAAATAACTTTTGTAAACATTATATGCCCTCAATTTTTTATGGTATGTATTTAAATGATCTTTTTAATTTGATAAAAACTGAAAAGAAAAAATCTAAATGGTCACCAATTTTAATGATTGGGTCTCTTTCTTTGAACATAAAATAAATGAAATAAATTGATTTTTAGTCTCTTTAAAACTACGCAGAAAAAATTTGATATGTAAAAATTACATTAGATCGTTACTTGCTGGTCCTCAAAATTAAGATAAATGAGCATTAAATATTTAATATTGTAATATTTTTTTAAATAAAACGATTTATATAAATTATTTTTTGTCTATATCAAATAATCTTCAATATAACTATTTTAGGGTACTAATTTTTATTAAGTTGTAGTCAAAGAAAGGAAACAATTTAAAGGCACTTGATATTCAAAGTTTTATTTTTCACTACTAGAATAAAACTAGAATAATTTTCTACGATTGTTAAATCGATTAAATAAAATATATCGCTAGGAACAATTATATAAAAAATATTGAGACTTTAATTTGATTGAATTCTATCATCAAATTTAAGTGTTATCATTGTATAAAACTTAATTTACATTTTCATTAAAACAGCAATAAGTTTATATATTATAATTTTCATTATAAGTATCAAATAAAAATTCTCCCTGTTTTTGTATTAAAGAATAGTTAAAGTTAATTTATTTTTTGTTCTTTTAAGTACCTATAAAGTGTCTTCGCAAAAACTTAGCTCAGAATTCTGTCAATCTAACTTAGATTTCTGAGATTAACAGCTGTTGTACTGAAGACACCCAATGACAAGATAAATATCTAACCACAGACTACTAAGGAGAGAACTGATTGTTTACGTTAACCTTACCTAAATTCCAACTTTATTTAACTACTATTCCCCAAGTTAAAAAAATATTTATTAAATGCGGATAAATTAAGCACTTGATATAGAATATTAAGAAACACATTAAACTTTAAGGTAATAATTAAAAAACGATGTATGAAGTCTTGCCCGCGTTCTTAAAAGTTATGTGGAATATTAGCTTAATTATCAGTATAAACATATTAGGAGGTTGACATTAGGCGCAGACCGATTTTAGGGCACGTTACCCTACATGTTTTCGTGGCTAAAAGTCGAAAATATCGCTAATAAAACTACTTGACACTAAGCAATACGAAATAATGCAGTACGATGGCATATTATTTAATAAGAAAATTTAAAAAAATGAATTTGATAGTGACAGAGTTTTTTTCTGATGGTCACTGTGGCATCTAGAATGATAGTTGGAACATTTTTTTTGTCTTCTAAAAGTCCTCATTATATACGAATAAATGCTTCATAATATTGGTCTGACAAACGGATTTGTAATATTTGTGCCAGTATAATGGGTGAGTCTCAACACTTAAAAACTATTTTTTATGCAAAAGCAAAGTCCAGGCTATGTAATATCGCACATAAAATAGGAACACACATATTATTAATTGTAATGAAATTAGGTAAAAACAAATACGTGGCAGAATATTTTTCCCTTTGGCTGGCAACATTTTGAATATCGTTCTACTTAGATATTTATGATTTAATTGTTTGGATTTTATACAAAAATATCCGATGCCAAGTAGTTTTTATCGGTGAAATGTTATCTTCAAGTCCTAAATACGCTTTTGTGAAGCACGGTGACAGCATTTCACCACACAATAACTCACATTTTTTGAAATTGCGAGAGCTGTACTCCGCGTGGCACGTGTCGCATGCCTGAGAGGCCGGCGAACGTAAGAAGCCTTTTCAGGCTTCTTTGAAATGGCTTAATATTGCGCGGGTCGACTCGGTTTCTATGCGTTATTATTCTATGTTTGTACTTACGTATTATGTATTCTATTATGCCAGCGCACGCGGATACAGCAGGTCGATAGCGACTTTTTTCCGACTTAGTTTACGAATATCGATATTTTAATTAATCCAAGAATAATTGTAACGTAATAACATAATGCTTGATGACCCATAACTAATGGTGTGACTGATATATTAATATTCGCTAAGATATTAGTAATATTGAAAGGATTCGTGAATTAGTAATCCGGCGAACCGTAATATGCTAATATTTCATATTCGCCTAATATCTGTAACGGCTATCCAAAATGAATAGGATAATATCATTCGGTCTTCGGAATAGTTCGGATTCACTAGATTGGCGCCCGTCGGATTCGTGAAAATATTAAAATATTTTCACGATACGCTGCGTCGTACGTACGAATGAGACAGACGTATTTCCTGCAGTATACTGTTGTTTTAAGGTCCAAATTACAGTGAAATGTTAGTTAAGGTATTTTCCTGCCGTATCAGTATCAGATCTTATTACTGTTACTTTAAGGTCCAAATTACAGTGAAATATTATTTAATACTGACATATTAGTTAAGACATTATAATATTTCAAAGTGAATATATTATCACCTAATCTTGAGAAATATCGGTATTAACCCACCTCTACATATAACCTTCCTAAATCTTAATGAAAATGAATGTAGCTTTCACAAACAAAGAAATTTTTTGAATCCAACTTATTGTTCCAGACCAGAAATTAGCGCATTTAATCAACAAACAAACGATCAACGATTTTATTACATACGTATAATTGTTTCAATACGTCAACGCGATGTATTTTCGTGCAGCGACATCTAGTTAATGTGCACTACATTACGCTCTACGCTACGCTTTCTTCTGATTAATTTTATTTCCCGTGGGAATGAGATATTTTCCTGCAGTAAAAAGTAGCCTATGTCCTTTCTCAACGTCTTACCTATGTTTATGCCAACTTTTATCAAAATCGGTCCAGTGGTTTAAGCGTGAAAGCGTAACAGACAGACAGACAGACAGAGTTACTTTCGAATTTATAATATTAGTATGGATAGTATGGATATGGATAACTTAAAATAATTTCTTTGAACTTATTAACTTTATAACTTTATAACTTTAACTTATACATTGCTTCAAAAACTTTTTTTTATTTCATTAGGTACCTAGCTGTTTTGCTATCTAATGGTTTTCCTGATGGAAAGAAAAACCACCGCATATGTTAATAGTACGTTGCTATCCGTGAAGCAGGATAGCAGTGTCATATACTTAAGTCTATCGGATACCTAAATCTTCAAACCGGAACACGACAATGACAAGCATTGACGCTATTGCGGCAGGAATAGGGAAGGCGGTAATACCAAAAACTTGGGCAAGACGTTGCGTAATTCTACCGCCTAGTACCTAGTCATGATGCTAGTGACTCGTATAGCCTATCGGTCGACTTTTAAGGCCGGCCTGGCAAAATGGCATTTGGTGTATTTCTCAAAGGAAATCGAACCAATGTAAAGAAAATCGTACCTTTAACGCAAGGGAAAAAATACAATTTTCCTCATGTTAGAAGGTACAATTTAAACAATAAGTTACTTTTAATTAAAAATATTTTTCTTAATTATTTCTAAAGCTTTAATTGCTAAGTTTTCTTGGGTCAAATTATTTTGTCTCCGTGTGGTCATCTAAAAAATAATAAAAATAAAAGGCAAGGAAAAATGTCAAATCCCTAAATTTGATCGGTCCCATATAGCAGTGGTTCAATTTCGGATACATTTACTTTCAATAAAACCGTGAAGAAAAATATATACGCTTTCATGCTCAATTGATTTGCTTTAAAAAAGTGTAAGAATCATTACGGTTTTGAATTAAAATATAATAAAGAAATGAAAGTTTCGTTGTTTTCTACAGATCTTCGTTCTCATTAATACAAAAAAATAACTTAAAAACTGGTGAAAATATTTTATTTGTAATTTTTACATTTATCAATGCAACCCCTTTGAATACAAAATGGCAGAATGGCATTTATGTTGGTACTCCTGTAAATCAGTGTTGCCGTTTTTATTTGAAAAATATAATTTTAGTAGATATTAACGAGTTACGTTTTAGGCGTTGGTCCAAATTAAGTATTTATTTACAATTTCTATGTCTTCTCCAATTCTTTGCATTTTGAGTAAATTATTAAATTATAAATGCTAGACATATTAAAATATAAATGCTAGACAACAGTTTATAAATGCTTAATGCAGAATGTTTAAACTGCAAAGTAAAGAATACATCCAAGTAAAATTTTACTCACTTGACATTGGTAAATATGGTCTTGAGTCACCTAGTAGACACAATGGAATTGACAGTTTGGCCAATCGTTAGTTTTTTATAAACTGCCTAGCAGAATGGCCTATTCTTCGTAGTGAAAACTAATAATCACCATCAAACCCATATTATAGGATCAGACTTAAAATAAAGCATTAAAGTTATAACAACCATTATAATTTCAAAACATGATATCGATTACACTAACGTCTTAAGTCGACTTTTGAAATTATTGTATTGTACTACATCTATATTCTTGCAAATAAATATTGTCATTTCATTTCATCTCATTTTATTTTGCCTCACTTCATTTTATCTCAATTCATCTATTCTCATCTCATCTCATTTCATTTTATTATGCTAATTTTATAGATTGACTGGTAAAATTCTGTATACCTATACTGAAGAAGGGTATTGAGTATTGGCGTGTGACAACGAAAGTATAAAAAATAGGTACTTAAATTTTGAATATATATATATATATATATATATATATATATATATATATATATAATATATATATATATATATATATATATATATATATATATATATATATATATATATATATATATATATATATATATATATATATATATATATATATATATATATATATATATATATTATAAATATATATAATATATATATATATATATATATATATATATATATATATATATATATATATATATATATATATATATATATATAATATATATATATATATATATACTTATATATAGATATATATATATATATATATAATATATATATATATATATATATATATATATATATATATATATAATATAATATATATATAATATATATATATATATATATATAATATATATATATATATTACTATATATATATATATATATATATATATATATATATATATATATATATATATATATATATATACTTATATAATATAACATATATATATATATATCTATATCTATATATATATATATATACTATATATATATATATATATATATATATATCTATATATATATATATATATATATATATATATATATATATATATATATATATATATATATATATATATATATATATATATATATATATGGCTACAACAAAAATAACTCACCCTAAACACTAACAAAACTAAATTTGTATGCTTCTATAAGACACCTGCAAGTCAACCACCGCAAAGTAATAATATTAAAATTTATATTGATAAGTGCAATCAATCCAGAAATTGTAACTGTGAAACCAGTCACAGAGTCACAGATATTAGATACCTTGGTGTAACACTTGATGAGCCCCTAAAATTTGATAAGCACTTACACGCCCTGGCTTCCAGCATACGCAAGATAATAGGCATCATGAAAGCACGCATGGAAAGCACTTCGAAACTCTGATCATCCAGGTTTGCTCAAGCAGGTTTATTTTGCGATCTGCCAGTCAGTCATAACATACTGCATTAGCATCTGGGGGTAAGCTGCAAAAACTTACACGAAAGCCCTGGAAAGAGCTCAGCGTGCTGTTTTAAAAGTCATGTGTAAAAAATCAAGATACCTGACCGACTGCCTTTACGAGGAATGCAAAGTACTACACGTCCGCCAGCTCTACATTCTAAAAACCGTTCTACAAAGGCACAAAGAGATTCGTATTATCAAGGAATACGAAGATTTATTAAAACTGAGAGTGTATAAAATACCACTACCAAAATCCAAAACTGGTTTTGTGAAAAAGACCGGGCTTTATCCATCTATCTTCATATATAATAGGGTTGCCTTGCAGTGTGATATTAATTTGTCTACCATACACAAAACTAAACAAATACTTGAAGCATGGCTGCTAAAACTTAATTATGAGCAGACAGAAACATTTGTAAACTTCCATTAATTTACTTAACCACTGACTATTTCAAATTCGTTTAGAGAGTTCTTGTATACATTGTTACAGCGCACCAATATTCATTTTCAACTTTAACATACTCACAAATAGGCTACATAAGTGTTCATATTTTAATTTTTCTTGTGTTTCATTTATGTTTTTTCTCTATTGTCCTTATTTTTTATTATTTCATTTTGTTTAGTGACTTCTCTTAATTTATGTTATTAATGAATTGCTCTGTAAAATGAAATCATAATGTAATAGTTCCCTAAAAATAAATGTAAATAATTGTAATTTTTGAAATAAACTAGTTTCCCAAGATGCAGGCCTAGTTAGTTCAGGAACCTCTGGTAATTCTCATAAATAAGGACGATTTGTAAATGTTGCTATTAAGCATTTATAAACTGTTGTCAAAGCTGTTGTATAAAATAAATATTTTTGAATTTTGAATTAACTATAGTGTTCTTCAATATGTATTTTACTAGGCAACCTGCGTACCTACCACACATTTTGTAATCAGAAATTTTATTTTCATTTTCATAACACTATCCATTTTTAAAAGCGTAAAAAGAGAAGGCCGACTGAGTCTAAGGGCACAATCGGCCCGACTTGCTACTCTTATATTAATACGTTAAGAAAAACTTTGCAACCCTTTTTAAGACAATTGTACGAACGGTGAAGTTGATGATAAGTATGATATTTGGTACAGCTAAAGTTTACATTGCGGAGGACCGCAGACAACCTGATACTTTTAAATAAAAATAATTAGAATAAGATTAAATTATTAAGATATACATTACATACTACACTCATACGACGTACATGACATTATACACACACATATACTATTTTATTTACGGCTAAAGTCAGTTGTTAAAATGTAAAGAGATTTTGTGGTTATATACCTATATACATTTACTTCTACGTAAAATTTATGCATTCATCTTTTAAATGACAATTATTGACTTTTATTACGTTTTAGTAATTTGACATATTTTTCTTAATTGACATTATGATTGACATTATTTACAGTAATTATTTTAATATAAATCTCTTTATTTGTACGTTTTTAAATTGTTATTTTGATTATAATGTATAATGTACGAACATTTATATTTATTGATCATTGTACAATGACAGATAGTTAACTAAGCTTTTATGTATAATAAATAATAAATAAATATTCACGGGACAAATTACACTGATTGATTTAACCCCAAAGTAAGCAAATTATTTGCTTGTGTTATGGGTGTTAGTCAACGATATTAATACATAGAAATACATATATAAATACTAGAATATATTTAATAAATACCCAAACCCGGAAATACAAACATTTATGCTGATCACACAAATGTTGGTCCCCGTAGGGAATCGAACCCAAGTCCCGTTGATTGCGTAGTCAGGGTCGCTAACCACTCGACCAACGGGGCGGTCTATTATTATGTACCTATATTCATATCATAGGCTAATATATTTAATATACAACTATTTTAGTTTACGATTTATATTAAACTCTACGATTTATATCTTTTTGTTACGTTGTAGACATTATCTCCAAAATGAAAATGTCACAAAATATCATCACGCTTAATTACCTTGCGAGGATAGCAGAATAAACCAAGCGTCTATAGACTTTCTGGTTCAACACTATTCACTGTTGGACATGGATTATTGATTATTAACGAACATTGTTAAAATTAACGACATAATAACGATTATCTAATATGAACATTGTTCAAATTAACGACATGATAACGATTATCGATTGTTGACGAACATTGTTCAAATTCACGACATGATAACGATTATCGATTATTGACGAACTTTGTTCAAATTAACTACATGATAACGATTATAAATTATTAATGAACATTTTTTAAATTAACGACATGATATCGATTATCGATTATTAACAAAAATTGTTCAAATAACGACATGATAATGTTTATTGATTATTTGCGAACATTGATCAAATCAACGACATGATAACGATTATCGATTCTTAACGAACATTGTTTAAATTAACGACATAATAACGATTATCGATTATTTCTATAGATGACCGGGACCGACAGCTTTACGCGCTCAGCTGAGGCATGGATATGGTAATAAAAAACCCGCCAGACTCAGAATCTGAGACCTCAAGATTTGAACCGAATAGGCTAACCCCTAGACTACGAAGCAGGCGCAAAATATCTGAAAAAATACATGTTCGGTTATATAGAATCGTCTCTGTGGTCTAGTGGTTCGGCATTGGCGTTAGTTACATTAGGTCCCGGGTTCGAATCCCGGGTCGAGTAATTTAAAAAAAATGTTTTTTCAGTATTCTGAAAAAAACAATATTGCCCGGAATCGGAAAGTGCCCGGTTGGCGATAGGCTTGCTAATTATCACATTTGTGGGACCAAGTATATTCGGCCCCTTGGTAAGTATCGTGGGTGCATTCGTTTTACACTTACTTACCCCTTCGGGCGTGAAGATACTTTCTTAGTATATATTTTTTTCTAACGTATGACTTAAGAATTTATTTTTATAAATCAACTACTTATTCATTCCAGTAGTGTACAATGTTTTTTTTAAATCACAACCAGCCCAGTCTCGAAGTATGTACCTAATGTTTTTTTTTTCTTTTCTTCCAGTGTCACAAACATCTTCCTAGTTAACCTGTCGGCGGCAGATCTCCTGGTGACGGGCATCTGCATGCCAATACAGCTCAGCAAAGCCATCACTCTGGTGTGGTTTTATGGGGAGACAGTGTGCAAAATCGTTAATTATATACAAGGTATATTTTATATTCAGTTAAACAGATTTTTTAAATTTATATATTCATCAAACAACAAACAAGCAGATTGCTTTTCTGTTCGAAGAAACGATCATCGCTTATAGGCACCAAATATGTTATTGGTAAATTACTATCCGTATGGTGAAGTGTTAATGCTGCGTGCATAAATTTACCGGCTATCTTACTCTCCAAACCGGAACACGACAGTGACAAGCATTGACGTTATTACGACAAGAATAGGCAAGGTAGCAACAGACTCGTGCAAGACACTGGAGAACTCTACCACCTAGTAGTTACAATGGTAGTTTACCGTCCAAACTCGAACATGGAAGTGATAAATGTTGACGGTATTGCTGCAGGGATATTTCATCATCAGCAGCAGTATTCTAGCATCTAGTTGTCAAAATGGTAATAACTCATATAAGCAATAGTTCGCCCTATTACAAATTATTTCACGTCACAAAAGTTATGAAATTACATTTTATGTCTAATTCAAATGTAAACATTTTACAAAGTTATTTTACCATTTACAATTTTTATTAATTAATGAATGTTTTATGTTTTTGCTATTATTATTTAATTCTATCAGCATATTCTCCCAAAATAGTGCGCAAATATTTAACATTTTTTACAAACATTCTTTATAATGTTAGTTTGGATATATTTCCGATTTTATAATAACACTAGCTGCAGCATGCAGCCTACTGCATTATATAAGTTTTTTTGTAAATCCTGTGGGAACAACTAATTATCGTGGAATAAAATTTACACTAGCTGCTATTTCCAGTCATCATCTACCTGTTTGCCAAATTTCATTCAAATCCATTCTGTAGTTTTTGCGTGATTGAGTTACAAACATATATCCATCCAAACATACAAACATCCAAATTTTCGCATTTTATAATATTATGTATTTATTATATAATGATATGATAACATATTCACAGAGACGGATGGCTAAAAAGCACTTGTATTGCCTTCGTTGCTGTATAAAACTTATTTCGCGCCTGGTTACGTAATCCTAGGGATTAGTATATCCAGACAGTTCTGTAGACAGCTTTGTACGGATTTTGTGCTCTATAGTGTCAAAACCTACTTTCATGTCTTAAATATTTTGAACATTGGGTTTATTATATAAAAGATAAAGCAAAATGTAAATAGAAGTTCAGTTATTGGGGATAAATTAATTATTTTTTAAATTCAAAAATTTAAAATTAAATTCTTCCTTTATACTTGAATGGTGTTGTTAATAAACCTTTTCAAGCATATAGTTCGATCGCTTGGTAGTTTTTTTCTACCTGGAAAGTTTTCCGAGATTTTCGAAATATGTTATAGATTTTAGGTACACTTATAGATTTTATTGTGCTCTTTCAGATTATAAACTTTGTCACCTCGTATTGTAAAAATGGCGCCTATAATAAAAATGTTTTTCGACACTCATCCTTCCTATTCGTTTTGATGAAAGTACTTATATAAAATTGAACTTGAAAAAATTTCGTACAGTTTGTGTCTCAAACATTTTTTTGTAAGATCAACTGTATACTTTAACATACGTTTCGGCTAAACGACTCATTTCCACAGCGTCATGAGCTAGATGAAGCGGCACGTTTTTTTGTTCTGATTTCCCCAGTGGGTTAATCCCATTTATGAAAATGTATCCCATACTTATTATAATTGTGAAAGTGCTTATTTTTGGATGTTTGAATATTTGTATTTTTGATACTCGATATGCAAAATCGGGTGGACCCATTTGGATAAAATTTGGTAAACATGAAGATAAAAAGTATCCTATGGAATATTTCAGTATATTATATTTCAGATAAAATGTACCCTATATGTATATCAAATCCTATCGGTCCAGCCGTTTCTACATGACTTTTATTATAAACATTCGAACATCCAAATCCAAACTTCTACATATAAAATATGTATACTATGCATTTTCATAAATAGGATTAGGCCTACTGTGTTCTAGGATGAAACTCCCAGAAAACTGTCCAGGGAGACCCTTATTTCCGAGCCAAATAATTGAACTAATACGTGTAGATTAGAGCTATTTCTATTGTACCATTATGGCGTAGCAAAAGGTGTTAATGGAGGAGAATAAGCACTGTCCAGTACAGAAAGATTACAGCAATAAACAAACACATAAATAAAAAAAATAGAAGTTTTATTATATACCTTTTATTTTTTTTATCTATTTGTTACGGTACATCTTCAAAATTAATGTGAACGAATTTTTATAGTATATACTGATAAAAACCACAAGAACTTCGACAAAAAGTGGAATCAAGGCTTTTTTAAGTAAGAATTTTAGAAACAAATTAGTTTTAACATATTTAAATAAAAATACATCTGCAGATATTAAGATAAGACTAAATTACGTTTTTTTATATCATTAAATAGCAAACTTTCAAACGGATTTTCTAATGGAAAGAGAAAACATCGCCTATAAACACTAAAGATGTTAATGGTGCGCTAATATCCATGTGGTGGGATGGCAACGCTACATGCCTACCTTACCCTCCAAACTGAAACACAACAATAACAAGCATTGATGCTTTTCTGGCAGAAATAGGTAAAGGTATTATATACCCGGAGAGTATTTTCACGCCCATATCCCCGAAGAAGTAGGCAGAGGTACAACAAGTGCACCCACGATTAGCCGAAGATACTTGGTCCCACAAATGTGATAGGTGGCAAGCCTATCGCCAACCGGGCACTTTCCAATCCCCGGCAACTTTGTGTTTCTCAGAAAACTAAAAAAACACTTTTTTTATGTGCCCGGCCTGGGAATCGAACCCGGGGCCTCATATGATCAACGCTAACGCTGGACCACTAGACCACAGAGGAGATACCGACCACTAGACCATAAAGTCTCTCCGGACTTTGCAAAAATCTACCATTACTTTTACTACCTACTACTACTACTAATAGTCACGTTGGTAGTAAACGTACATCCAACTGCCTGGCAAAATGGCAGATACACGGACACTAACACGGAGAATAACAACTCGCGGGTAACTCATGTCATGTTAGATTGAACCACTTTAGAACAATTCACCATTTGCCTTAATACACTACCTGGACCTACAACTACCTAAGGTACAAACTACCTGGACCTACAGTGGACATCCACATGTGTCACTGTTCTATCCTTAAAATTATAGCTGGTAGATTTCTACAGTTCAGTACTACCATCTCACATAATCCAGTCGCATTACAATCGTAAAAAGCTTGAATAAAGATCATATAGGTCAAAACATCTGCTTGAATTGCTTTTTAAGTGAAATAAAAACACTGTGTCAGTTAGCATTATAATGTCAGTATAAATTGAAGAATTTAGGAATTTATATGACCAATTAGTTAACAAAGATTGTGGTAGTACTAAGAAACAAGAAATTATTTCATAAATTAGTTTTAGAATGTTAAGTACACATGTATTTACTAAAATTTTAGGATTTTTTACGTAGAAATTGCTATCTATATCTCAATTATTTTATTAGTTGGATTCAATAGTGATGCATATTTTTAAAATTAAACTTGGTTCTTAATTCGCATTAATGTTTTTAAAGAGATTTTTAATCATTTAATTCGTCTGGGATATATGATACAGTTTATAACTTATAGGTTTAGATGCTAATAAATATTTAGGTTAACTCCACTATATTTAAAGAATAACCGCAGTAATGAAACAACGTCCATTCTATAGCAATTTTAATCGCAGAGAGAAAGACCGTTGAAGGTTGAACTTCAGGTAACTCGTGGGTCTACCCTCTGCACATAAATATATATAAATATTATCTGTTACATACATTACAGATGCTAGTACGAATATTGATATCCGTTATATTTTTTTTATCCAACCCCCTTAACTCACACGCCAGTGGTAAGTGGTAACACAAATGTAATAAACAAGCAATCAAGTGAAACATGCTTGGTTAAAATGACCTACCGCATAACATGGACTATTCTGTATAGCAGATTGGTTCAAACTATAGATTTATTAATGAATTTCTCCTCACCAGGTGTAGCAGTAGCAGCCAGCGTGTTCACTCTCACAACAATGTCGGTAGACCGCTGGCTCTCAATATCTCCGGAGCCGAGATTACGGCCGCCTGGGCGACGGCAAGCTCTTCTTCTTCTCATGCTGCTTTGGTTTGCGGCATTGCTGATCTTCATTCCACTTTTCATAGTTGCGTCCGTGAGGAAGGAGTCTGTACCAGTGATATCTAAGGCGTATAAAAACATATCGGTAATTATATTTTATATTACTTATTGCTCATAACTTCATTGTGCACAATAATTCTATTAGTGTACGATTGTATTGTAGTTGACTGATATCTTCACTACAGTGCTAATTAATGTAGTTATTTTTGGCTATTTCTCTAAATTGGTACAAGGTAATCGTATATACAGGTTGCCTGGTAAAAGATTGTACGTATTGTACACGATGCTTAATGGTAATAATTATTATGTAACCAATAATAACTATAAATTAAAATTTTAAATAACCCCCGACACATTTTTTTTACATCGGATCACTATTCTGCTTCATGTGCATCATTTAAAAAGCAAAATATGAAAGGAGTTTCTGGTTAAGGTTACCATGGTCCCTAATTCAATGAGCTTGAATTATTTTGTTACAAAACTCTTACAGCTTTCTTCCAGCTCTACCATGTAACCCTGGAAAACATTTTGATTAAAAGTGTTTGCAAAAACTTAACTATTGACATTAAACTCGATGGGCTTATTTTATTTGGTTCAGGAATTCCTTCTCCACCTTCCAGTTCCATTACCAAACACGGCGAATGGTATAGCAATAAGGGTCAACTATGTCTGCTCAAGCTCGGAGGACCACCTTGCAGTTACATCACCAGATCCTAAAAATCATCCAACATTAAGTGTTTGCCCAAGCAAAGCGAATTTGCCCACACTCGACGAGTTTTTCTGGTTAAGTTTAAGAGTTCTCATGGACTTCTTCCAACTCTATCATCAGGCACTAAAAACGACTATACTCCAAAGTCCTTAAAAAGACAATTCAAACGAGCCCGAAATCGATGTTTAGTTAAAAAAATCCATAGCCACCTTCCGAATCTAAATCATCCAGCACCAAAATGTATGTCAAAACAAACCTAATTAGCCTACACTCGATGGGTTTATCTTAGAAATTTCGTAAAATTCTTTCAGCTCTATTATGAGACACTGGAAAACATCTTGCACAAAAGTTCTTAAAAAAAAACGAATCAAACGAGCCAATAATCAATAAATGTTACTCAATATTAATCCAAAGTGCCAATAACTTTCTTCCTGCTTCATCATCATCATCATCTTAATAATTCATTCCTTAACCGATAATTTAAAAAATAATAGGATTGAGTAAAATCAAAACAGCTTCTTAAGCGGTACGCACAGGTGAGTCACAGAAAAAAATTGTTTAGTAAGACTCGGCGCCGGGTCTTATAGCTCAATCCACCCAATCTTGGTTAGATACCAACGTTCCGGACTTTATCAGAGCTGAAGTCTGGCCGTGATCTAGTCCCGATATTAATCCGCCGGATTATGATTAACAGTTAGTTTTAGTGAGTTTGGCTTGCTCTAGATACCATGATAACGTGGAGTCCCTAAAACAATCCACACGATTTGCAGTGAAGAATTTTTCCATGGAAAGTAATAACTGCTTCAGCGTTTTCAGGACTGCATTGTACCCTATGTCACAATGGGTTGCAGTTTTGAGTCACGGTATAAAGAAAATATATGCGCTTTTAAAAACAAACACCCCTATAAATCTCATTTTGCCAAACACCTTTTAGAAACTGGACATTCTTTTGCAACGAATCATTCATTTGATATAATTCATATATGTCGAAAAGAAGTAAAGCTAAATATATTAGAACAATTCGAAATTATATTATATAAAACCATTAACATATATAAAGCTTATTCAAAGTAGTCCATATAATAACATAAAACGTATCATACACAATTTAATACATTAAGCAGACGAGGTAAGAAAATTATGGCTATCCCAAAGTTTGCAAAGGAAAAATAGTCTTAAGACAGTTGTAACCCTGGTTTTTGCTAGTTTGAGAATGACCATTAATTATCATTTCCTTCAATATGAATAATATTTTACTGGTCGACTTGTATACAACTTACTACAATTTAAGCTTATATGTGTAGGTTGCTGAGTGAGTCTTTGATTGAGGTCAGCAATGGCGTCGTTACTAGGCCATTATTCAGTTCTGAATAGTATGTATATAATATTGTTAGAATTTGATCATATTTAATTATATACAGGTGTCCAAGCACGTGTAATAAATTTCATAAATGTATATTTTTCGTAAAATTATATTTCTCCACGTATTTCTCGGGAACTAAAGGCTATATTAGTATAATTATATTTTTGATTTAAATCAAGTATATTCCAACTTATGAAATAGTCAAATATTCATCAAAATCGGTCCAGTAGTTTTTGAGATATGAGTATAGTTGACAGGTATTGAAGGGAGTTTATTTTTTTAATTTACTCTTATTTGTCCTCTAAATAATCTGAAAACTTATAATAAGCTTTTTTAAACAGTTTTTTTTTAATCTATGGTATACATTATCCACAAGCTAGAATGACAAACACGAAAAACGGCACCGATTACGATAAATCGGTGTATTCGTTTCCAGATAAGAACTCGCCGTACGAGATATATTATTTGCTCAACTTACTAAATATAAGCAAGGAACACAGATGGTATATTCATATAATAAAACTTTAGACCAGTATCAAAAATAGTTCATTAAAAGTTACATTTTTTGGCTTTAGTGTGTAAATTCCAAACACACAATTTTACTTTTTATTTTCTTTTTACGAGCATATAATAATATAACAAACAAACATATGGCTCTCCTCATGGATAGAGACATCGTTGGCCTTCTAAAAATAAAGATGTTAATTATGCTAATAATGTTGCAGGTTATTAATGTCAAATGCATAGTTTCATCCGCTACCTTACTCTCTAAACCGGAACACGACAGTGACAAGCACAGACGCCATAGTGGCAGGAATAGGCAAGACAGTGGTACCAGACCCAGGCGAGACGTCGTGGATCTCTAGTATCTAATAGGCACAAGGCAGATCCTCGTATAGACAATTGTTCGCTTTTTACGAACAACCTTTCAAAATGGCAGATAGTCTATCTATAAAAGGGTTCCGGACAAACATGGGACATGTCTTAACATGCTACCATAGCTATGGGACAAGGGTTGCGACCCTACAAAAATGGATTTAACTTTACAAGCAAAATAATTTGCTTACTTTGGGGTTAGATCAATTTGTGTAATTTGTCGAGCGATATTATATTATTATTATACATTATATTATTATATTATATTATTATTATTATTATTATTATTACGTTATTTATACCCTCCGAACATCTGTAGAATAAATTTGTGTGTTCTAACTTTTGCAACCACAAATGCAAATTTTTATTTGACTCTCCTCTAAAGGTTTGCACCAATGATTCGGACAAATTAAAAGAATGACAGATGAACAATTAACAAAACAATTTAGACAAGTTGATAGAATGGCAGATAAAAAATTTACAATGTAAATGTGGATGGATGGATTCCCGGTATCTACGGGAGACTATCCGGGAGACGCTAAGAATATCGTACTATAATTAAAAGGCCGGCAACGCAACTGCAAGACCTCTGGTATTGCGGATGTCCATGGGCGGCGGTGATCACTTACCATCGAGTGCACCTCCTACTCTTTTGCATCCGCTTCTATAAAAAAAATTGAATGAGTGATATCTAGAGATGGTATCAGAGTCTCCGTATTCGGCTTGTTTGTATAACGAGAGTTGAGAATGTGTTCCTCCATAAAGCAAGGCAAGTCTATGTGTATCGTGCTGTATATGGCATTATATCTTTTCAGCCTACCTTGTAAAGGATTTGGCGTGAAAATATATGTGTATGTGTACCGTATATATACAAAACCCCATTTTAAGTTATACGTTAAAGTTAGATGGAATAAAATGTTAATAAAACAAAAGAATTTAAAAAAAAATCTCACGAAGACGACCCAGAGACACCTAACGCCTTCAGGAATTTTAATCAAAGTTTGGAGGTAATATCACCCTAATAATCCATTTACCCAGAACGACCGCTGTCTGCCCGAGTAAATAAGTTTACGTAAGCGCTAATAATATATTACAGTTGTAGGACGATCTTTTAATAAACATTACGAATAACGTTAATTACAAGGTAGCTGTCATCCGCAACTTCGTTTAATTGACTCAAAAACATTATTTTCTTTTGATTATTCGGGTTACAAGTAGCATGTACTCCTGAAGAGAGAAGAGTGTAGTTTTCTAATTGTGATCGGATTTTTAATAATCGTTTTATAGGTTTTTGTTTAATATCTTAAGAAAACAAACAAGCAAATGGTTTTACTTGGCACCAAATACGTCAATAGTATGTTGCTGTCGTGGCGGGATATTAATGCTTCTTCCATAAATTTACCGCTACATTATGCTACCTTACCTTGCATATCGCAACACTATCGAGTGATAAGCAGCGACGCTATTGCGGTGAAAATAAGTAAAGTGATGATACAAACTACCCGGGCGAGTCATTACTGAACTCTACCACCTAATAGTCGTAATGGTAGTGAAACGTGATGAGGTTGCCTCTTACGACCTGAGGAAATAATAGAAATTATTTCCTCTATTTATTTTGACTTTTTAGTGTCCTTGTCTTGCGTTATGGGGGCTCAGATAAAGTGAAATCGCTTTGTGGCAAAACGATGCCTAATTATTCATTATCCCTGACACAACAAAAACAATTTCCCAGCCAATATGAAGCTATTGTAACCATCATTGCGTTACATTGATTTTTTCGTCAAGAAAAATAAATAAAGCTAATGCTTTGAGTATTAAACCAACCAATACTCAAAGAGCCAATGTGACTACCAACCAAAGCATAGACACTAAAATTATGTGTTACTTTATGGTTTCGCTACGAATCATAACGTGGCTTACTAACTTATGATGATGATGATAACAATTGACCACGTGATTTAGCGCGGCTTAACCCAACATTCATCAACCCAACATTTTATTCTTTTTTAACTTCGATACTGTTTCTCAGCCCCTAGATGTGTCAGGCATTATTATATACTTTGAGAAAAAACAAATATAAACGATTTATCAATAAAAATAACATATTTTTGGATTCCAAAACCCTAGCATCGAAAAGATTGCCTTTGGAAAAGTATTTACTCTCTCATATTGATTGTATATAAAATTAAGAGATCATTGACTTGAAATCGTCTGCTTGAACTATTTATATTAATATTTATGAGAAATTCCTATTGCCCGATAGAAATACTTCACTGAATATTTTCTAGGAATAGAAAATACCGAGAGATTTCACATAGAGTGAGTGACTCTATCGGACTGCGTGAAATGAATGTCTAAGGTCAGCAGTATTTTATGTGACTACTATATTTAGAGGTCAATAACTTAAAAAAATTAAGTCCTTTTTATTAGGGTACCAAAGTAAAGTAGGAACCCTTGTAGTTTTGCTATGTCCGTGCGCCCGTCCGTCCGTTCGCACAGTAGCTCATAGATCCTTAATACTAGAAAGCTGTAATTTGGCGTCAACATATTATATATTAGTCACTGCAACAAACATGTAAAATGTGGTAATAGGTAAAAATATTGACATATATTTTTATAGTGAATCTCCTCTGTATGTAAAATGGGGATTTTAAACTTTTTTTCACGTTCCCCGTAGTGTGGGATATTGTTGAATAGTTTTTTTAAAGAATATTGTAGGTTTTCGAAACAAATATTTCGAGTAAGGTGCTTTTTATGAAATATAAAGCTTCAAATTCATGGGCGGCGGTGATCACTTACCATCAGGTTGGCTATTTTTGAGTTAATAGCTAACCTGATGGTATGCTTAATTTAGCAATTTTTTTAAATAATATGCATTAGGTATACATTTAAATTATTAAAAATAATCATTACGCACGCACTATTCATGAGACATACATGGTAAAACATACTCATGTATATTATTTTATTTACGCCTGAAACTGATGTCAAACTTTAAAGATATTCTATTTTTAATCTATGGTCAAATGTAGATCACAGGGAGATCGCGATTGATCGAGTTTACAATTATTTGCTATTGTTTCAGAGGCGTTCTAATCATTTACGCTGCTCTCTACAGGGGTAACCAGTGGTGCAATTAATGCACCCATGATTATCTAATAAAATGCATTATCAAAGCTATAGCTTACACTGTACTGATGGGTAGTTTATGATTAGTAGCATGTAATTAGCACCGTACGTTCAGGGATTTATGTTATATAAAAGCTGAAAAATAGGGCATAATATGTGAATCGGACTCACAAACGTTGGGTAGATATAGACAAACACAAACAGGCAGACCGACTGATAAAAATCATATGGTCTATCATTTGCGCAAACATCAATCAAGACTGATCAAACTGTTTTTGAATTTAATCGTGAAACACAGTCAAATTAATGTGAGTCATAAAACGAATGTGTATGACAATTGTTTTAAAAAAATGAATGTACAGAAGACGTTACAGCGTTATAAAAATAATATAACACGATCAAACTAATTTTACTATGCTTCTATAATGTAACAGCATAGACAAGTTAGATAGTGTCCATGAGTCAACTTTCATAGTCTCGTTCATTATCATGGCTACGTCGTAGCCGATGCGAAACAATGAGCGCAAATTACACATACTCGAATAGGGTTATTAATAGCGCAAATAATATATACGTAGCATAATATAAGCAGTACTCGCGTCACCGGCTCACGTATTGCGGTGATTGTGCGTTGGGAAAACGCCCCCGATTGACCAATGAAATTACATAAGGAATATTTACATGAAGTCTAAGATATCAATCAAATCTTGCGATATCAAATTGAATTATTAAATAAGAAAAATATATCCATATATATATACGTGAAGGAAAAACTTTGGACCCCTTTTTAAAACAATTGCGCGAACGGTGGAGCATGAAATTTAGCACAGGTAAAGTAAACATTGTGGAGGACTGCAGAAACCTAATATTTTAAATAAAATGCATTGAAAATACATTAAATTTATAAAAATAAACATTACACACACTACATTCATGTGACGTACATGATATTATACACACATGGATACGAGACTATTTTCTTTATGGTTAAAGTTTTTTATTAAACTTCGAAGAGTTTTCGTTGTTGTCTATGGTCGAATTTCGGCTACAGACGATCGCTAATTAGTATAAATGCATAAGGTCTTGTGTGTGTATGTAGAAACATTTTTGAATTTTGATTTTTAGCTGCATGTTTTAAATCAAAACTGTACGACCATTTTTCACACACAAAAAAAATAGTCCACTATGTATGATAATTAAAGAAAAATATGTTTTTATTAATACGTGCAGTAAAATCTTTTTAGAAAATACCTTTTAGAAACCGAACACACTTTAACAGCGAGTCATTATTTTGAATTCAGACATACAAGTGAAAAGAGATTGAAGTTAAATATATTAGAACAATTTGAAGTCATAAAACATAATAACAGTTCATTTGTACTATTAAACGAACAGAAATAATAACGAAACCTACTCTTGTTAAAAACATTTTATAACTAACCATACTGCTTGTATTATAAGAAGCGTTAAAATCACGGCCCGAATACTCGTAGCTCATATATGACCATCATAAGCTAACAGATAATACCTTTGACGATCGGACAGGGTTTTTATTTCTCACTGGATATAGAAAAGGTCCTAAATCAACATGAAGACAAGCTGACAGTTATTTAGTTAAATTAGGTGAGCCGTCTACTTGTTTAACGTCCAAAATTCTATTCACAGGTAGTAAAACAAAATTGTGTTAAATTTTCAAAGCCTAATGTAAGGCAGGTAGATACCAATGTGTAACTTAATGAAAACAATCTAGACCTAGTGGACTCCTGAGTATTTTGTGTATTAAACTTGATAAAAATATTTATAAGTTAGCTTCACTTAGTTCACTTCGTTCAGATGTTTATCCCGTCCCGTGTTGGTCCCGGCCTCCTTTGAAGAATAGGCCAAATGCCGTTCTGCCAGGCAGGTCGTAAAAGGCGACCGATTGGCTATCGAGTCACTACCATCGTGGTTACTAGGTGGTAGAGTTCTGCATTGTCTCGCTCGGGTCTGGTACCACCGCCTTAACTATTCCTGCCGCAATAGCTTGTCGCTGTCGTGTTCCGGTTTGGAGTGTAAGGTAGCCGGTAAACTTATGCATGTGGCGTTAGACCTCGCCACAAGATAGCAATGCACCACTAACATCTTTGGTGTCTATAGGCGATGGTTGACTCTCCATCAGGAGACCCATCTGCTTGTTTGCTATCTTATGATATATAAAAAAAAAGTTAAAAAATGAAAGAACTAACTGATGTTGACACTGCGAGAATTTTATATTTCAGTTATTTTAGTCTTAAGGAATTGTTATCTAAAGAAATTCCACTAGCATAAATACTATATTAATTGTTCAAAAGAGAGCTGTAAGGGCAATTTATGATCGTGGCCTAATAGAACGTGGTTCCAGGAACAAATTTTTTTTGATTAATAATAAGCTGAAATTTTGTGAACAGCTTCGTTTTGACAAGACCATGCCCATCCTTCCTATCTTCGAAAAATCTCGAATCGGGTATAATATTTATATATTATTTTAATTTAGAAGGAAAATTTTCCGTGGTAAAACGGTTAAATAGGCCTGTAAATTTACACACGTGGACTTACATTCCTGCTGCATGAAAAATAACGCATCGTTAATATTTTATAGATGCAAGCGTTGCTTTGCGGAAATTCACAATTCAAAAACAAAATGAAGGTAACTAATTTTCAACTTTACAGGAAATATATTGTAGGTGAAATGTAATGCTACTAAAGCAATAAGTAGGTAGTATTAGAAATCTAACAAAAATACCGAAGGTGTAGAAATTAAAGGAGACTCAAGTGGACCAGTAGTCCACCTGCGACTGCTGCTCTGTTTGCTCCCACGTTAATAGCACAAATTAGAATACGGATTATGTATTCAACGTACTTTTTACCGTATTTAACTGAAACAACTTCAGGTTAGTCAAATAACACTTCACTCTATGAGATTTGACGCATTGCTTCAGTGGAATTGCAGAAGTTGAATTGCAAGTTATGTTAATTTCATTTTTGCATCTTTAATATATTTAGTGGCCGTATGAGATGCTAATAACATAATATCAAAGGAGCCGTTTCTTGCTGCCATTATAAAATATTGTGAGAATCTGTAACACAAAGACAAATATCTGAGAATAATGTTCAAAGTAGGAACATTGTACATTGGACACGATCCAAGTCTGACAGCTGGTCTGCTAATTAAACCACGCCTTTATTTAACAAACATTTCCATTCCATATCTTATGTAAACGAGCAGTATTTGTATATTTGACTGACTTTCATAAAAAAGGTGTAGTACTGCATATGTATCGTTTTCTTTAAAAATATTTTAAACGTGCTGTGTAATACTAATAAAATGTAACCTGTTTTCTGATAAATAAATTATTATTATTATTAACTTCAGTTTTAAATGAAACACTCTTGCTTTGATGTTGTGACGATCATATGAAGCTTTTCTAGTAGGTATCTCTCTGCTGATTTTTTACAATTTAGGATTGATTGTGAAAGCTACAAAAAAAAATCAGGGCGTTCGTATTTCCTTACGTAACAAAATGCGTCCTGCGTTCGTTTATGCATATAACGCGAACTCCCAGTAAAAGAAGACATCAATATCACTAAGCACCCTAAGTTAGTTCTCGGTATTATCATGTTGCATCCCATCTCTTAAATCCACTTAATTTTATGCACATAGCTGTTGTAGGTTGAAACGCACTTATACTAAATACTCCATTTAAACTTTAGCATTAAATATTTAATTTTGTTTGCGACAACAATTTGTGAACATAAAAATATTTTTGAAGATAAATTTAGATTTTACTATATTACCTAAGAATGTAAAAAGAAACGTACAAAGAGTATACAATCACTGTATTTTAGAAAGGTATTCAGGATGACATCATGATATAACAGTAAACTGCAAACAAACGTCAAACACGTTTGTTATTTTAAATTTTTGGAATTCGAAATTGTTATGATGATTTTTTCAATTTTTCTCGATATTAAAAATCAACTTGGCTTGTTTTTAAGCTTGTTGTACGATTATACTCTGTTTTGGCAACGTGTTGATTGTTCTTCTCCGACGACTACTTGATGATAAAGATGGGATACAAAGCGAATCATTATTGTTTTATAGTAAAACAAAAAAAGAGATTAAATTGTTTGTAATTAGAACGTTTTTATCTTGGAGCAATAAAGCCGTATTGTTCTGAGGCCCGATTCCCAAAAAACTTTGAATTTTTTTATTTCATATTTTGAAATATTAATACAGGAAAATAAACACAAGCTATACCTATTAAGTTATATTCTCCAATGTTTTAAAAATATGTTTTATTGTCCTTTTATTGATAGGTAGTCGGTAGATGTGCTGGCTTTAAAATAGAGCTGAATACTCAATACCCGATATTTAAGTTACTCTATGGCATAGAGACATTGACAAACACAACACTTGCGCCTTATATAATTAACATGTGCTAACATCTGGTGAAATTTTTATGAACTAATATATAAATTCTTCTTAATTCTTTTTCTTTTGCTTTCGTGTATCGACAGTAAACAGTATAATGCTCGTCATGTTGACCTACTTTGCAAAGCAGCATATTAATATCTCTTATAGATTAATACCGGGGACTAATAACTATATAACAAAAGAAGTTTCATCAAAATCCGTTTAGTAGTTTTTGTGTGAAAGCCAGACAAGAGAGAGACAGATATACATTTCGAAATAATTTTTTTGACTTGTGTTACTTGTATGAAGACAACTAGGAGTATCTTTTAAAATTTTTATTCAATTTACAGAATTTAACTCTTCTACAATTTTATATATATGTATTCATATATATATATATATATATATATATATATATATATATATATATATATTTATATTCCCATTGTGTTGTCGCGATTTAGCTTTGTGGTAGTGTTATGGCGATTGAGGTGGGTGCTCAGTCGACAATAGTTTATCTTGCTTTAACTTGCGATATCCACCGATGTAAAGACAAGATGAAATTAGTTGCAGTAGAAAACCGACAGACGCCCAAAAATCGTGATTCAGTAAAGTGGTTGGTCACATACATCGCGAGAACGCAAATATTTAACATAGGGAAATAATGTAGCCACAACATTATAGCAGACGAAGAAAACTAGTTATTTTGCAAATTTCCGTAAACTTGCAAAATAACTAGTTTTCTTCGTCTGAACAATGGATTTCCGCAAAGTAACGCCTGAAACTATATAAAAAAAACATTGTAGCATTTTAATTAAGGTCTAAAAACGATTAGTATTCAAAAGGTCACATTAGATCATATGGAGTCGTGTGCGTGTTTTTGTCAGTTTCATTGGGATAATTTTTATGTCTAGACGTGTAATTAATAAAAATGATTGAGGGTCGTTTAGTCGAAGTGACTTATTAAACTTTAATAAATAAATAATCTGTATTACTGAGGAGATTAGGTATTGATAAATTGATCATGCATAACTTCGTATGCAAAGCTTATCTATGTTTCAATAACTATTTTTAAAAACTTCTTAATTGTTAAACACCTCTCAAGTCAGCTTGACTTCTTTTAAAGACCTATTATATTGGAAAAGTGTGATTTATTACTGACTGTATACTAATAATGATAATTATAATAATTTATTTATTTGTATAAAATAGTGTACATAATTGGATCTCATTTAAAAATATGCTGCTCTTTAAACTTATTTTGCCTGTTTTGTGGCGTGCAAATGATAAAATTGTGTTAATAATGGTCGTAATTTTCTAAATTAAATCTTATAATAATTATCAACTTTACTATTAAATAAATACCAAATCAAGTATCATGAGCAACTTTATATTAACATAATCTCTACGTATTAAAAATTTACGATTAAAATACTCATGCCAATGTCTAAGAAAACTAAAATTAATTTGTCAAAAATTTAGGAATGCTAGATAACTTTTCAAAACAAAAATATCAGAACTATCTAAAAATTGTTATTTTTACCAGATAGACACAAGGGACGTCCACTTTTGTACTGAAGAATGGCCGAGCCCAGAAACGAGGAAGCAGTATGGGACGTTAAGCTTCACATTAGTCTACGCTATACCCGGTAAGATTAACAAATAAAAGCTCAGTCATTTGGTAGTTTTACCTGGAAAGTTTTCCGAGAGTTTTGAAAATTGGTTATTTTATGGATTTTGGTATGCTCTTTTCGAATTTCAACTTTGTCACTTCGTATCTCCGCCGCTTGCGCCGTCATATTGAAAAAAATAGCGCCTAATAACAGTTTTTTGGGAATATTTCCTTTTTGACGCATTTGACGAAAAAAAAAACATTTATGTATCTATTAAATAAAGTAGAAAAAATTTATGTATTTACAATTTTGTTCATAAAATCAATAGTTTTACATTTCGATAGTCGTTTTGAAAAAACTCATTTCCACACGACCTGAAGATAGAGTAAGTGGGGCATTTTTTTATTGTGGTTTCTCCTGTAGGCCTAATCTACATGTGATATATTTATTTATTTAGACATTTAGCGTAATCTCCTTCGCTTAGTCGTTCGTGATGGAGGTGTTACGAATTTGGCCTGAGCATTGATCGAGACATCGCAGACCAAAATTTCGTCTGCATCATCTGCGATGTGACTATCAGATTTATCACACGCATCTTTGTTTTCGATCTCATCGAAAGCTTTTTCAAAAATAGTCGCCGTTTCTTCCTCTTCATTGTTAATTATGTGATGGAATTTGCGAATTATTACAAGCACCACTACAATTTGTGCATATAACGGAGCATTCTGATCCAGTAGTAATAGTAAAATATTTTAGAATAATATACGAAAAACACGTGGTGGTGCAAATAAATAATACTTTGTGACGCCCGTACGCTAAAGACTAGATTTTCTGAAAAAAAAATACATAAATTGTAGGAAACTTTGTCTAGTTTAATTTAATATATAAATGTGTTTTTTTTTCGTAAAATGCATTGGAACGGAAATCATCCCAAAAAACTGTTATTAGGCGCCATTTTTTTCAATATGGCGGCGCGAGCGGCGGTGATTCGAGATGGCAAAGTTAAAATTTGAAAAGAGCATACCGAAATCGATAAAATAACCTATTTTTAAAAACTCCCGAAAAACTTTCTAGGTAACCGTTTTATTGACTAAATGCCATAATATTCACATCTTTTACATGATAGTTTAAATTAGTTAAACGTCATGTAGGAACTCGATAATAATTACTTGGACTGTGGTTTGGCTCTTTATTTTATTTACTAGTCGTACTCGGTCGAGTATCTCAGTTTCAGTAAAGAACACTCGGTTTTAATAAGGTCGTGTTTTAGTTAGTGTAACAGTATTTGATAGCAAATAAGCGGATAGTTTTTATAATAACCACTGAAACCTGCTGTGTTTTAACGTGTACACTGTACAGAGGTGTTGAGTTTGGCATAAAAGTTTATAAATTAAGTATAAGGAAAGGCAGTGTGGGTACAAGATATTGATCGCTAAGCCATGTGGAGTAGTTTAAATTTAACATCACGATTCAAAACTGCGTTTGTACTGAACCGAATAGCTCGGTCAAATCGGTTTCGCTACTATATTAATAGAGTTATATCCGGTATCCGGTTACTTAAACTTATACGTGGTCTATATTTAGTATAAATTTATGCATATCATCTGAAATAATACACATCCATTATTAAGGTTTACAACTTAGGTGGCTAATTTCTTTAAAGAAAAAACAGACTATGAAAAATAAATCATTTGCTATCGGAAATACGTGCACTTCATTTTTAACGTCATTAAAAATCAAACAAGAACATGGCTTTGGCCAATTTTTGATAGTGTTGAGTATATAGTATGAACTTTATTCAAACTGAATATATAAGCCAAATATTCGTACATGTTATTCACAATATTCAGTTCTTTTTTATAGTATAAGATAGCAAACAAGCATATGGGTCTCCTGATGGAAAGAATCAACCATCGTCTATAGACACCAAAGATATTAATGGTGCGTTGCTATCTTGTGGCGAGGTCTAATGCCACATGCTTAAGTTTACCGCATATTTTACCCTCTCAGCTTCCGTTATTGGCTGTATGCCTTGGCTTCCTTAGCGAATATACACAAGTGATTGATAATTAATTATAGATTTAGATAATTGCCTCGTTAGTCCAGTAGTTTAATGATCCAACTATGATCCCGCATTAATAGGACACGGATATTACAAGCGTTTGTATAACGAGCATATGTAAGTTTGTATTGTTTGTTTGTACGAGTGGTTATTGAGTATCTTTTAGTATTTATATGTATTTTCTTATGTAGTAGTAGAGTTGTATAATAACAATGGCATAAGATTTTATTAATAGACATGTCATACGCTATCATTATTGCGATTTAAATCAGCGTATGTTATTTTAGTTACGGAGAAGTATATATATGTGCTTTCACAATGCTACATTATGTGAAAACAGGATAAAATGAACGCTAGCATGCATAAGCTTGTTAAAAAAGAAAAATAGACCATTAGATTTCGCACTTCCTTTTCTGCCATATAATTTGTATATTGTCTAAGGGCATAAGACATTTATATTAAGACACAAGGGCATAAGAAAAGTCATAAGACATTTTTGTAGAATATGACGAAACTATTACGTTTTGCTGATGGAAGTAGTTATTTACGATATATATTTTAAAAAGGACAAAATTTAAGCTGTGTAATTGACAATAGGCAAAATCTTACTTTCGCGTTGTCAGTTTGAAAAGTGGTAACGCAAATTTGCTATTTTGACATCAGTAACCACAAGTTAATAATTTGCCTATTTGTGTATTAGATTAAGTCGGGTAGTTATTGTTTATATTTATTTACTCATATTACCAAAACCCATTGCTGCGCTACGCTACGCGGACACTTTATCCAGGTTCAAGAGGCCCCACCACGTAAATGCTGACACAAACACATACAATACTACTCCGTCGTTGATCTCCACGACGAAGGAATATCGCGCCACGCTAACGCCGGGCGCAATGTTGCGACCACGTGCTACACATCTAGTCCGAACGCTGTACTTGGTCAAGACCCGATTTCACAGGAGACAACCCTTAACGCAGACGTCAGTAGCCCAAACTTTATATTTAAACTCTGGCTGAGAACTCAGCTCACTCCGTGTTCAACCCGGCCTCCTTTGTAGAATAGGCCAACTGCCGTACTGCCAGGCAGGTCGTAAAAGGCGACCGATTGGCTATCGAGTCACTACCATCGTGGCTACTAGATGGTAGAGTTCTGTATTGTCTCGCCCGGGTCTGGTACCACCGCCTTACCTATTCCTGCCGCAATAGTGTCAGTGCTTGTTACTGTCGTGTTCCGATTTGGAGGGTAAGGTAGCCGGTAAACTTATGCATGTGGCATTAGACCTCGCCACAAGATAGCAACGCACCATTAACATCTTTGTCTATAGGCGATGGTTGACTCTTTCCATCAGGAGACCCATACACACATAAAAAAAAACTCTGGTGTCGCAGTAAAGACCTGTAGGAAACTGTAGTAGTCATTTAAAAAAAATCAATATCAGTCTACACTATACTGAAATTGAAACATGGTTTACTTTATTTATTTACGAATTACATTAAGCCTGCATATATCAAATAGTTTAAGATATATATAAAATCCTTGTAATGAAATTGGCTGGCCTGCTTTATAATATTTGCGTTTCATATCAATCTTCAGGATTTACAGCACAATTTCTAGATTCAGAAACGTATCACAATTAGATTAACGTAACACATATTAACATAAGTATACTTTAGTATATAATCTAATGTAAAGGACCTTTCGGCCCCGACGTTCATCGTTAACTGATTATCGAACTACTTACTATGCTGTACGCACATGTTCCGAATGTCAAGAATGAGATTGAACGGAATGGACATCAACCGGGTATGGTTGATGTTTATTCCGTTCAATTTCATTCTTCTTCACTCATAAACAACTCAAATTCCATATTGTTAAGTTAATAACATCTGTTCCAATTTAAATGCAAGGAATCTGCAAGACCTGATCGAATCCCTTGAATCTCTGAATCTCATCATCAAAACTTGTCCAGATTAAAATGAGATTTTATCTGAAGATTTATATCCCAACTGTTGTTAAAAATCGGAAAGTAAGTTAGTTTCTTTGTTACGTATTCATGTCTAACTACTTGGAAATCAAGAAAATTTGTTCCCACGTTTTAATGGATCAAAAAAGGACAAAGGATATTTTTCCAGCAAAAATTGCTGTTCTCGTAGAGTAGAAAAACAAGTTTTAAAAGAGAAAAACATGGACAAAAGCTGGTTTCAAATAAAAATAATCATCAAAATCTGTCCAAATTCTAAGAATTATACTTAAAATAAAATTACTTTAGATAGAAAAGCTTTAGTTTTTGAGCCTTTATTAGAAAATATAAAGTAAATATTTCCAGAGATATGGAACGTAGCAGTAAATGCAATTAAACTCTGTGTGGTTTATAAACTTGTTAGCGAGTTGTTTACAACGGTATCAACAGAGGCTAAGATCCATTATTACGAATTTAATCTGATTCGAAGTGCACTGAGGAATTGCTTTAAACACGTACCTTTCAGAAGTATGACATTTAATAATAAGTTTTTCTGTTTATTTTCCTACTCTTATATCAATTGTTTTTTAAATCATTAGATAGAAAACAAGCAGATGGCTCTTTTGATGGAGAGAGAAAACCATCGCCTATAGACACCAAAGGTGTTAATGGTGCGTTGATATCTTGTGGCGAGGTCTTAATGCCAGATGCATAAGTTTACCGTCTAACTTTCCCTCCAAACTGAAACACGATAGGCTCTGACGCTATTGCGGCAAGAATAGGTAAGACAGACCCGGGCGAGACAATCTAGAACCTGATGGCCACGGCCGTCAATCGGTTGTTTTTTATGACCTGCCTGGTAAAACGGCAGATGGCTTATTCTTCAAAGGGAGCCTGGACCAATACCGGGGGACTATATAATAATAATTTATTTTATTGTTTTATCGATGAATTCAATAATTTGTTCATTTGTGGACTCAGTTCCTTGTGTTCGAATTTTGATTGGGCAATGTTTTTAGAATATTTTAAATAAAAATTTAATAAAGAAAAATTTCGAAACAACTTGATTTGAACCGCCTACATTGGCTTAAAGGCACTCTGACCGCTGAGCTACGTATCGGTAGTTCAATATGATGTAATTTTCATTTGCTTTGTGATGAGTGCTAAACACATATATAATTTACAACAACAAAAAATATATAAGTAAAAGATACGCTATTTTTTAATTTCCCTCTACAGATAAGGAATTTACTGATTTTGCCCCGATTTTCAAAAATCGACTTTTCAGACCTCCACTTTTTGCGGTCCTAAAAACCTTTTCCGACTATGTTTCCGATGATGTCAGTATGTTTGTGTGTGTGTGTGTGTGTGTGTGTGTGTATGTAAACATTTCATAACTTGAAACAGTTTGACCGATTAAAACGCGATAAATGGCATTCGATTGGATACCGCTCAACTAAGACTTCCTGAAAATTTGAATAAATTGATACAGTAGATTTTGAGAAATTTTGAAATAACTTTAAGAAAAATTTGGTAAGCCAGTATTTTTAGGGTTCGGTGCCTAAAACGTATAACGGAACCCTAATAAGGCTCCGTTGTCAGTCTATCTGTCTGTCACCAGGCTGTATCTCATGAGCCTATATAGCTAGAAAGCTGAAATTTTCACAAATTATGTTTTTTTAAATATTAGTAAATTATTTCCGTTGCAGCTATAACAACAAATCTTAAATATAATAAACAGCAATTGAGTTATATATATATATATATATATATATATATATATATATATATATATATATATATATATATATATATATATACTTATGTGTGTGGGTGTGGGTGAGTGTGTGTAAACTTAACATTTTTAAAATATACTGACAGGCTAATACACCGATAGACTTAAGAATCTAATCAGCTTTTCTCTATAAAATACTGCGTTTAATACCGTAAACTGGATCAAAATCGGTTGATTCATTTAGAATTTCTTATAAACGAAAATTTAAAAAAAAACTGTTTTTTGATATTACTTCGACATTTTTCAGCCTTAATTAATTTTGCATTATGTAGCTTAAAATCCTTAGAGCTCCAAAATTGCTTTCTCTGAATGATCACAATCACTGTCATTTTTAACAAAATTTTGGTTTTTGACCTCTATGGTGAAAAATTTATGCTCAGGTATAGCGTTTGTTCATTTGAGCTTAAAATGCCTCAATTTAGCGGGAAATTTCAAAGCTAGCTTGCAGGGTCAACCAGTTTACAGATTTTTAAATTAGTAGTACACTATGTGTTTCACAAGCCATGCGCGTCGTATAGTTTGACCACAATGTAATCTTTTGCTTTAGGTATGCATGCGCACAGCGAGACGAGGTGGAATATCGAACAAATAGAATATTAGGGCTCATATACACGAATGGCACGTCATCACTGGTAGTGGCAACTGTTGTTGAGTCAACGGCAAGAGCACAGAGTACTTTGTTATAAACCTATATAAGGCCTTATCAAGGCATAAAATGAGTACAGGTCAAATGTAATCTTCTTACACCCATATCTTCACGTCAGATCCCTTACGGGGTAGGCAGAGAGATCCGAGTGCCATACATCACGATCCTTGCAGGCTTGTCTCGCTTCTTCCACATTCATCACTCTCTTCATACACACACGCCGGTTGCGAAGACTCTTGACTCCACCTTCGGACAGTACTCGATCAATCTGATCGTGGTATGTCAGTCTTGGTCCATAGGTACTCCTCCGAAACGGTTTAACGGATTTTTATAAAATTTTGTATGCATATTCAGTGGATCAGATAACAACAACAACAACATATCTTCACGCCAGATCCCTTACGGGGTAGGCAGAGAGAACGGAGTGCCATAAATCACGATCCTTGCAGGCTTGTCTCGCTTCCTCCACATTCTTCACTCTCTTCATACACACACGCCGGTTGCGAAGACTCTTGACCCCACCTTCGGACAGTACTCGATCAATCTGATCGTGGTATGTCAGTCTTGGTCTTCCCCGGTACCTACATCCTTCCACATTCGCATTGTATATCTGTTTTGTTAACCTTTCATCTACCATTCTTTCTACATGTCCGAACCAACGGAGCATGCCCTTTCTCATCTTTACACCGACACTTTCTTTCAAACCTAACCCCTCTCTCACTTCGACATTACGAACCCGGTCCGCGAGTGTCACACCACATATTTTTCTTAGCGACCTCATCTCGACCGCGTTGATTCTACTTTCATGGCCTTTCTGACATACCCAGCTCTCACTTCCATACAATAGCGTTGGGATAAGCACATGATTATGCAGGGCTAGACGGGCACCCTGACTTTAAAATTGTGCTATTAAGTAATCTCCCTAACGCTCCATTCACTCTGTTCCCTGCACACACTCTTCTTTCAACATCAGCGGTGTACCTTCCATCCCTGCTAAAAGCACATCCAAGATATACAAACTCATGTATTCTTCTTGCTAACATAGATTAGAGTTGTGGTGGTTAATATAACGCAAGCGTTATATTATGCGCGCTATGTATTCTCAACGTAAAAGTAGAAAAACATAGTTCCTAGTTTATAACGAGCTATCATAAAATATTTCATTTGAACAATACTACACATGCTTAATATAGATAGATGGTTTTTTTTAATATAGATGGCGCCACATGTACGATACTGCTTTATATATAATTAGTTTTCTCCAGAATACGTTTTTATTTTACTTAACTAAAAACCGTTACGTAAAATTAATATATTACACTTAAATTAAACCTGCTAAAATTGATTGCAAGTCCTTAAACTTTATTCATGTCTAATATATATATTTTATTTAAGTATTTGTAAGTTTATATGTATTTATAAGTATTTGTGTAAGTTTGAGCTATGTGTAGGTATGTATTATAAATTTCAATATTAGTTTAATTATATTATATTACGTATAGTGTATGCAGTATATTTTAGGATTTGCTTAGGGCTACAATATATTATATCCTTACAATTTAGAGACACCGCATACGTACTCTCTGTTGGCGTAAAGGTTGACTGGAGGAGAATGCCACTAAGCATTAAGTTCGCCTTTTGTACTAATTAATTTTAGGTGTACAATAAACCTAAATAAAATATATAAAAGAAGAGAAAGTGCTTGTAGTTGTTATGTGATCTTACGGGTATACAGGTTACAGGATCTTCTCAGTGTGTGGCCGCGTTTCCGATCCAGTAGTGGTTAAAAAATGTTGACGCGTCAAAATAATTTGTAAAAAGTTATACTGAATAAAGTGTTTCTGACTTCTGATGACGTGCCACGTCCGCGATTTTATCAGTTGACTGGAAATAATCGTGTCCATTTTTAAGTTTAAAAGCTTTGTTCAGCTAAATTGCTTTTCGGCATTATGATATCTTAGCGAGATATTGAATTCCTCAAAATAGCCGTTCGCTCATCAAAAGAAAAATAAAAACCTACCCCTATACTCCCATTACCTTCCCACTACCTTCCCGCTACTTTTCCACTACCTTTTCTTTACCGTCCCGCTACCTTCACACTACCTTCTCGCTACCTCCCCATTATTTTTTTAAATATATTTAGGTAGCAAACAAATACATGGTTGTCATATATAATAAATAATCTAGGAGGAGATACCATCGCCTATAGACACCAAAGATGTTAATGGAGTGTTGCTGTCCCAGTCCTCATCCCTACCATCCCGCTACCTTCTTGCAACATACTCGCTACCTTTCTCCTGCCTTCCCTCTACCTTTCCCCTTACTTAACTCGCCCCTACCTTCTACACTACAAGGTGGAGTACAACTCTACCTTCCCCTACATTTCCGCTACCTTTTCGCTATCGTCCCGCTATCTCCCTGTTACCTTCCCGCTATTCCACATACTTTCCAGCTGCTTAACTCCCACCTTCCTCTTATATCCCCCTAACTTTCGCCTACATTTCCCGTGACTTTTCCCCTACCTAGTCGCTACTTTCTTTTACCTTATATCTACCTACGCTCTACCTTCCCATTTCTTTTCCATTACCTTCCCTCTACCCATCTCTGCCTTCCCCCTACATAGCACTCACTCGTCTCTATATTGCCCATATCTTCCCTCTACCTTTTTGCTACCAACCCGTTACCTTCCCCTAGCTTCTCTCTACGTATCCTCTTACCTACTTCGCCCCTACCTTCTCTCACATTTTTATCTATTTTGCTCTAATTTTCCGTTACCTTCCCATTCCTTCTTTTGGATTTTACTATTTTTCTTTTGCTTTGTATACCCCCCCCCCCCATATTTAATCCAGTTCTGAAGTGAGGAGCCAAATATTGTATGAAATTTCTTGTATTGATGCCCTTTTTCTTTTTGCACGGGCAAAGCTGCAAGGTTCAGTTAGTTGCTAAGAAAAGTTAAGAAACAATATGGGTAGTATACATAACAATGATAATAATAGTATACATAATAATAACCACATTCACGTGGTACTAAAGAGCAACTCCTCATTGACATGACCATTAATCGACAGGTTCATAGAAATAGAAAAAAATCTCTCCGCCGCTTGGATTGATTACAAGAAAGCCTATGATTCAGTGCCTCATTCATGGTTGTCACGAGTGATAGAACTGTACAAAGTTGATACAGTTTTATGCAATTTCTTGCAATCGTGTATGAGGCAATGGACCACGACTCTCTGCCTTCCTAGGGGTGGTGAGAGTTTTTGTATTTCTGAACCTATAAGGATAGAGCGTGGAATTTTCCAGGGTGACAGTTTGAGTCCTTTGTGGTTTTGCTTGGCTGTGAATCCCTTAAGTGCTCTACTTAGAGATTCAAAGCTAGGTTATCGGTTTCGCAGAGAGGGTGAAATCATTTCTCATCTCTTGTACATGGATGATCTTAAACTATTTGCGTCCAACAAACCAGACTTGATATCATTACTCAACCTTACGCAAAAGTTTAGTAATGATATCAGAATGGAATTTGGCCTAGATAAATGCGCGGTCATACATGTACAGAGAGGCAGATTTGTAAATAGCGAAAATTCACAACTTTCGGAGACAGTGTATTTCAAATCTCTCTCTGAAACCGAGACTTATAAATACCTTGGTATGTCGGAGGGTTTAGGTATACAGGATAAGGACATTAAGCGGTTGGTGACTGAGCGTTTCTTTGGCCGCTTGACAAAAGTTCTAAATAGTCTTCTGTCTGGTGGTAATAGGGTGCGTGCATTCAACAGCTGGGTGATGCCTCTGCTTGTATACACCTTCGGCATACTAAAGTGGACTCAAACCGAATTGGACGCCCTGGACTGTAAGGTCCGTAAACTACTGACAACATATCGCATGCACCATCCACGTTCATCAGTAATGAGGTTATATATCCCACGAAAATGTGGGGGTCGCGGCTTTCTTAATGCCAAAAACCTACACAATCGTGAAGTGTATAATCTTAGGGAATACTTCCTTCATGTTGACTGTGGAATGCATCATGATATCGTTGCTGTAGATAATGGTCTGACACCGCTCTCCTTAGCAAGAAAGAACTGGCATAAAGCAGTGGTATTTAGCACTCAGGCCCACTTGAACGTATAGAAGAGTAAGGAGTTACATGGAAGGTTCTATCGGGCTCTTTACGGACCTGATATTGATTTACCAGCGTCTTTAGCTTGGCTACGTTTCGGTGACCTCTTTAGGGAAACTGAGAGATTTGCCTGTGCAATTGCCGATGAAGTTGTCAAGACGAATAATTACCGGAAATACATCATGAAGGATGGCACGGTCGACATATGTAGGGCGTGTCACCGTCCTGGTGAGTCTATCAGGCATATTATTTCCGGTTGTTCTCATCTTGCCAATGGAGAGTATTTACATAGACACAATCAAGTAGCCAAGATTATCCATCAACAGCTTGCTCTTCGGTATGGTCTTGTAAGTTTTGAAGTGCCGTATTATAAATACGCACCGGAGGCAGTTCTCGAAAATGGTCGTGCTAAGCTCTACTGGGACCGATCTGTCATCACAGACAGGACAATCACCAACAATAAACCTGATATTGTGTTGGTTGATCGATTAGAGCGCCGGGCATTTATTGTTGATATTACACTCCCGCATGACGATAACCTCGTGAAAGCAGAAAAAGAGAAACTAACTAAATATTTAGACTTAGCTCATGAGATTACCAACATGTGGGGTGTGGACTCAGCAACGATTGTTCCGATAGTCGTTTCCGTAAACGGTCTTGTAGCGAAGAGTCTTGAGCAGCATCTTAGAAGTCTTTCGCTACAATTCTGGATCAAGGGCCGGATACAAAAGGCAGCAGTATTGGGAACGGCACGTATTGTGAGGAGGTTCCTCTCTCTGTCACCTTGACCACCGGTGGCTTAACTATAACGTTCCCGCTGGCGGATAACCTATTTTGTTATATTTATTTTTATAATATTGTATTTTTTTAATAATGTTATAATTATAAATGTAATCAAATAAGAATTTAATGTAAATAAAGAGATAATAATATAATATCGGTGGTCAAATTACATGATCTAACTCCAATGTAAGCAATTTATTTATTTGTTTTATGGATGCCAGTCAACGATACTACTACATAGAAGTACATGTATAAATACTGTTAGATATTATATAATAAACATCCATACCAAAAAATACAAAAATAAATGTGCAGTTTAATAATATTATTATTGTTGCAGGTTCGATAACAATACTATCATATGCGTGTATGGGCAGGACGCTGTGTTCTGTAAGACCACCTTTCGACATTGACGAAGGAAACGTCAGTATGCAGCAGGTGAGTATTTATATAATACGTAACGTTTTTATTGCATTAGATAGCAAAAAAGAAGGCTCTCTTGATGGAAAGAGAAACTATCAGTTAGATGGCAATACCACATGTATAAGTTTACCGGCTACCTTACATTTTATACCGGAACACGATAATGACAAGCATTAACGCTACTGCGGCTGGAATATGTAAAGTGGTTGTACTGTGACATTCGTCGGGCGATATAACAGCCGGCCGTGTTACTCCACCAATTGTAACACCTTTTGCTCGGGGGATTTGCTTTAACCTGCTTGGCTGCTCGAGGCACACGAAGATCGATGGGATTTCGTATTATTTCCAATAATACACGATTTTTATAACTTCATTTATTTTTCGGGCATATGTCTTTACCCGTCAAGATTATTTTGAATACTCTCTTATTCTATACACGTTCCATATAAAAACTAGACAGTTCTACGTTTAAAAGTAGACAAAGCTGCCAGTGTATATGTAACACCATAAAGGTATTACAGTACCATATTAATACCCAAACGAAATATTGCGAAGCTCTACCACCTAATAGTCACGAGGGTAGTGACACGAATAACCAATCGGTCATCTTTTACAACCTGCCTGGCAGGACGGTAGATCTATATTTCAACAGGGGTCCTGGATCAACAATACTGTATCTTATTGGAAGTAACTTCACGTCCGTATCCCCGAAGAGGTAGGCAGAGGTACAACCAGTGCACCCACAATTACGCGAAGATACGTAGTCCCACAATGTGATAGGTGGCAAGCCTATCGCCAATCAGGCACTTTTTCTAATCTGAGGTAACGTTGTTTTTGTCAGAAAACTGAAAAAACCCATTTTTGAATTGCCCGACCCGGGAATTGAACCCAGGACCTCATGTGGTCAATTTTGACACCGGACCACTAGACCACAGAGGCGACTTATTGGAAACCCAAAAATATTTGTACAAATACTGATAAAGTAATGCCTTAACAAAAATATAATTACCTCATTATTCTGCAATCCTAATAATTTTGCTATGTCCGTATGTCATTCTCTTAGAAATAAGAAGCTGGTAATTTTGCATGAATATATATACATATTAGGGACGTCTGTCGGCGTGACTAATATGTATATTCATACTAATGATCTTTGAAAAAAAAAATGGGCTTGTGAAAACAGATTTTCGACTATGGGATGCATTTGCAGCAAATTTGATTTGAAGAGTCGGCAAACTTAGAAAATGGGAAAAAACGATGAAAATATGTTCAGAATATAAATGAAAAAAAAAATGCCCTCATATTAGTCTGCCTTACTGTAATGGGCAACTACGAAAGTATATATTGTGTGAGGTCCGACCGATTTTTATTTTATTGAGATAGTATACTTATTCTCTCTCTTATAAACTTGTAGAAGAGACATCCTGATTTCCAGAGAAATAGAAATTTGGAATTCGGTTGCTGCACTTTTAGTACGCTTGAGTTATTTATACGTTTTTCGTTTTACGTTTTAATATTATCGTTCCATTTCATTTGTAATGATCCTTTGCTTCGCTAGAATGATGTCACCAGGAACAATTATAGATCCACCGGTTCACCACAATTCACCGCTTCATTGAATGATAAAATAGGTAGTTATTATAATCCCCTTTGCTGTATTTTGCCGACAAGTAATGACTATTGTCTGTTTCCTGCAATATTTAATACGAAGTACTACTCCGTATAAGTACTTTTAGTACTTATACGGAGTAGTACTTCGTATTAAATATTTTTCGTATTAAATATTTTATTTTCGTATTAAATATTAAATATTATACTTCGTATAAAATATTATATACTTATACATCGAAGTGTTAGGTAGCACATCATGCCAAACTCCGAACTGCCACTTAATTAAAAAAATGTATCGTTAATTTCGTTTTTTACCCGGAATCGAACTCAAAATCTCATATTGTGAGCCATATAGACTAACAAATTTAGCCGGGCGTTACGTAAAAAGGTCGGCAATGCAACGGCGGTGATTATGTAACATCAGATGCACCTCCTGCTCGTTTGACCCCACTTCTATAAAAAAAGTTTCAATATATTATTGAGTTGTAAGATATACAAACGTATATCAAATTTGTAAGGCCACCGGTTTTCTGCTCCTACTACGAGTATTCTATTACGCCTTAACTGATTGGATTTGATAGGCTTTTTCGTATAATGTAATTTGATTGAGCTAAAATGCTGAGATGCTAGATTGATAAATTATGTCAGGTAGGCTTAAAAAAATAAAATGGATATTCATTTGTGGAGAATGGATGTTATAAATTTAAAAAAGTGTTTGTGTCTCTGTGTGTGATCGTGTTGTACTTCTTAACATTTTAGCTCCTCCATACATACTTTTAAAATTTAATTTCACACACGCTTATCTCACATATATTACATAAATTCACACACACACACACACACACACACACACATATATATATATATATATATATATATATATATATATATATATATATATATATATATATATATATATATATATATATATATATATATATATATATATATATATATATATATATATATATATATAAGTTCAGGAAATGTTTAAAAGGTGAAAAAATATAGAAAAAAAAAATAAGAGTAGTCTAAAAGGCAGAACAACGTCTGCCGGGTCAACTAGTATATTTTATAAATCAATATTTAAAAAAGAAAAAACAACGTGTTATAATCGTGTCATAGGCACAGCCGTGTAGTATTACGTGAATACGTCTACATAACGAGTAATATTTTGTGAAAGTACCATTTTTAGGGTTTCGAAGTAACCTAGGTACCTTTATAGTTTCGCTATGTTCGTCCGTCCGTCCGTAGTCTGGCGCAGATATCCATAGTCCTAGAAAGCTGAATTTAGGATGAATATACATATTAGTTTCGCAACAAAATGGTAAAGGTAGTCGTTTGTGAAATACTAAGCATTATGTGCTCATTTTTGTTAGAGTTCAGTACCCCCCCCCCCCTCCCGTTTTAATAGCTAAACGGTTAGTTTTGTGGGTGGGAAAAAATTATAAAAATTCACGGTACTAGTAAATGTAATGAATTTAAAAGGAAAATTATCATGGTTTGGGAGGTTTTACAGGTTTTTGAGTAATAGACAACCAACTTATAAGATGTATTAGGAGCAGTTTTTAAATACGGTGAACGTGTGGTGCGGATACATTCATCATTGACGTTAAATAGGATAAATGTCCGTAGTATAAGAAAATAAAGCCCTCTTAGTCAGCATTATTGTAATAAACAATTTCGGAAACCTACATTGCGCTTGTCCCGACAAGAACTTTACCAATTTTTCATTCGTCGTACAGAGTGCTAAGTGTGAGTTTTTCTTTTCGCATTCGATCGTGAGCGCGTTTCGAGTTTACTAGGAATTTGTATGTGATTTGTACAGCGCCACCTAGTGGTAAACTGGTTTCTCACGTTTCAGATTTCTAAAGAATTTTCATTTTAATGTATCAATTGATTTCAAAATCTAAATAACTCTTATCCTTCAAAACACACTGTTTTGCAATAAATTATCGTATTTATCATGGAGAGTGTTCCGACGAGTTGTTTTGATTAATTTCTGCCGCCGAATTACACCATCGGACATCGCGTCAAAATTTGAAGTTCCATCCTCACCATTTCGATGTCTGGAAATCCACAACTCGTGGTAAAAAGTGTCGGGAGAATCGTACATTCTCCCGCACTTTTTACCTCGCACTACTCTGTTGTGGAACCAATTACCGGCAGGGGTATTTCCGAACGGATACGATATAGGGACCTTCAAGAAAAGAGCTTACTCATTCTTAAAAGGCCGGCAACGCAACTGCAAGACCTCTGGTGTTGCGAATGTCCATGGGCGGCGGTGATCACTTACCATCAGGTGCACCTCTTGCTCGTTTGCCCCCTCTTCCATAAAAAAATGTTTTTTTTTTATTTCGACATAAACTGCATTAAATGCTGCTCAAATAAATAATATCGACCATCACGTTCAAAATTAGGGCTTTTTAAAAATTCATACAAATAGTGTTGTTTTCTACAAACTTTAGGTTTTTGAACTCTTCTACCTCAAAAAGCTAGCTTGAGAACATTTTTGAATACCTTTGAACTTAATATATCTCAAATTGGCGACAAGTTTCAGTAGGGGCCAACAAAGTCAATCAATTTGCAGATTGCTTTTTCAGCTATAAATCAAATATCAAGCCCTTGTCAGTTGAAGAAGGGGGGATCGATAGATTAGAATTTAAGATAGTAATATAAAAGGATTTCCCCATTAGATTACCGGTACTTAAAAATTGATCGATCCATTGGCGTTTACATTTATCAATGAAACAAAATTACATATTTGTGGCGCAGCTGGTTCTTCCCGCTGAAGGATCATAGTGATGGAACCAGCGGGCCAGCTTCTTGTCAGGTGACGTCATAACCGTGGAGGTTGATGATGTCACACAATGACAAGGAAGGGGAAAATGAAGATCTTCCCAGCCAGGCAAGGTGTACTGCCTGGGGACCGAAGCATATTTGAGAAGCTACTAGCAGGTCTTCGCATGCGTCCCTGTTGGGGATGCGGGGAAACGGTGCCGGGGTTTTGCTCCCTGTCCGTGATTTCAATCGCGCTACATAAATACGCAGCGGTCTTTGGGTGTCTTCTGATTAGGAATTGGTTATGTATGGTTATATAGTGGTGTAGACGTTGGGGGTATTCTCTAATGCTTCACGCCGCTCCGCGCAGGTCAGCCGCTCTGGGTGGAACCCGCTGGTGGGAAGCCCGGCAGGCGACCAGCAGCGAAAGCGGTGGCTTTATCAGTTGATACCCCCAACATCTTGCCTAGGGATGTCTCTAGGGTAAGGTTTGAGGTCAGCGATGGTAGCATTTGAGAAGCGTTGAAACTTCTATAATATAGTGTGTACAAGATAAATAATTGTGATATCGCGATTCAGGATTATATTTTGAATTTAATTTTTATCCATTTTTTTAAATTTTTTTGGTAGCGTTTTGTAGGTTGTTTGAAACGCTACATATTGAAAATGGTTTTTGAGCTAGTTAGTAAGCTTAAAATTGAAGTACTGTCAGATCATGATGATCTTATTATATTTTACATATCACAGTTTGCTCACACATCTCGTCGCCGCCAGCCTTGAATTCCAAACCCGCTACCAATACCTTTGGTGTCTATGAATTGTAGTTAATTAACTCTTTCAAACAGAAGAATCACCTGTTTGCTGCTAAAAATAAAATAAAAATATAAAATATGACGATATTTTCTTCAATATAGAAAAATAAAAAGCAGCGCGGAAGAATTTAAGATCAGACAGCGGTTGAATCGTGTAGTTCAGAGTTCGTAAAGCTTCAGGCTTCAGGTAAACAAATAAAAAGCGATAGTCGTTATGTATACTAAATGCGGCGATGTGGATTACCAACTCACCAGCAATCGAATTAGTGAATCATAGTGAATTTATGGCATTCCTAAGAATATTTAATTAGCTTTCTCTGCTCAAAAAGGGAACCTGTGCGACCTTAATTATATTTCCCTTTTTATAGAGTCGTACCTTTCTCACTTAATTTAATACTTGACTAACACAATATTCTTTGTATTTTAGTCAGCTTTCGGACATAAAGCTACAGTTATTGAGTTAAATGGCGTTTGAGTCGACATTCATAATATTTGCGTAATATAATAGCCATGAAATTACGAAATTCCCTTCAAAACTATACTATGTTTGTTTTATATTTGCCATTAAATTTCTTAGAAATATTTCAGCGTAAGCAGTTGAGGCCTTGCAAATAAAAATAGCAAAATTATCAAAAGTTACGGTTGGTATTAAAAAACTTGTTCTTCTGAAAGTTCTTGAGAATTGATTACCAAAAGAAATAAAAATATTTTATATTACACCCGGTTTCCTTGCGGGGTAGGGAGAGTAAACCGAATGTTTGTCGGTTGATGAGATAAGTGGTGATCCTCATAGCCGCATTTACCGAAATGTTAACGATTTTCGTCTATTTCTAGCGATAACTGGGATCGATAGCTTTACGTGTTCATCCGAGGCACGGGAGTGGTAGTACACCATCACCAGTTTGCCAGACTCCGAGCTGCTCCTTAGATTTTAGATTACCACCTTGATAGTACTTTTTGTCCAACCCGGAGATAGAACCCGAGGCATCATGATCTGAGTGCAATAAATTACCCCTTGTGTACGAGGCAGTCAGAGGCAGGCAAGAAAATAAAAATACTCCGGATTTATTAAGTTCTAAATCAAAAAAGGTAACTACTGAGTAAGTTATTTAAGTAACTTACTCACCGGTTATTAATTTAACTAAGTCAGTAGTTGATAGATGAGACTGCCTCGTTTTCTAGTGGTAACCTATTTGACTCAGATCACAAGGTTCCGGGTTTAATCCCCGGGTCGAGGCAAAAGTATTAAGTTTATTCAGGCAGAGGTACAATCAGTGCACCCACGAGTAGCTGAAGATACTAAGTTCCACAATGTGATAGGTGGCAAGCCTATCGCGTATCGGGCACTTAAGTGCTATAGAGGGTTTTACGAGGTTTTTCGAAAATCCAAAAATCTTAGTAAGAGCTTGGAGTCTGGCGGGTAGTTTGTAGCCAATCCCGTGACTAGAATGAGCACGTAGAGCCGTAGGTCTCGCTTATCACTAGAAATAGTCGAGAATCGTTATCAAGTCGATAGAATATGGCGGAGATGGAGTCAAAGTGGTGAATTGTAGAGAACGGGATAATCTGTAGACTTTTACTCTGCTTACTCCGCAATGGAATCATGCATGATGATATTTTAATTTAGTTATTTTATAATCAGTATCAGATCGGAAAAACGGCATAAAATCCAATAGACTAAACTTAACGAAGTTATAATTTAATATCTTTTTAATATAGTAAGAAGACGTACAGAAGGTTGAATCTTGATGAGTTGCAAAAATTTGTTTCAGTATAATACAATACAAGTTAGTGAGTAAAGAAATCTTTGTAAAATGACTTACTATTTTGGAATTAAATGGACATTATTAAAAATAATAGACACCTGACAATGGACAATTTTCATAGCCGATTTTAGATGCGTTGAGGCGCTAAGGCATGGAACATATCTGGCTTGGGCAGATGTTCGACACCGCAAGGCCAAGGACGTATCGGAAAAAAAGAAAACTTTTAGCCGGGCCGCCAAGTTCTGCAAAAAGGCTCTACTGGAATCTCGATTTGACCACGTTAGCCGTATTGGAAACAAACTGGCTTCGTACCCCGTTCAGATAGTAATTAATATTTTTGGTCTTTGACAAAGTCGGTTGAATCGAATTTTTGGAGCCCCTCACTTTCTCCACTGCTGAAACCGTAAGGATGCTGGCTCACACCGCCGTAAAGAGAGCGAGCCTATCTACTTTCACTACTCTATTTGCGGAAAACTCACATCTAGAACCCACCTACGCGAAACCTCCCACTCTACCTGGATGTTAAGTGAAAAAACTGGAAATTCGCATCCACCAAACTGAGGTTCTTAAAACACTGCAGAATCTGGATGTGGACAAAGCTAGTGACAAAAAGAACAATTTAATTCGTGACCGCCAATACGTGTTTCGCTAAAATCGGCCCACTGGGGAGCTTCTAGCGTATGCCCCAATTCCAGCGTAATGGCCATTACGGCACAGATCCGGTCTCTCAGAGAGGTGATGGTCGATAGTATGAACCTATCCTTACAGGCAATCTCCGATTGGGGTAATGCCAATTTCGTCAATTTTAATGCGACTAAGACCCAGGCGTGTCTCTTCTCCGAGTCAGTTCCACCTGTCTCCGTCTTTCTAAGGTGTGTCCGCGCCAATAACTAATCACCTATAGCTCCTTGGTATAACTTAACGCCTACTCTCAACTTTGGTTCGTACATCGAATCAAAAGCCCAAGTTGTCTCAAAAAAGCTTGGATTCTCTCAAATGTGAGAGAGTATTTCAGCTCGTGATAGTTGCTCAACCTCTATCAAGCACAAAACTATTCGTGCATTGATACTGCTCTCACCTCTGGGATGTATCCGCCAAATACCAGCTGGAGACGCTTGGGGCAATAGAGAGGCATACCAAGAGGTTCATAAATAACGATGATCTGGTAGGCAAAATCTCTAGTGCCTCTCTCATCGCCGCAGGGTGGTTAGTTTATCGGTCTTTTATCGGATACATTTTGGAGAGTGCATTGCGGAATTCTATGACTTAATTCCGCCATCCACATTTTTCTATCGATTTTTGAGACGCACAGATTCTACGCATCGCCATATGGTAGACTTTCCATGTACCCGGACAAATCGGTTCGACTCTACATTCTTCATTTGAACCGCAAGGATCTGGAATATGCTTCCTGAATGTGTGTTCCCCGACGAGTACAATTTAGGGATCTTCAAGATAAGAGTAAACAGGGAGTATGTACAGTATTACTCTTTTGATTGAATATAATACAGTACATGTAACAGGGAGTACGTACCTTCTAGGGAATCACGTTCCATCTTAGGCCACATCTTAGCTTACCATCAGGTGAGATCGCGGTCAAGCGCTTCAATTAAAAAAAAAAAACCTCCTAGTGTAGCAATTTTTTCACGATACTATATTTTTATTCAGAAGTATTATTATTTATATTTGAAAGAAGAATTCGGAAAAATTAAACACTCGCACTTCTTCTAATCAAAATGTAAACGGGGCCTTGAGAACAGTTCAGCTGACTTCTTGCCGAGCGGCTTGTAGATGCATTAGTCCAAAATATCACCAACGTTGTGGCTTCTGTGCGGAAGAATTCTATAAAGTTTCGCCTGGACTTGGTACCGCCTTAACTTATGCTCTTTTCTATATGCCAAAATGTTGCAGAAATCTACCATCTAGTTGTCATGACGGTAGTGACTCTTATGGCCAATTTTTCGCCTGTTATAAACTGTCTGAAAAAATTGCAAATGATTTATTCTTCTAAAGTGGTCCGGATTAATAGGGAGGTGACGTCATTACACATTACATAATTTGTGTCGCGTACTTTTTTCACATCAGCCCACACAAGCCAATATCTACAGTCATTAATCTTTAAGCATTTATTTAGCTACTGTAACATATTTTTCACAGTAATATAACCGGAGACGTACGAGGAATTGAATCACGGCTGTAATCATTAACCTTCAGGCCTACACCTTTAAGTTAATCTTTTGTGACAAGAAATACCTTCGAAAAATTTACGTGGGAGTGACAATTGAATAAGGAAAACTATTCAAGTTTATTCAGAGATATATTCAGACGAACAGGGACAAAGCTGTTTTAGATCTCTTTTAAACTTATTTAAATGGCTGGATAGGGGAATTGGACCTGAATGAATTGTTCTGATTATCTTTCAAATAGATGTAACGTATTATAAAAATAGTAGTCATATTCAGATAATACGAGCTGATGCACCCAGTTTTACCCACGACTAGAGGAACGTGCCATCTATATACCCTTTTATACTCAATCAAAAGAGCTCCGGTACGATTCATGACAGCGACAGGTATTTGTGCTGTGAGCATAGATGTTTGTATATCTGGGTTTGTGTGTTTAGAATATACAATATACTAGCTGACCCGGCAAATGGTTATTTGCCATATAAATTACTTGTATTGAATATTTTGTGAGGGGGGGGGGGAGGGGGTTAATTGAGATAAAAACTATCCTATCTTTTAATCTGTATCAAACAGTAGATATCTCCAACATTTCATTGGAATCGATTTTTTGGTTTCGGAGTCCATCGCTTGACACGTAATTTATATAACTAGCTATCGTTTTTGGCCAAAATTTGACCATACACTACTTAAACAATAAAATCTTTTTTAAGTTTACTGATCGACAACGACTGACTCGACGTAATAAAAATATTATGCCTACGTGTGTGTATATTATCATGCGTGTCACATTAATGTAATGTTTATTTTTATTAATTTAATATAATTCTAATGCATTTTATTAAAAAGTAATAATTTTCTGCACTCCTCCACAATATAAACTTATAATAATATAACTATATATAACTGTGCCAAATTTTATACTCCTCCAAAAAGGGGTCTAAAGCTTTCTCTTCACGTATTAATATATTGATATATTAAGGTATATACTTCTATGTATTTTAACATCATTCACTAACATCCATATTACAAGCAAACAAATTACTTACTTTGGGGTTAGATCAACTCATGTTACTTATCCACTGACAGTTATAAAATTACGGGGTAAAAAAGTTTTTGAGTCATATTCAACAGGCTGTAACTATGACAAAAATATTGGTATTGTATTCACATTATGGGACTAAGTATCTTCTTCTAATCGTGTGTGCGCAAATCTTGTACCTTTGCCTACCTCTTCGGCGATATGGGCGTGAATATACTTCTTTTTGGGATATAATATTGTACAAGGATCAAAGTAGAGTTTTTTAAAACTGCAAAATATGGTAGGTATACAAGATTTTGGTATAAAAAATTTGTTTTCGAAGTGACACTATTAACTAGTAAAATTATCGAAATTTGTTTATTTAAGGATATTTGAATAACATAATTAACTTTGGATGTAATGAATGAAGATAAAATATTGTCAGTAAATTTTTAGCCTTAAAATGTTTCGAAACTACCCTGAATACTTTAAATTATCCGCGATTATATATCAAATTTATTATATCAAATTTATTTATCATATTATATCAAATTTATTGTTTTCGGCAAAAACCAACATTATAAGATATTTTTGAAATTTCATCCATTTTTCCAGCCACGTCACAGATATTCATATTTATAATATTAGTATGGATAAATATGACTAAAATAAATACCGCTGGACAAATTGCACGACCGTTCCGCCGTGTTGGTCCCGCCCTCCTTTGAAGAATAGGCCAACTGCCGTTCTGCCAGGTAGGTCGTAAAAGGCGACCGATTGGCTATCGAATCACTACCATCGTGGCTATTAGGTGGTAGAGTTCTGCATTGTCTCACCCGGGTCTGGTACCACCGCCTTATCTATTCCTGCCGCAATAGCGTCAGTGCTTGTCGCTGTCGTGTTCCGGTTTGGAGGGAAAGGTAGCCGGGAAACTTATGCACGTGGCATTAGACCTCGCCACAAGATAGCAACGCACCATTAACATCTTTGGTGTCTATAGACGATCGATGACTCTTTCCACCAGGAGACCCATCTGCTTGTTTGCTATCTTATGATATAAAAAAAGACCTTGTGTCAGCCCAGGCTTCCTTTGAAACAAAACGTTTAAGGGTTTAAACTTTATTGTTTCATAATATAAAACAAAGAAGAAGCCCTCATCTTAGTCTGCATTATTGTGATAAGCAACAACATTGTGCGTGGCCAGACACGCACTTGGCTGGTTTTTGATTTCTCTACTATGAACGTTATCTGAGAACGTTACATCACATTTTCCCCGAAGCATTCACGGTCGCTATAATCCTACTTTCAGGCATTTTTAAATATTCTCAATTCTCGGTGTCATATAATTTCCGCTAAAAATAATCCGATTTCTACGATGAATGTACGTATTGTAAAAACTCGATTTATATTAAAATATTTCCTTGATGTTTCGAATATGAAATATTCTGTACGTATTTTATATTTACAAAATAATTTTGTTTCAAGGTTTTATTGCAAATAAATCTGCCATTATTCATGATGTCCTTTGTTACAAATTATTTTAACAAAAATCATGGCAATTTAATTTGCAACTGTCCGTGGAGTTTTATATTTGACTTCACAAATGCCATTGAAACAAAAGAGTAGCGCGACAAATGGAACGAATTTACCAAAGCCAATTAAATAAGCCCCAGCGGCACCATTTTCCTCCCACATCTGTAAAACGAAGTATCTAAAATAATTTACAATGCAGTATGACTTTAAATTGTTTTGATGCTGCTAAATATGAATATATTTTTTAATGTTTATTAATTTTATTATTTGCCAAAAGATATTCCCACACCGGTGTTATAAAAAGTTTTTTAACATTAAGTAACATACGGCGTGGGGGCAGATTTTTTTTTATATCATAAGATAGCAAACAAGCAGATGGGTCTCCTGATGTTAAGAGTCAACCATCGCCTATAGACACCAAAGGTATTAATGGTGCGTTGCCATCTTGTGGCGAGGTCTTATGCCACATGCATAAGTCTACCGGCTACTTAAAACACGACAATGACAAGCACTGACGCTATTGCGGCAGGAATAGGTAAGGCGGTGGTACCAGACCCGGGCGAGACAATGCAGAACTCTACTACCTAGTAGCCACGACGGTAGTGACTCGACAGCCAATCAGCCTTTTACGACCTGCCTGGCAGAACGGCAGTTGGCCTATTCTTCAAAGGAGGCCGGGACCAACACGGCGACAATATAAAATGTGTTAGCTAACATTAATTAACCTTCAGAATACAAATGGTAACACTGATATCCAAAAACTTCTATGTGCTAACGTACTAGACAAGACATGCGCAACATCACTGGTGTTGCATTAAAGTACAGTCCTTGAACTTCAACTACGTGAGAGTTTGTTGAATAAAATGCGTAACCTCTATGAAATTCACTGCGTTTACGACCTTTTGCTCGCAAATATATATATCATACTTTAGTATACGCTGTAGGGCTGTTTAATTTTCATTTTGTTTAGATGGTTAATTATTTTTACAGCGCTGCAGCGAGTGTTAAAGAAATGGAATACGACTTCTACATAGCACAGCTTCTCTGAACGTAGTACATAAAAGCCTCTGTTAAATATATATTTAACAGAGACTTTTATGTATATATAAATACCTATAAATTCCTTTCCATTATCCGCCACCAATACCAAGGATTTTAAGTTGTTTCAAATAATTGTTAATAGCTTGTAGCGTTTGAAATAGTTTGTAAGTAGTTTACAGAAGTTACAGATTGCTCTACCATTGCCCTACCAAGTATTTTTTAACGAAAATGATAATAATGCTTTAACTTTTTTTATATTTATCATAAGGTAGCAAACAAGTAGATGCCTCTCTTGAAGTAAAGAGAAACTATCGCTTAAGACACCAAAGAAGTTAATGGTACGCTGTTGTCCGCGTGGCGGGATGGCAATGCCACATGCATAAGTCTACCGGCTACTTAAAACACGACAATGACAAGCATTGACGTTATTGCGGTATGAATAGTTAAGGTATCAAATACCCGGGCGAGACGTTGCGGAATTCTACTACCTAGTAGTTGGTAGTGACACGTGTAGCAATTCGGCCGCCTTTTACAACCCGCCTGGCAGAAAGGCAATTAGTCTATTCTTCAAAAGTGTCCGTACCAACACGGAGACAACTTTCTGAGGTAGTAGAATGAAAATTTTCTCCGCTTAACAGAAATATTTTTCCAGGGTCTTCGTTTGATGAAGGAGAGGAAACGCGTCGCCTGGTTACTGCTTCTCTTGGCGGTACTGTTTGCACTGTGCTGGATGCCATACAACATCATGCAGCTGCTTCTAGATATTAATGCTGTTAATGCTAAGGATTTGAGCATATACTTACCGTATGCGCTTTTTATAGGTAAGTTAAATTTGTTTAGCTGTTAAGCTTGTTGGGTCCAGGTGCGAATCGTGAAGCAGTAATTTGGGATATTTTTCATGTTAATCCAATCCTTTGTTGAATTATGCACCATAGACTAACAGTTTAACTCTCAACAAAACACGAAATTGGCAAGTACCGTCGCTTTTGCAGCTATAGATTAAAAAAATAAAGAAAAACTGCTTCGAACATTTTGTTAAAATCTCAAAACCAAGCTGAGCCGTGTTAATAAATATAATGCTTACGCACATATTTACATTTAAACCAAGCCAAGCAAGCCGTCAGTGCGTATAATGATACGCACTGACAGGGCTTGCTTGGCTTGGTTAGCTTAGCTTGTTATGTAGCAAAATATGCACATGTATTGAATGTATATATGGCAGTGCTTCATCTTTATTTTATTTTACGTGGATTCCAGTGTAAATATGTACAACGGTCGCATCAAATCCAGGTCATGATACATATCTGTACCGTAGGAATCCTTAAATAGTGATATTGGCCAAACATGTCTCTACGATCCTGACTACTAGATGGAAGAGTTTCAGACCGTCTCGCCTGGATATTATGTACTTCTACTATACCATAGAATAATAACGCATAGAAACCGAGTCGACCCGCGCAATATTAAGCCATTTCAAAGAAGCCTGAAAAGGCTTCTTACGTTCGCCGGCCCCTCAGACATGCGACACGTGCCACGCGGAGTACAGCTCTCGCAATTTCAAAAAATGTGAGTTACTGTGTAGTGAAATGCTGTCACCGTGCTTCACAAAAGCGTATTTAGGACTTGGAGATAACATTTCACCGATAAAAACTACTTGGCATCGGATATTTTTGTATAAAATCCAAACAAATAAATCATAAATATCTAAGTAGAACGATATTCAAAATGTTGCCAGCCAAAGGGAAAAATATTCTACCACGTATTTGTTTTTACCTATTTTCATTATAATTATTAATATGTGTATTCCTATTTTATGTGCGATATTACATAGCCTGGACTTTGCTTTTGCATAAAAAATAGTTTTTAAGTGTTAGGACTCACCCATTATACTGGCACAAATATTACAAATCCGTTTGTCAGACCAATATTATGAAGCATTTATTCGTATATAATGAGGACTTTTAGAAGACAAAAAAAATGTTCCAACTAGCATTCTAGATGCCACAGTGACCATCAGAAAAAAACTCTGTCACTACCAAAGTCATTTTTTTTAATTTTCTTATTAAATAATATGCCATCGTACTGCATTATTTCGTATTGCTTAGTGTCAAGTAGTTTTATTAGCGATATTTTCGACTTTTATCCACGAAAACATGTAGGGTAACGTGCCCTAAAATCGTTCTGCGCCTAATGTCGACCTCCTAATATGTTTATACTGATAATTAAGCTAATATTCCACATAACTTTTAAGAACGCGGGCAAGACTTTATACATCGTTTTTTAATTATTATCTTAAAGTTTAATATGTTCCTTAAGATTCTATATCAACTGCTTAATTTGTCCGCATTTAATAAATATTTATTTAACTTGGGGAATAGTAGTTAAATAAAGTTGGAATTTAGGTAAGGTTAACGTAAGCAATCAGTTCTCTCCTTAGTAGTCTGTGGTTAGATATTTATCTTATCATTGGGTGTCTTCAGTACAACCGCTGTTAATCTCAGAAATCTAAGTTAGGTTGACAGAATTCTGAGCTAAGTTTTTGCGAATACACTTTATAGGTACTTAAAAGAACAAAAAATAAATTAGCTTTAACTATTCTTTAATACAAAAACAGGGAGAATTTTTATTTGATACTTATAATGAAAATTATAATATTATAAATATATAAATATTTATAATATTATAATTAAAATAATATAAAAATTATAATATTAAAAATTATAATATTATATAATATAAATAATATAAATAACTTATTGCTGTTTTAATGAAAATGTAAATTAAGTTTTATACAATGATAACACTTAAATTTGATGATAGAATTCAATCAAATTAAAGTCTCAATATTTTTTATATAATTGTTCCTAGCGATATATTTTATTTAATTGATTTAACAATCGTAGAAAATTATTCTAGTTTTATTCTAGTAGTGAAAAATAAAACTTTGAATATCAAGTGCCTTTGAATTGTTTCCTTCCTTTGACTACAACTTAATAAAAATAAGTACCCTAACATAGTTATATTGAAGATTATTTGATATAGACAAAAATTATTTATATAAATCGTTTTATTTAAAAAAAAATATCACAATATTGAATATTTAATGCTCATTTCTATTAATTTTGAGGACCAGCAAGTAACGATCTGATGTAATTTTTACATATCAAATTTTTTCTGCGTAGTTTTAAAGAGACTAAAATATCATTTATTTTATGTCTCAAAGAAAGAGACTCAATCATTAAAATTGGTGACCATTTAGATTTTTTCTTTGCAGTTTTTATCAAATTAAAAAGATCATTTAAATACATACCATAAAAAATTGAGTGCATATTATGTTTACAAAAGTTATTTAATAAAATTAAAGTAAATTTTAATGCAAAGTCAATACCTTATTTCAATTTCAAACATCCTTTACTGGCTAACATTAGAGAAAAATGGGGCTGAAATTAGGGAAACATTGACCGACAATAGAAAAGAAACCAGGATAGAGTGGGTCAATCATTTAAAACTTAACACGTTTACATATTTTTATTTCGTTGTTGAAATCAAATTGAAACATCAATAGTGTAAAATTTAAATATTGATTAACACGAAAAAGAAAATTAATATTTTCTTCCCGATAACGGTTTAAGCCTAATAGGGTCCGAAAGTTACGTATTTGGTTAGGCGGCCGAAATTTGGCTATTTTACTCTATAAATTTCTACATCACTGTGATTAATTTTAATTTTTAAAATTTTAAATAAATAATTTGATTATTAAGTATACATATTTTCGTGTCACAATTTGCACAAAAACGAAAAAATCCAAGGTGAAATAGCTTTGGAACGTAGAATTATAACACGTAGAAACCGAGTGGGCCGCGATGTTTTAAGCCATTTCAAAGTAGCCTTAAAAGGCTACGCATGCGCTTGCCGTCCGCTCAGAATCGCGATACATGTCATACGGAGTGTAGGTCTCGCAATTCGAAAAAAATATGACTTACTGTGTTGTTAAAGGCAAAAAAAAAGACGAATAAAATAAATGCTGAATTATCAAAAAGTACCCTCGAGCTAAATTATTTTCATAAGACTTATAACACAAACATTTTTAATCTCAATAATATTAATAAGTATAAATAACAGTTAAATCAAATACAATAATTAATTTTCTTAACATTAAGGTCTAACTAAAAATATTGTGCGCAATTTTTTTCCACAACTAGCAACTGTATAGTGATAAGTTATGTGTTTCAAATTATCTATTTTTAGTCGATTTACGTAACAGAAAAATTATAAATTGTAAGTACTTACCTGTGAAATGTTCACTTTTTTGTTTTTCTAAGGTGTTAGAACACTTCTTTATAATGCAATAAGTCATTTAGAATTATTTTTCGTGAACTGTGTCCGATATAACCTGATCTTATTAAGCATTGACAACTCGCAAAACGAATTGAGCCGTTTCTGGCTCAGTTTTATTTACTCGTTTTTTGTGGTTTCTAGGCGTTATTATTCTAAGATCAGAACCAAAACAGTTGCGGACGCTAGGTGGTGCTGAAATCGTGCACAGAGCCAATAGTAGCCAATATAGTACGTTTAGCTTAAAACATTTTAATTTTTTAAGTTGATTTAAATAAATACTTGATTAATAAGTATCTTATTAATTTTTACCTTAAAACGTTCGTCTATAACGTAAGTATTGTTTCTGCTTGCCCACCCATTTGCTAATTTTCAAGCTAGTTTAAAGTTTAAAATCATGGCAAGATTTGTATGAAAGTTAAAATAAAAAAGGTTCCAAGGTAATAGATTTGAACAAACATACATACACATACACGCACACAGACATACACATAATAACACACAAGTATTTGCCAAGCAATGTATTTCAAACATTTGTATGATATAGGATAATATATCAGTAGATGCATATCAATAAGGTTTTTTTTTTGTAAGAATTACTTCAATCACTGTTTTTATAACTTAAATAACGTAAACTCGTATTGACCATATTTTTTATTTACGCTCGGTGCCGGTTGGTTACCGCTGTTTAATTACTGAAATTTAAAAAAAAAACTTGAGAACCTCTAAAACATTTTCCTGTAATTCTACTCATTTTACCTCACCAGAATAAAAATTGTAAGTTCTAAATTTTCTATATGACTAATAATACTATTGGAAAGACAGACAATCCTTATTTCAGTGAGGTAAAAATATTTTAAATCACAAATAAAAGCACAAAAACAAAAAAATATAAGGTTAAATAGCTTTGGAATCATCTTGAGAACATCTAGAATATTTCCCGGCATTTAACATATTTTACCTAACCGAATAAAAAGTGTAAGTTTCAAGTTTATACTAAATGATTAATAATGTTATATACTATAACATTATTAATCACATTATTAATATTAATAAGAAAGATTATTTGTATACCGGTCAGGTAGATATATTTTAAATACCGTCTTGGGAAAATATTTATTTACTTGCAACACTATTCGAGTCTTTGGAGTCTTTGTGTGCGTGACGACGCAAGTGATTATACGAAGCTTACACGGACATTGACACGGTTTTGGCCTAAAATATGAACGAAGCGTTGAATGCAATTATCACTCTAAGCGTTATTACTCTATGTACTATACCTAATCTTTTTATGATTGCATCAATCCTTTCGCCTACACGGATAGCAACGCATCATTAATATCTTTGGAGTATATGGGCGATGGTTTTTCTTTCCATCAGGAGAACAATCTTCTTGTTTGAATCAATACTATGAAAAAAAACTAAAATGTGTCTTATAGACATCGCGTTTGAATCGAATTGTTTTCACTATATCTAAGACTGTGACAAAGAAGATGTCAGGCTTAACTGGACGGACAAATATTTATTTAAAAACGTCAATAGGTGACTAGAAGCAAGACTCCCATTCACAGTTGTGTAGTAATATTTCTAAATTATTAGTATTTAATTATGTTAATAGAAATAGTGTCTTTAAGTATTTAAGTAAGTAAGATTTTAAAATGTCCTAAAAATGGACGACCGGCTGAATTGATTTAAATAGGTTTTAATTTCTTAGGTGATTGGGAAGTGTTTCTAAAATCACTACAAAATGGTGGTTCAGTCTAGTTCCTAGCGTGCAAACGCTAACTATATCTATTGCGATAAGGAATCAGTAAGGAATTCTGTTGCGTTAACAGTTAGTGTCGATATAGTATTTCCTCTGTATTGGTTCGGGCTCTATTAGAAGATTAGACCATGTGTCTTTCTGTCAGGCAGTTTGTAAGAGGCGAACGATTAGTTATCCGAATTTTAACCATATTGGCTACTAGATGGTAAAGTTATACATTGTCTCGTCCATGTTTTCCATGTCCATGCATGTATTGTTGCCGCAATAGCATCAATTCTTATTACTATCGTGTTCCAGTTTAGAAGGTAAGGTAGTCGGTAAATTTATGCATGTGTTACTAAAACTTCGCCACAAGGATAGCAACGCACCATTAACACATTTGGCGTTAAAATGCGATGGTTGTCTCTTTTTATCGATATAAAAAATTAAAAATATATATTTGTGTATGGATTTAAGTAGAACAGCAACGATGACAGTGACAAGTTTAGTAATTCCTTACCTACAACGAGAAGCGTGGATGTACAGCTGAACTACTTACGAAAGGGGATAAATTCAATACGGAAAAACGAAATGAACATTCAGTAACGAAAATCTGAACAACCTTTTATATTGTCAACTGAATTTCCAAACTTTCTATTCTAAAAGTAGTCATTCTTCCTAAAACCAGCATTCTAAGGGATCTGTCTGACAAACATGATAGCCGTCAGTTTATGTAACACTGACGGATGGTTTTCAGAACGTAAATTAATTTATGTAAAACGCAAATAAATTAATTTAACAAGCAATTAATCTATGTTTAACAGATCATTTGCTTGTAAAGATTATGTTAAATACAGATTAATTGCTCATTAAAATTTGCATTTTGGAAACCGGCCGTGAGTGGAACATAGTAAATAGGTAACATTACGTATTAAATATCACTTACTTGTAGTTATAACTAGTATCTTAAATCTACTTGTTCATATTTGATAAAATAAATAATTTCAGAAAGAAATAAGTACAAAAATCATGAAAATTTTTAAAAATAACAAAGAAAAATTTCGACACGTGGGGTTTGAACCCACGATATTTCCTCAAACCGGGACGCTCTACCAACTGAGTTAGTGATGACTGGTTCTAAGTGTTTTTTATTTTTATACTATTCCTTAAAAATTGTTAATTTGTTTATAACATACATCCCTTATGAGCAAATCTACTTTTTTAAATTATGTTTATTGATGAAAATTATGATTTTTAGAGAAAAACGGTTCTTTAACAAGATAAAATTAAAAATTTCAACAACCCCCGACATAGGCAGACAGGCTAAGACCGCCATTCTGCTTACACATCACTTTAAGAGCAAAACATGAAAGGAATCCTGCAGCATTAGGTAAGCGTTACCATGGTCCCTTAATAAACGAGCTTGTGTTGTTTTATTGCAAGCCCCCATGGCCTCCTTTTAGCACTACCATGTAACCCTGGAAATAATGCTGACTTAGAGTACCTATTTGAAAAAAATATAACAAATTAGATCATACTCGATTTACACACGCACACACACGGTGTATTTTATTTAGTTTAGAAGTTCCACGGCTACCTTCTAGTTCTACTAGCAATCCCTGACAATCTTCTGTCAATCATTATTTTGCAAACAAGGTCTAAAATTTAATTTTCCAGCTGTATGAATACTCATTACAACTACATAAAATACTTTTGAGTATAAATAATATATAGTATCCACTCGTCTATATTGTTATTATTATATATATTTGTTTATTTAGGGGAATTGATTTTCTCCTGTAGGTTTTCCCCTGTTTTGTTCCGGACTACTTTGAAGAAAAAACCAAATGCCGTTTTGCCAGGTAGGTCATAAAAGGCGACCGATTGGCTAAGCATGGCTACTAGGTGGTGGTTAGATATTCCTGCCGCAATAGCGTCAGTGCTTTTCACTGTCGTGTTCCGGTTTAAAGGGTAAGCTAACCGATAAACTTATGCATGCGGCATAAAATCTTGACATAAGATAGTAACGCACTATTAACATCTTTGGTGTTTTTAGGCGATGGTTGACTCTTTCCATCAGGGTACCCATATGCTTGTTTGCTATCTTATATAAAAAACTATATAAAGGCCAGCTTTATCAGAATGATCACCATCCAAATTCACCATCAGATCCTAGAAAACATTTAGCATCTAAGAATTTGTCAGAATAAACCGAATTAGCTCACACTCCGTGGATTTAACCGGTTTAGCATAGGTGTTCTCAAGGACTTCTCTCAGCTCTATTATCAATCACTGGAAACCATCCGGCTCAAAATTCCTGAAAGTTGCGAATCAAATAAGCCCAAAATATAAAGCATTAAGTTCTAATGACCTTCTCATAAGACCCTGGAAGTTAATTACCACCAGAGTATTTGTCAAAACAGAACAAGTACGGCCAAGCTTCATAGGTTTATCTTGTTTAGTTTAAGAATTTCCATAGCCATCTTTCAATTCCATCATCGGATCCCAAAAATCATCGGCACCAAAGTGAACGTCAAAACTAACCAAATCAGCGCACACTCGATAAGTTTATCTAGATTAGCTTAGGAGTTCTCATAGACATCTTCCAGCTCTAACAACAGGCGCTGGAAGCCATCCTGCTGAAAAATCTTTAAAAAGTCGATCAAACGACCCCAAAGCCGATGGTATTACTCTGTTTTATTCTTAAGTTCCCATGATCTCATTCCAGCTCCATCAAGAGACCCTGAATATTGTCTAGCATTAGAATGTTTGTAAAAACAGAAAGAATGAGTACAAACAATATGATTTTATCTTATTTAGTTTAGGAGTTCCCATGGTAACCTTTTAGTTCCATCATCAGATCCTAGCAGCCCGGACTCCAAACCAAAATGTTGGTCAATACAAGACAATTAAGTGCTACCTGAGTAAATTTACCCTGTTGAGTTTAGTAGTTAACTGTAATTTTTTTTTTCAATTTGCATCTGGATTCGGAAATTTCTATCTTCAGATGTTCGACATCATGAGAAAGAAATTATTGTAACGAAATAAACTCTTACAAGCGCCACTATCTTAGCACTTTTTATCTGTAAGTTTCAGTTCAACTGTTTCAACTCCATCTTCAGATCCTCGCCATCATGAGAAGTAATTAAACTTAATATGTACTTATAGCAACCACGTTATTGTAACGAAATAAACTCTTACAAGCGCCACTATCTTAGCACTTTTTATCTGTAAGTTTCAGTTCAACTGTTTCAACTCCATCTTCAGATCCTCGCCATCATGAGAAGTAATTAAACTTAATATGTACTTATAGCAACCAAACCACTGAGCCAAGACTCAGTTATTTCGTCAAAACTCAGCATCTGAGAGTTCCGGTCTCTACATCCAGGCTACATCATGAGATCAGCTAGGTGGTATCGCGAGATTGCGTTGTCACTAAGTTACCCAAGTTTGCCAAGTTTTAATGCAAACGGACATCAGAAAGACGCTGAAAATGTTTTGTAATATTTTGAAAATCGGTTATTTACATACGAACACTGCCAGTTAAATAGAAGCTGATGATTTTCGGATAAAGATCCAGCAGCATATGGTCAACGTCACCATGTCATTGCAATATCATTAAAGTAACAGAATACAGAATTTACTGTCGATAAAGCCTTTACAAGTTGCTTTATTTTTTTCATCAATTTGAAAAGAGCTGATGATCTTGAAACGGCTTAATAGATTCTAATGAATCATTGCTAAGAACCATCTCGCAAAAAAGGGCTTTCATTTTAAAAAAACCGCAACCAAATCGGACCATCCGCCTGATCCCTACGATGCCACGGACAGACACACAGATACACACATACACAGATACACAGATACACGCCTGAAACTTATAACACCCCTCGTTTTTGCGTCGGGGGTTAAAAATATTTGTTGCTAAAAATGCGTTTATTAATTAACAGTTGTTTTTTGCGACTAAATATTAAAAATAAGGAACCGTTTTTTACTCTAGAAATCAAAATTTTTATCATTAAATATCATTGAATGACTAACACGGGGAGAAATGTCAATATATTGATTTTTGAAAAGCTGTATATTTTGGTAACGATGATCGAATTTGGTTTTTCGAATGGCATTCAATTCAGTTTTTAGGATCTAAAATATTGCTTTAACTAAATAATCGAATTAATTAAAAATTAATAAATCCCAAACCAATTAACCGATTTTGATCCAATTAAAGGTATTTGACGCAGTTATTAAAGGAACAAAGCTGATAAGATGTTTAAGTTAATCGGTGTATTTAGCCTGAAAGTTATTTCAAAATTATTAAGCAAGTTTGCTGAAAACAACGTAATTTTGTTATTTGAACTGCTGTAACTTTTGAAAATTAAATTCGGTTTTAATTTTAGAAACAGCATCCGACGTAGTTTTTTAGTACAAAAATATCGGAGAATATCAAAAAATGATAGGTTTAAAAACTTCGAAATTATGTCTAAAAAAAAACCTTTTTTCACAAATTTTTCGTCAACGATTTCTCCCAAACGGATAAACCGATTTCAATACAATTTATGCATTAGACGTAGTTTTTTGAGGAATAGAGCTGATTAGTTTTTGTACTCAATCGGTACACACATACACACACACACACACACACACACACACACACACACACACACACACACACACACACACATACAAACATACAGACATCCTGACGTCATCGTAAAAATAATCGAAAAAGATTCCTAGGACCTCAAAACTTGGAGATCTAGTGAAAATCGGGGCAAAATCAGTAATTTCCTTATCTACATACGTAGTGGGAAGTTAAAAAATTAGATTTACTCATAAACGATGTATTTGTTTATAAGAATTTTTTTAAACAACAGTAGTAAAAAAAACATTTTCAAGAAGAACCGTTAGACATCGAAACGATTAAAATTTAGGAAAAATTTTTTTTTTTTAATTATTTACTTTTTAAATTTATAATTTTTAAATGTTAATAAAAATTGGAAAATCAAAATTTTGTAACTTTGTAACAGTACTTATTAGTCTAGTACTACAAGTATTTATTAGTCTATTAAGAATAACTTCACTTAGTGAAAAATAATCTAGTGTTTTAGTTTGATAATTATCGGGTTTTTATTTTAATTTTAAATTTAGAAAAAGTAATGAATTAATAATTGCATGATTAATGTAAAAAATAATTAAAAATTATATTAAAATAAATTAAATTTAAAAGACAAAAATTCTTTAACCGCGGATTATTATTCATTGATGTATTTATGCCAATACTACATGATTTTTTATTTCTTAATTTTCATATTTTTGAAACCCTTGGAACCCCAAAAATGACAAATAGTTTTATATACAAACAGATTCTACATATTAATATACCTAGTAGTATAAAGTAGCGACCCACTCCCTGCGTATTAATCTTAACTGTTTTTTAATTTTCACTTGTTGATGCTAAATATACATTAACTTTTAAAGAATCCATTCACTAGCACACATAATCCATAATTATTATGATTTATGTAACATAATATAATATAACCTTATTAAATGAAACTAAATGAAGGGGTTCCAAATATAAATTCTGTTTGAGTTTTAAATCCGTTTTTTAATCAAATCTCACTAGTTTTAACTTATTAAAAATTACAAGACAAATTTAAAAATCAAAACAATATTATAAAAGATATAATTATAAAAATGATTTAAATCAAACTAGCTTATGTTACAGAGGTAATTACTATACAAACAAGGCAGTAAAGATGAGTTTTTAAAATAAAAAATACAACAATGTTTATAATAATTAAAAGATTCTAGTCCTGCGAAAAAATACCTAATATCTTAAATGTTGTATTTAAGAACTCTTTCAAAAATTTTTCCCCGAGGGCAATCAGAGAAATCGGTGAGGCGTGATTATGTAAATTTAGTCGCTGCCTAAGGGACAAACGGGAGTTTCGACGAAAGAACTTTTATTAGTAAAATTTGTGGCCTCCAAGATTGTGCTTATACAACTTACTGCGACTTACATTTGCCACTTATACTTGCCTTTTACACTGATTGCTAGATCTTACTATGGAAATTCTTATGAGCAAGAAGCGAAAAAGGACTCTAATGACTTGAAGTAATTAGTATCAGCTCCTTTTACTATTCGTAATGTCAATATATTTAAGTTTGAATTCTTCCTTTTGGAGGTAAATAATCATTTACATTTTTGATATTTACTATCCTTAACTATTTGAAGAAGAATATAATCCCACCAAAAGACTTATGTACAATAAAGCTAACAAAACTTAAGTACTGAGATATTTAGACCTGGCCACGGTTTTGGTTTAAATAAATTACATATCCAATTCATCCATTTTGTCTCCAGAATACACATATCTTTATGAAATGAGAATATTTTAAAAATAACAAAGAAAAATATCGACACGCAGGATTTGAACCTGTGATCCTCTCCTTAAAGCTGGGATGCTCTACCACTGAGCTAGTGTCGACAGGCTCGATGTGGTGAAATTCTTCTTTGCTATATCATCAATTCCGTCGATTGTACTGATTGCTAGGTATACCTACGTATAATTGTTAAATGAGTTCATCGTTACAGATGAAATTCACGTGAAATTTTGATCAGTACTTTCATGTTTCTAATTATTTTTGGACTTTTTGGACTTATTTTTGGCCGGCTTTAGGGAGAGGGTTGCAGGTTCAAATTTTGCGTGTCGATATTTTTCTTTGTTGTTTTAAAGTTTTTCAAGTTTTCTCAAGCACGGGTGAGTACTATAACACAAAAATAATCATAATATTATTAGTATTGCATATCTCATCTCTCTCATTTTTAAGAACTTGGTACCGGAGTTCCCCGGCATCGTTGACGGCCAGGATATTACGAAATGGTTGATCCTTTGGAATTGCGCAGAGATATGTGTTCGGTCTGCGTCTTCTATCGTATTTATCATGGGGAGTGCACCGACGGTTGTTTGGATCAATTCCTGCCGCTATATTCCACCATCGGATATCGTGTCAAAACCCTTACAATCTCGGAGTCTGGAAATTCAAAATGGTGCGTTTCTTGTGACATTTTTTGCTCCGCACTACTTTGTTATGGAATCAATTAATTACTGGCGGGGTGCTTCCAAACGCATACGACTTGAAGACTTTCAAGAAAAGAACTTACTCGTTCTTAAAAGGCCACCAACACAACAAGCAGACTGCTGGTAATGCGAATGTCCATTGGCGGCGGTGATCACTTACTATCGGGTGCACCTCCTGCTCGTTTGCCCACTCTTCTATTTATAAAGAATGAAGTTATGGTGCGGGAGGATTTCATATAGGCGATAAGAGATTTTTTAATACAACCTACAAAAAAAAATATCAAAGTAACTAGGTGGTTTAGGAATACAAGATAATTTTTTCGATTTCTTAATTTCTACATAACAGTATAATAATTTGTTTACTTAATGTTTTCATTTCGTTGTAATTCTTTCAATAACAATATAGTATTTATTACGTCGGGTTATCCAATAAATCTCCACGTAACACTATAGTAAAACTACACCGACTAAAACAATGTTATCGTAAAGATAACTTTTCGTGAGTAACGTAGTGGTACTTACAGTTATATAGTAAACAAAATTTGTAAAGGATGTTTCAAGTTTTATATGATATAAAAACGAATCAGTATGATTAAAATTGAAGTAAAAACTTCTATAGCCGTCACAATAGCTTGTTGTTATCGTGTTCTGGTTTGGAGAGTAAGCTAGTCGATAGATTTATTTATACATGTCGCTTTATCATCCTGTCACACGGATAGGCAACGCAGGGTTAACATAATAAATACATTGTAGGTACTGTTTTAACCTCCAACGTAAAACTAGGGGTATTATAAGATCCAGGTGTGTATCTATCCGTGGCATCGTAGCGGCTAGGCGGATGGTCTGATTTGGTTGACATTTTCATTTAAAGAAAGCTCTATTTGTTGAGATGGTTTTAAGGTATGATTTAATAGAATCCATTTAGCTGTTTCAAGATCATCAGCTTTTTTCAAATTGATGAGAGAAATTATAGTATTCATAGTAAGTAAGTATTCTGTTACTTCAATGAAATTGCAATGATATAATCACCTTAACCTGATGCTGCTAAATCCCTATTTGATGATCATAAGCTTTTTAACGGGCAATGTTCGTATATAAATAACAGATTTTCTAAATACTGCAAATCAGTTTTCAAAAAATTCTTGGTTGCTGTTTGAACTAAAACTTGCCAACATTGTATAAGTTCAGTGACAATGCAATATTATGATACCATCCAGCCGATCTCTTGATGTAGCCTGAATGTAGAAACTGGAACTTTCATGTGCAAAGTTTTGACGAAACATACCAACTATTGGCTCAGCAGTATTGTTACTATAAGTACATACAAACTTTATTTAGTATTTATGATGATGAGGATCTGAAGATGGAGCTAACAGAACATTATCGAAACTCACATATAGAAAGTGCTAAGATAGTGGAGTTTGGAAGCGTTTATTTCTTGCAATAAGTTATTTCTCGTGATGTCGAGGCTCCGAAAATGGGAATTTCCGAATCTCACTTTGATTCAAAAAACACGATAAAATGAACAGTACCCTTCTAAACTCAACAAGGTAGATTTATTGAGTTAGTACTTAATTGTCTTGTATTGGCAAATACTTTGATGCTGGATGATTTCTAGCATTTAATGATGAAACTGGAAGGTCACCAATGGAACTCCTAAACTAAACAAGATAAACCGATCTAGTTTGGACTCATTAGTTCTTTTTTTAAAACACCTTAGTGCTAGATACATTCTAGGGTCTCGTGATGGAGCTGGATGTAGATCATGGGAACTTTAGAATAAAACGAAGCAATACCATTTACTTTAGAGTCGTTTGATTCCTTCTTTTAAGGACTTTGGAGGAAGATGGCTTCCAAAGCCTGATGTTCGAGCTGGAAGAAGTCTATGAGAATTCCCAGGCTAATCTACATAAACTCATCGAGTATGGGCTGATTCGGTTGGTTTTGACATACACTTTGGTACTGGGTGATTCCTAAGATCCAATAATGGAACTGCAAGGTAGCTATGGGAATTCTTAATCTAAAGAAGATAAACCTATCGAGTTTTGGCCTCATTTGTCCTGTTTTGACAAATACCTTGGTAATTGATGACTTCCAGGGTCTTACGATAAAGCAGGAAGGAGGTCATGGATACTTTGAGTTTGAATGAAAATAATTGAGCAACCTTATTGATTTTTAGCCCATTTTACTTGTTTTTTTAAGGATTTTAGAATAGAATGATTTCCAATATCTGGTGAAAAGGCAGAATGAAGTCCATGAAAACTTCTAAGTTAAACCAGATAAACCCGTCAACTGTGAGATAATTTGATTTGTTTTGGCATACACTTTGATGCAGGAGATTTATAGGATCTGACGATAGAAATGAAAGATGTACACTACCGGTCAAAAGTTTTTGCCCACCATACAGATTGTGTGATACTCATCAAATAAAAACAATATGATCGATTTTGATATTTGTATTTTAAAGAACATATAAAAATAAGAGTATAGTAATAATAAAACTACAATCTGTAATTGTTACATATTTAAATTTTTGATTCATCGATATTACCCCCTTTTGCTTTTATTATAGCATTGCATAATCTTGGCATTCTCTGTAACAATTTCGACAAATAATCGTGGTCTATTTCGTTCCATTCATTTTCTAGGATATTCCAAAGATGTGAAGTGGAAGTACGACACTGCTTTCTGACTTCCCTGACCAATTTGTTGAGTTGAGGTCCGGTGATTGTGACGGCCAAATCATTACCTTCAGTACATTCTTTCTTTCCAATTCTTTCAAATACTCTTTGCACAGCTTCGAGGAATGCTTGGGGTCGTTGTCATGCTGGAAGATAAATTTTCTGCCGATTAAGCGTTGACCAGAACGTACAAAATTTTTCTTTAATATTTGTTTATAGCCTTCTTTTTTCAAAATCCCTTAAATTTTTACCAAGTCTCCAGTCGCCCGTCCTCCAAAACATCCCCAAACCATCACCGAGCCTCCACCATGTTTCACGGTCGGGATTACACATGGATCTAACATCCGTTCTTCCTTTGACCTGTGCACAAAGACGCTTCTCTCAGACCCAAAAACCTCAAACTTGGACTCATCACTCCATAAAACTTTCTCCCATTGTTCATGCGTCCAATTTTTATGTTCCTGAGCCCACTGCAACCTCTTAATTTTATTTTGACGTCTTAAAAGAGGTTTCTTCACTGCCACCCTCCCAAAAAGGCCAGCTTCTCTCAATCTCCTTTTGACGGTAGAAGTACTCAAAGGCAGATCCCTAGATTCATTGATCTGAACTGTTATCTCTGGACCCGTGAGTCGTCGATCACGTTTACTGATCAATACAATATGTTTATCTTCAGCTGTTGTGGTTTTTCGAGGCCGCCCTGAACGTTTTCTATCGCTAAAGCACCCAGTGGATGCATATTTTTTTACGTTGTAGTCTACGGTACGTCGAGGTACTTTTAATTCGGCGGCAATGGTACGGTTACTTTTATCTAAATTATGAAGACTTGCAATTAATGCACGAGTTTCAACCGACAGTTCCTTGGTTTTACCCATTTTAAAACTTACAAGCCTGAATTTGCGAAAACGTCAACAATTCGTATACGAACTTCACAAAAAGGGGTCTTGGTACACAAAATATATATCACAGTACATTTTAACATCTCTCAGGACTAACTGGAACTAAACTACAATCATAAACACCGAAGAAATCATTCACAGTTAAAGAATAAGAAAGAAATCAGCCGGTACTTGCAAGTTTTAACTTGTCACAGTCACTGACAAAATATAACATGCGCTCGTACAAAGTAAACAAATAATGGGCACTATTACTTTTGGCTTGTAAAACATTGTTTCGACCTTCGCTTGACAATATGATAGGGAAATATGCTAAAGTGTATTATTTTGAAATTTAATGAATAAAGTATTGGGTGGGCAAAAACTTTTGACCGGTAGTGTATATTGGAACTAAACAAGATAAACCCACGGAGTTTGAACTTATTTGTTTTGTTTTAAAAATATCCTAGTGTTGGAAAATTCTCAAGGTCTTATGATGAAACAGGATGAAGGTCATGAGAACTTTGGATTAAAATTGTGTAATAACATATATTTTGGGTTCGTTTGATTCGTTCTTTTAAAGAATTTGAAGCCGGATTTTTTCCAGTGTTTGATAATGGGACTGAAAGAAGTCCATGAGAACTCCTAATTTGAACTAAATAAACACACCTGGTGTAGACTAATTCGGTTTATTTTGGCAAACACAGCTGCTGAATATTTTCTAGGATCTAATGATGTTACGCTAATTCAGTAGATGGATATCACTTTATGAAATAATATTGACTTAAATATTCCTTTCACTATAATCAAGAAAAATGTTCCATTCTTTCCTTCAATTTATTCTTCATTCCATTTTAATAATGTATTTTCGAATAAACATAAATTACAGCAATATCATTATACAAAACACGTAAGTCTAGATATGGCATTCATTAATAATTTCAATATTATATGACAGTTATATTTTCATACCATTCATAATGGAAAAAAAAAGCTTCGCCGTTTTGGTAATGGGCCTTTTCGATTGTAAGGCGGGAATGAAAATCTATTTAAATAATTTTGTTGATATAGCTCAAGCTTATACAGATTGCCTAGTGAAATACTGTACATATTAAGGCGGATATTTAATGGTTATATTACATATTTTAAATAATGTTAATAATAATATTCGTAAAAATGGTCAACGCGCTGGTGATAGCAAGTCTCCAGTGTGGCAAATCAATGTTTGTAAAAAACGTACGTCTATTTTATTATGCGTGGGTGTCCGAAGATAAACACAAGGTGTTTGAATATAACCCGCTATTATTGGGCTATTCTAAATCAAGTACCTTCAAACGGAAATCTTTTCTTTTAAATAATCATTTGCTGCAAATGTAAAAGATTTTATTAGCTATTCTTTAACAGAAACGAAACAGTCAAAAGTAATTTAGTAAGTCTGTTGTTTTTAATTACTGCGCAGATATCGCTTTAGTCAAAATTCTAAAATAAAAGGCCAAAAGTGTAAATAGTGGAACGATATCTTAGTCAAAAAATTGCTAGCATTTAAAAAAATAGGCATTTACTTAATAAATCATAGTGCCGTCGTTCGGGAAGCGCTTGCTAATTTTAAAAAGGCCTAATCGTATTACTGGATCGCAAAAGAAATTTTCTGCAAAAAATTACGTATATATTAGAATAAAAGTGGCATTGGGAAAGAAGGTCTATACCAGGAATCCAAAAATCGTTTAAAGAACTTTTATCTATATATACAAAAATCAATTGCTGTTCGTTAGTCTGGCTAAAACTCAAAAACGGCTGAACCGATTTGGCTAAATTTGGTTTTGAATTAATTCTTCAAGTCCAGGGAAGGTTTAAAGGGTGAGAAAATAAAGAAAAAAATTAGAGTAATTAAAAATCAGAACAACGTTTGCCGGGTCAGCTAGTAATATATAAAAATTAACGATACGTTAATTAGCTTAATAATAAATAAATAAATATTCACGGGACGGATTACACTTATTGATCTAACCCCAAAGTAACCAAATTATTTGCTTGTGTTATGGGTGTTAGTCAACGATACTAATACATAGAAATACATATATAAATACTTTTACATACATAATAAACACCCAAACCCGGAAATACAAACATTTATGCTCATCACACAAATGCTTGTCCCCGTCGGGGATCGAACCCGAGCCCCGTTGATTGCGTAGTCAGGATCGCTAACCACTCGACCAACGGGGCGGTCGTACTTAGCTTAGACAATATAACAAACGCTCTTTTGCATGCGCCGACATTTGCCGACGACGACTGGTCGGAGTTTTTAAGCGCAGCCCTTCTGTTTTCATGGTCTTTAAAGGATTTCAGTTTTTGAACCTGGCGTTCACTTGTTACCCTAAGTACAGCTCTTAAGAATGCGGCTTTCTTAACGCCTACGATTTGAAAGCCACAACGGCTTTACGGATTTAAGGATAGTTTGATAGCTTTCATTGAAACCTCATTGGTTTTATTCGAAGTTTTTATTACGTTGAATATTTCCTCGATAGGTTAAGCAATTGCTGTTGTACGAAACGTTTGAATCGGCTGCATAGTCTTTGACAGTTTTAGCTGTAAGGCGTTGTACCTACATGGTAAAAAGCGTTGTTACATAGTAAAAAAAATACAGGGATTTTTTTAAATAAAAAAAAAACAATTTGTGAATCCATACTGATATTATAAATGCTAAAGTTACTCTGTCTGTCTCTTCTTCACGCCTAAACTACTGAACCGATTGGGATAAAATTTGGTCAAAGATAGTTTAAGATCCGGGAAAGGACATAGAATAGTTTTAAATATATGGAAATATGTGGGTAAAACCCCGGGACTGTCTATCTTATAACCCACGGTATTAATTACTTAGTTCTAAAAGTAGCTTTTAGATATTTACGCGGAAGAAGTCGCGGGTACAGCTAGTGACTTAGGAAATAAAATATTAAATAGTTTGAAAGGTACAAACAAGTATGCCCTAGCATTCTTGCTTATGTATACAGCGTGTAAGGGACGGGGTAATGAAAAATGTCATGTTTTCTTCATACCATTTTTATGTTCTAGTCATGATAACAATCCTTTTTTTTGTGGGAAATTCAAAATTTTGCTTTTTATGATTTTTGTCATTTTCACGCTACGCAACGTACTTCGTTCTAACGTACATCGCTCCGACTCGTTAGACCTGCTGAGCACGCGAAACAGCTGTTTATTTTGCCTGGTATGTGGCGCATAATACATTGCTTATTTTGTGTATTTCCTTATATTTTTTCGAAAACTGCAGGGTATTACAATGAATCAAATCATACAAAGTCGAAGATAAAAAAAATTCAAAAAATTAAGAAAAAAATTCTCACATAATGGAGAAGGATACCCTTCCATAAAATCGTGGGCGCCTCTTGTAATAAGATGAAAATTATGACAATTAATAATAGCTAGTTTAAAATTATATAAATATTAAAAATTTTACAAATTTTAGCAATCTTAGAACAGATAGGTATATAAGATATTCAGTAAAACTGAGGTTACGGTACTAAGGTATAGTTTAAACGTTACTATTATATGAGCAACTGATACTTGTAATACAGGCAACTATGTTTCATGTTTATAAATTGACACAATACTAAAACACAAACCAAAAATTTAAGGATACCTCCATGTAACTTAAATAGCAAATAGTGAAGTCCGCGACTTGAGAGCTGTCAGTGATGTCACTTGTAATTATTAATTTTAGCGGTGTTAAATCTAGACATTAAATCGTATTAAATTCGATGTATTGTAATCAATCGATTATTAAGCCTGTATTGATTATATTTTTTCTTCAATTATGGTACTTATTGTTGATTAAATTAAATATTAATCAGAAATACAATTTCACATATACTTACTAGCTTCCATTTTGATTAAAATTATTAAAAAAAATCGAATATAATTTTATCGATTATACAACTTTAGTACTGCATAGTTATTTTCGTGATTTCTTTCTTCTCAGAAAGCGGATTGGGCTAATATTTTGAACTTTGAAATAGAAAAATGATGCAATTTTTTTAACTATACTTCAACCCCTTACATTTGAGCCCAAAAATCCTCAATCCATTTCCACCACTTTTCATCTTAGAATCTTGGTCCTAATTCATAGCACAGAATACTGGAAACTAACAGAAGTCAATTTAAGAGGTGTCTAATGTTTATGTGTGCATTGCCCGAATATTACTAGTAAGGTACGACATAATCAAAAAAATTTAGTTGATTGACTGTAAGAGTTTAGACAATTTCGATAAATTGTTTGATTTTTCCATTACGTCTCATCAAGATTCATTTATAGTTACATACATATATGGCCGTGTCGTAATCGAATCATATCCGGGACGCCAGCGCCATTTAATGGCGCTCGATAGCGTTGGTGTCGCGCGTACAATCGATTTGTCACTTCACTTTGATTTTGGCGCCAATGCGGGTGGTCGATACTAAACTATCACGCATTCTGTGATATATGTAATAGTGATACTTAGCTAGCTATACGTGACTTAATTAATATTTGTAAATACCTAAATAAATCTGATAAACTGTGAGTGCAATTGACGATAAAGAGGACCCCATTCGCATTCCGTCATCAGAAGTTGGATAAGAAAGCCCGCGTCCCATGCATCTATGTGCCATTTGATACGAATTAAAGTAAGAACAAGAAGAAATATTATCAAATGTAATGCGTAGAGTGCCGTTAAGGATTTAATACTATCGTATAATTGCTAACATGGAAGCGGGACAGTATTAGTAATCCATAGTATTATGTATTAATAATCCATAGTAAGGGTTATAAATTATAATCCATAGCAAGTACAACATTAGTCTCGTTCCGCAGAATCCAAACGCCTGACCGGCATCCGCATGTGTGCGAGGTAAAGCGTTCAGTCGCGGTATCTGCGGATCGCTGTGTTTGAAGTTTTTAATTATGCGATGTGGAGCATTCGGTCTCTGAATTTTACTTCCAAAAGCGACAATCGCCGATCGCCGATGCTAAAAGTAGCGTATGTTGTAATGTCTCTAATTGCATGCGTTTGTTCGATATGGAAAACTGACATTTCACTCACATGAACTCAAGCTGAAATAAGAAACAGCCGCTTACAGAAATCACACAATAACACTAGTGATCGCCCTGTGGTCGAAATTTGGCCATAAACAATTAAATCCTTTATAAGTTTGACAAAAGGCTTTAGGCGTAAAGAAAATAGTATATATGTGTGTATATTACTATGTATTTCACACAAATGTAATGCGTCTTTTTTATATTATAAGATAGCAAACAAACAGATGGGTCTCCTGATGGGAAGAGTCAACCATTGCCTATAGACACCAATATGTTAATGGTGCGTTGCTATCTTCTGCGAGGTCTAATGCCACATGCATAAGATTACCGGCTATCTTAACCTCCAAACCGGAACACAGCAATGACTAGCACTGACGCTGTTGCGGCAGGAATAGGTAAGGCGGTGGTACCAGACCCGGGCGAGACAATGCAGAACTCTACCACCTAGTAGCCACGATGGTAGTGACTCGCATAGCCATGGTCGCCTAATACGACCTGCCTGGCAGAATGGTAGTTGGTCTATTCTTCAAAGGAGCCCGGAACCAACAAGGGGAAAAATAGTAGGAAAATCTTATATTTATACTTATTAATTGAATGTATTTGTAATGCATATTTAAAATTATTAGGTTTCTGCAGTCCTCCGCAATGCAAACTTTAACTTTGTCAAATTTTATGCTCCACAGTTCTTCGAATTGTCTTAAAAAGGGGCACAAAGTTTTGCTTCACGTATTAATATATAGATAATAACAACGCATCGACAAAATGGTGAATTTTCCCTATTTAAATATAGCACTTAAAGCAGGGACGGGAAAGCTATAATCACTGTTATAGCTCTACGTCCTAGTAAATCTACGTCTAGTAAATATAAGGCACAGTTGTAAAAAGCACTAAATTCATGATGGCATGTATAAATAGATGTAAATAGAATACTTATGAAGGTTGAGACACGCTTAGAATTTTCTCGTCTTTTTCTCTGCCAAAAGTAATTTAACCTAAATAATAAATGGAGCATTATCTAAAGTTTATCCACTTAGTTCAAGTAATTTATGAATATCAAAACTTTCTACCTGAGATTGAAATCCAATTCTCAGTCATTTGTTTTCAAATTTTTGGAGTTTCTAAGTTTCTTATTTCTTTGTCGAACGGAAATAATTTGTTCAATTTAGGAATATGCGTTAGGTTCATTTAATTTTAATTCTTGTAAAGACATATGGCATTTTTTATTTTCGATTATGTACAACAGAAACTCTCAAACATATATACACTAGCACTCACACATACATACAAACATGCAAGGATGCATACACATATTCAATAAACGTGAATGTCTATCGATATACTACACTCAAAAAGAAATCGTTTCTAGGAACTTAATAAAGTACCGAGAAACGATCAATAACACACACCATTATTCCTCCAAATTTATTTTATCGTCTTTAAAGTATGCTCCTTCAGAAACAATACACTTACGCCAACGAACACGTTTAAACGCTTTTCGGGAATTGAGTTTAGTTGACGCCGTGAATTCTTTTTATGTCTTTTTTTTACCATTGAAAATGGGTGCCAAGAAGTGTAAGGTGATCTGAGATTGAGATGGGAGATTGAAATATTGATGTACCTTGGTTGCTATATTTCAATGACGATTTTCCATTAATTACTTGGATCAATATTTTTTGTAAATAAGATTAAATAATGTAATATTGTTGTGACCATATTTTTAATTTACTCTTGTTGATGTTTATATTAAATGTATCGCTGTTTGATTGCTGAAACAAATAAATAATTTGTCTTATTAATAAATTATTTGATAGTTTTATGTGTATACTGTATATGTACTATGGGACCGATTGTTTCAAGTTCTTATCGATTTATTATTATTATGCAAAAATGTCAATTAAATTACTTCTCCAATTTCAGTTGCCTTGTTATTTTCAGACTCGTGGATCAAAGGCATCAATTATCTACTTTTATTCGAGCAAGTTCATTAGACTTAAATTTATTAAATTATTAAGACTTAAATGGTTTGGTCTTTGTTTGACAAATAAGAAAAAAAAAACGTTTGGTCTATTGGTTGTTTAGTTAAGAATAAAACCGGATAAGTACTTGCTTGTAGACAGTTTCGTACAGGACAATTTCAATAAATTTCTTTATATTCATTTAAATTCTATTATTTACATGCACTCACTTAAATATTTACTATATTCTATACTTTGTTCTCTAGCTGTATTTGATTTTCAACAAGATCTGTAAAGCTGTTCATAAATTGTGACGTGGCATACAAATCGACAAATTAACGGTAAAAAAATTATGTGGCCTTACATTTGCGCAATCACATGGTCCCACTTTATATAATATTCATAAAAATCGGTTAAACCGTTCCTGAGTTATACCAGAGCTATAAATTAGGGAAATAATGTGTTTTCAGCATATTTAAATTTTGCTTAGGATCAGTCACGCTGTTCTTGAGTTATAACTTACAACATAAAGACTAAGAAACAATAATTCTTAAAATTGAAAAATTGATATCAATTCTTTATCATCATAAACTCGTAAAACAAATATTTATTTTGAAAATTGGCAAAAAATTAAATATACAGAAGATGCCACAGATTTGTATAGTACTTAGTAGGTATATATTGGTTACAATATGGACAAACATGATATTTCCCTCATATTGTTCCGGATGCTCTTTGAAGAGTAGACAATCAGCCGTTCTGTTAAGCAGTTTCTAAGAGGAAAGCGTTTGGCTATACGAAATACTACCATCATAGCTCCTAGGTGGTAGAGTTCTGCATTGTCTCGTCCGGGTCTTATGCCACCGTCTTACTTATTTCTGCAGGTCAATGCTTGTAACTGTCGTGTTCCAGTTTGAAAGGTAAGGTAGCTGGTGAACTTATGCAAGTGGCATAAAGACTAAGCCACAAGGATAGCAACGCGCAATTAACATATTTGTTTTTTTTTTATATCATAAGATAGCAAACAAGCTGATGGGTCTTCTGATGGAGTCAACCATCTCCTACAGACACCAAAGATGTTAATGGTGCGTTGCTATCTTGCGGCAAGGTATAATGCCACGTTCACAATTTTACCGGCTAACTCACCCTCCAAACCGGAACACGACAGTGATAAGCACCGACGCTATTGCGGCAGGAATAAGCAAGGCGGTAGTATCTGACCCGGTTGAGACATTTCAAAATTCTACCACCTAGTATCCAAGATATTGACTCACGTTGCCAATCGGTTGCCTTTTAGACCTGCCTGGCAGAACGGCAGTTGGTATATTCTTCATAGGAGCCCGGACCAACACGGGAGGGGCCTATAGGTGATAGTTGTCTGTAGAGGTGCGCAGAATGTGTCACTGAATTGAAAAGATATGAACATATCTTTTGATCACTGCGAAGTATATCACTCTTTTAGTTCAGCAGTTCATCTAGTCCGATGGCTTGATTTGCTATCATTTCTCAGAACATTGATTTTCCTTCGTTTGTTGATCGAACTAAGTAGTGTGTAATGATTCTTATGATTTCTGCGAACGAGATATACGTTAAAGCGATAGTAAAATATTTTAATAAAAGTATGTTTTTTTTTTAATTTATTTTTCACTAAAATCGTTTTTGTGTAACAATTGCCGAATACAGCAAAATGTCTCTTATAGCCATAACGTAAAGCTGATTTTTCTAAGCTTATATTTTTTATTGTAATTTTTTATTTTAAATAAATTCAAACAACATTATGATATTGTATGCATTGCGTTTATACTAATTGAAGATCAAAACTACCTTCATGCGTAATAAGCAACGAACGCTTATAATTAAAGAATTCATTTTATCGCTCTTCGAAAGTATGTACCTATGTACATTGTACAAGAAAGTGCAAGTGAGATAGTTAATCGGTATCAACTTCAGCCGGGCCGAGAGCGTGTCTGCTATGTGATATGTCACTCCCATCGGCGCGTGATCGGCAATCTTCGACTCTCGTAATCGTTTCGTTCACGGTGAACTACGCGAACTAGAGATATAGATAAATTGAAATTGAACTAGTGAAGGATGAACTAAACGCAACTGAAGTAGTCCATTTGAAGGATTCATTCGCGAACTACAGACGACTAGTTGTCTGATTCCATTAGGAGAGCCATCTGCTTGTTTGCTATCTTATGATAGAAAAAAATAAGTTTTTGTGTAAAATAGAAAAAAAAATACATTAAAAAATCAATAACCTTATCTTTTGAAGTCAAGGAAAATATTTCTTAAGCCCTGTACAAATACCCACTTAGTGCTTACAGACTATAATTAGAACTACGCACGTATAATTTTACAAGCTCATAAAGTAACGAATTAGGTTTACATTGGAGATAACATCTCGTAATCACATTCAGGATAACTCGTTAAACTTGATTAATAACGCTTTATGGTTTTGGAAGATAATTTAGTGCTGTCATTTGTACTAACGAAATATGTCGTTCATACTAACCGCAGAGCATATTGTTATACAAACCTAGCGTGTCAGTTTCCAACTTTCTACATTGTGATTATGGTACCAGGATAAAAATAAGAAACTTTCTTATTTTTTAATTAATAACAAGCTGAATTTTTGTAAACGGCTTTATTTTGACAAGACACTTATCATTTTTTCTCTTTGAAAAGTCTTAAAATCGGGTAAGTAATAAAGGTGAAGGAAAAATATTATAATAATTAGTATTTTACCTTAAAGGCTTGATTATTTTATGAAAAACACAAAAAAAAACTTTTGTCTCCAAATTTGATGGCTTTTTTGACGAGTCCTCCACACTTAAGATATCGGAATTATGAAAATTTTCTCACAAAAACTTGTTAATTATTATTATAATTCAATAGTATTACGTAAACTGGAAACTTTTTATAGTCTGACACTCTAAGTTTTCTGTTTTACCTAACTTTGTAAATTACCCGATTCAAACGAAGTTGTTCTCAAAAAATTTTTAATCATTCCATATTATTAATCAAAAATATAAAAAATCCTAAGACCACGGTCTAGATGTTGTCAGTTTTAAACAAGGATTTAAATGTCGATGTTATGTGATAACATTATTGCTCGCGGTGTAAAATAATGTTATTTTCAAGTATAGTGCTATCCATGAATGATACAGAATTTACTACTGTTTAATAGCGTTATTTTTTACGGTCTGTTATAAACTATGAATTAACGTTATGGTATATGACATTATGATATAATCTTCTAGCGCTAGTTGGCGAACCAGTTACGAAACAGCATGGAACGCCGCAACATCGCATACATATCGATATTATAACGTTATTTAGCGTTAACAATTTCTTTCTGTTATTTGAGTATCGATAAATAGAATGTTTGAAAATAATTTTGTTGCTGAGGTATCGCTACAGTATAACATTAAGTATCATTAAATAAGTTCTGTTATTTAGATAATAATTAACTAATAACCTGTTACATCCTTGGTTTTAAATGAAGGCATTTTTACTTTTTTAGATACGTCTGGTAGCATGTAGAAAGTTCCGCTGACACAATCAATTAAATTTTATACACAGCTTTTATTAATTCATATAAATACTTCGTAATAGTAAAACAAATAAATGCCTTATTATATCATACAAAACTTGAAATATTCCGTGCAATATTTGTTTACTAACAATTACTGAAAGTGTCAATCGTGCATTATTTATTATCGTTTATGATACCGGGCACTTTCCCAATCGGGCAACGTTGTTTTATCGGAAAACTGAAATAACACAATATATTTGAACTGCCCAACCCGGGAATCGAACCCAGGACCTCCAGGGCCTCCAGGATCAGAAGTCAGACACATCTTGCTAACAAATAAAATAATAAATTGGTAAAGTGCGTATCGGGCGACGCGCAATGTAAGGTTTCGAAGTTGCTTATCACAATAATGTGGAATGAAAAGAGGTCTTTCATTTTTTATAATATGAATGTTTAACGCATTTAACTTTAAAATTATTAACATCGTTTGTGCCTATAGACGATAGTTATCTCGTCCTATCAAGAGTAGCATCTGTTTGTTTGCCATTCCATATACAACAATATTTAGGTCAATAAATCTTAATCATTGTATCTTGTAATCGTTAACAAGTTTATAACTGGAGCAATGCCCTATTAATTTCCACGATTGTCGAATTCATAAAAGACAGCGTATAGATGAAGTCAGTAACGATCTGTAATTTGGTTTTGTTACGGCCGTGGTGGCGACAATTCATGCTTTATGGCGCAGTTAAAAATATAATTAAAATACGTAAATATGAAATTGTAATATAGTGGACTTTGGAGTCGTTTCATTTGTTACAGTAAGTTCTTTCTCATGATGATAAGGCTCTGGACATTAAGCCGAAAAGTTGACATTGGAACTTTCAGAATCCAGATGCAAAATGCAGACAGTGGATTACTAAAACAAACGAGGTATTTTTTTAATAAACACATAATTGTCTTCTATTGACAAATATCTTGGTGTGGATAATTTTCAGGATCTGATGATGGAAGTAGAAGGTGACCATGAGAACTCCTAAAGTAAATAAGATGAAATAGTCGAAGTTGGACTCATTTTGGTCACAGTTTGGACAAATACTCTAGGGCTAGATGATTTCCAATGTCTCATCAACTCATCTAGTGGGGACTAATTTGGTTTGTTTTGGCAAACAATTTGGTGCTTATTTTGCAATTTCTAGTATCTGATGATGGAATCGGAAAGTAGTCATGGGAACTTCTACACTAAAAAAGATAAGCCCATCGGATTTGGAATCATTCATTCTGCTTTAAAAACATCCTGGTGTTAGACGATTTCCGGGGTCTTATAATGCCAGATGGAGATGATGGAAACTGTGGATCAAAATCGAATAATACCATCGACGTTGGAGTCGTTTGATTCGTTCTTTTAAGGACTTTGGAGCGGGATGGCTTCCACTGCCTGATGATAGGACTGGAAGAATTACCCGAGAACTATTAAGCTAAACCAGGTTATCCCATCTAGTGGGGACTAGTTTGGTTTGTTTTGGTAAACAATTTGGTGCTTGATAATTTCTAGGATCTGATGATGAAATTGGAAGGTGGTCATGGGGACTTCTAAGCTAAACAAGATAAATCCATCGGGTTTGGAATGAATAATTCTTTTTAAAAAAATATCCTAGTACTAGATGATTTTCGAGGTCATATAATAAATAGAGCTAGAAAGAGCTCATGGGAACTTTAGAATAAAATCGAGTAATGTAATCGACTTTGGAGGCTTTTGATTCGTTCTCTTGAGAACTTTGAAGCGGGATGGCTTCTAGAGCTGGAATAAGTCTATGAGACCCCCTAAGCTAATCCATATAAACTCATCGAGTGTGGGCTGATTCGGTTGGTTTTGTCTTTCGTGCTGGATAATTTTTAGGATCTGATGATGAAACTGAAAGGTGGACATCATAACTTTTAACTAAACAAAATAAAATCATCGATTGTGGAATAATTTGTTCTCTTTTGACAAATACCCTAGTCCCTGGTGCTGGATGATTTCAAGGGTCTTATGTTGAAGCAGGAAGGAAGTTATGGGACCTTTGAATTAAAATTAAGCAATATCATCGATTTTAGACTCATTTGATTCGTTATGATAAGAAATTTGGAACAAAATGACTTCCAGTGTGTGATTTTAAAACTGGAAGAAGTCTATCTTTACCAAATACACCCATCGAGTATGGGCATATTTTGTTTGTTTTGGTATATTTTTTGGTGTTGGGTAGTATTTAGGATCTAATGATGTAACTGGAAGGTGGCTATAGAAGCTTTTAAACTAAACGAGATAAACCCATTGAGTTTGAAATTATTGGTTCTGTTTTGAAAAATAATCTAGTTCTAGATCATTTCTCAATTCTTACGATGAAGTGGGAAGAAGGTCATGGGAACTTTTGATTTAAACTGAACAACACCATTGATTTTGGTCTCGTTTCATTTGCTCTTTTAAGAACTTTGTAGCAGAATGGTTTGCAGTGACTGGTCAAAGAATTGGAAGAAATCCATGAGAACTTCTAGGCTAAACTAGATAAACTCATCGAATGTGGGCTAACTCGGTTTGTTTTGTAAAATACTTAGATGCCGGATGTTTTCTGAGATATAATAATGATGGAACTGGAAGATAGCTTTTTACATAATTGGCTTTTATTGCTTGGAGATTTTCAAGGTTTGATAATGGAACTAGAATATGGCCACGAAACTCCTGTACTAAACAAAAAAGCCCATTAAGTATGGTCTCATTTGTTATATTTTAACAAACACTCTAAATCAGAATAATTTCCAGGGTTATATAGCAGAGATTAAGGTTATAGGAGCTTTGCAATAAAACAACTCAAGCTCATTGAATAAGGAACTATAGCAACCTAAACCTGATGCTGCAAGACCTCCTTTCGAAGATCATTAACTCCTTTAACGTTTTGCTCTAAAAATGATGCATATGAAGCAGAACAGCGGTCTGAGGACAAGGAAATGTGTCGGGAGTTTTTAAATTTCATCTTATAAAGCATCTTTTAAGTAATATATGTGTTGTGAAGTGAAACTAAAGTACAAGTGCTTTATTAAGAAAATTGTGTCTAACAGTAATGGAATTTCACCAACGAACGACACACGTGCCGACGACCGAAAGGATAGAATATAATAAAAAAAATATTATGAAGAACAGAACAACTGTCGTTTTGCCAGGCAGGTCGTAATCGCACTACCATCATGACTAATAGGTGGTAAAGCTCAGCAACGTCTCGCTCGGGGTATTCCTGCCGCAATAGCGTCAATGCTTGTCGTTGTCGTGTTCCGATTTGTAAGGTGAGGGAGTCGGTAGATTTGTGCATGTGACATTGCCGTCCCGCCACATAGATAGCAACGCACCATTAACATCTTTGGTGTCTATAGGCGATGGTGTCTATTTCCATCAGAGAACCATTAGCATATTTGCTATTTAATTGTATAAAAGGTGCATTTTTATGTACAATTGCAATCTTACTTCACATCCATAATAATGTTGTAATGAAAAGTCTGTCTGTCTGTTTGTTGCGCTTTCGTGCCTAAGCTGCTGAACTCATTTTAATAAAATTTGGCATTGAGATAGTTGAAGATCAGCTTCTTTGTTTTCGAAAATCAACTTGTTTCATATGAAAAACTATATGGATGATATTTTAATCTACTTGAGAGCGAAGCCACGTGGGTCGGCTAGTATTGTGTTATAATGCAAACATATTTTATTATAACGCCAAAACACCTGGATGGATTTGCATAAAATTTGGTACATGCTAACATAATTTAAAGTTAGTAAATAGGTACTAAATATAACAATCCCAATTAGAAAAATATAAAATCTATTTTCAATGATATTGCAATGACCTGGTAACATTGACCTGATACTGCAGAATTCTCTTTCAAAGATCATTACCTTTTTTATGTTTTGCTCTACAAAATACACACACAAGAACACGACATACAAGAAATATGTCGGGGGTATTTAAATTTTTACATACATTCATATCTTCACGCGAAATATTTTAATTTAGAGTATTTTTTTAAAATAACTCTAAATTGAAAAGAAATTTAGAGCTATGTTGAATTGATTGAAATTTCTATTCACATAAGTTCCAAACATAGTCCTAAAGATTCGTGCAACGATTCCTACACGCGATGTTTTAACACGTGATAGTACCGAAAGCATTCACTTCAACGTGCAATAAAATTACCTACATTGCACCAACAAGCTCTAACAACAAAGATCCAATTAACTTGAAATTCTGGCAACTTGATTGACTTGAACGGAATCTTCTATTCACAAAAGGCTAGTTGACTAAATTAAAAAACTATTGAATAATTTACTTTATTAGGCATATTAACCAAAAAACTATGTTTTTTTTAAATTTCGCACATTTATAATAAAATTTTCGCTTTTTTAAATTAAAATTTACTGCAAATACGCTATCCTGCTATGCTGTCTTGAATTATATTGTGCCGTGATTATAATATACATAATATACGCTTATGTTAGTATGGTTATGTTTATATATATGATGTAAATTTATGGCGGCTTGCACGAAAATACTTAAATGCATTTAGTCCCTTAAACATGTTTAGCAAATGTCAAAACGCCTTTAAACGTATTTAGTGACAAAATGATTTAAGCATTTTGGTGCAAGCCGCCCTTAATATCCATTTTTGCCAAATTTATATCCTAAAAATTATAATAATCTTAATAAATGTTTTTTTTGTTATCACGGCGATAAATTTAAATTTAATAATCATTATAAACTTTAATATTATATCAGATTCATGTTAAGTGTACATAAGCCTATTCACGCAAACATCAATATGCATCAAATTTATCCTTGACTTGCAATTTCTTTAACATCTTGTATGTAGTAACAATTTTTCATTATCTATACATATAATAAAATCGTAGGAAAGTCAAAACTGTACATTGAATATGTTTTTTAAAAGAATACTTGGGACGTGATCTACAATCGATATCGAAGCTAAAAATATAGTTTTCACAGTTTTCGTCTGTTTGTCCGTATGTATGTCCGGGGTAAACTTAAAAAGTACTGCATGGATTTACTTCAAATATTGCATGAATATTACTATCAGGTCGGGTCAACATATAGGCTACATATTATCACGCTATCACCTACGGGGGAGTAGCAGTGCGGAGTAAACGAAGTCCGCGTGGACGAAGTTGCGGGCAACAGCTCGTAATAAATCAGTATAATGGGCAAGGGACTTCAAATTCCAATCAAAAATCAATATCAATCACCAATAATAGTGCAATCGTTCCTAATTTAGATGATTATGTATTTCATCAAAACTGAGATATAATATTTTTACGATGACTTAAGCTGTGTGTTCTTACCATACTTTACTATGTAGCAGGCTTTCTAACATCTTGCTTTGGCTTAATAATACCTGTTTCTACTACAACATCTAAGTGTCCGATCCGATGGTTTCGTAAAAATTGTTGATGTATCAAAATAGCGTGTACAAAGTTTTACTGATTGAAGCTCTTCTGATATCTTATTTCACAACGCTAGTGCTTGTCACTATCATGTTCCGGTTTGAAAGGTAACTTAGATAGTAAACCTGCGCATGTAGGTATTACCATTTCGCGACACACATATGTCTATGCAATATTAACAATAATAGTGTCTATAAGCGGTGTTTGTATCTTTCCGTCAGAAGAATTGTAATCATTTTTTTTTTCATTCTATGACATAAAAAATAAAACTCAGTGAAATAAAATCGACGCTCTACATATCGAAACCTTACTGACATTCTTTATAATACACTACAAAGTAAATTTACCTTCAGTGACAATAGATCGAACTACATTGTTCTGGACGAATTCAGCAATCGGCTCTGTGGTTTAGTGCTCCGGTTTCGGTGATGACCACATGTCGTCCCGTGTTCGATCCCCGGTTCAAGCAATTCAAAAATGTATTTTTTCATTTTTTTGATTATAAAAACGTTGCTCGGAATTGGATAAGTGCCCGGGAGGTGATAGGCCTATTACATTATGCGATTAAGGGTCTTTGGCTAATCGTGGTTGCACTTGTTGTACCTCCTTTAACTTCTTTGGAAATACAGGCGTGACGATACCTTCTTTTCAGTTCTTTTTTTTCATAAAATCTTGGGAAATTTTCACCGAGACCTAAGTCCGTATTTCTCATTTTTTTAATCAGAAAATTTCATCCACAGGCCACGCAAATTCTGCCATTAATCCTATCGTGTACTGTCTGATGACGAGGAATTTCCAACGGTCAGTACACAAGCTGCTGTGTGGTCGAGGTGTTTGTCAACAGACGAAGATTACGGTATGTTATCAAATTTTAGGCTTTCTAAGAAGTCTCATGTCATAGTGAGTTGCTTTAAAACAATGAATCATTGAACACTGAATCCCTTGTTAGCAGAAATAGTTCGTAAAGGCGAATAATTGGCTATATTTGCCATTACCACCGTGGCTACTACATGGTAAAGTTCTGCATCGTCTCGTCCAGGTCTGATATTACCGCATTACCTATTCCTACTGCAATAGCTTCAGTGCTTGTAAGTGTCGTATTCCCAAAAAGAATAAAATAATTCAAGCTGTTCTATGTGACCTCCACGATGACACGGAAATCAGATGTCAGTTTAATATATGGATAAAACTCACAGATGGTCCGGACAAAAAAAGACCCCAGCGGTACAACTATCCACCCACATCCATCACATATTCTCCTATATCGGCACCATGCACAAAGTACACAATTTACGCAAATTTGCTTGGATTGATGGATTTCCGCAAAATAACGACTGAATCAATAAAATGTCGTGTTCTGGTTTGAAGGATAAGGTAGCCGGTAAAATCAGGATATCCACTTGCTTGTATACTCTTTTATAATATAAATAAATATTATGTACATTTAGTAGAAGAGTTTACAATATATCGTCTGGATTACTTCAGCGCTTGTCCTTGTGTTCCAATTTCGAGATTATAGTAGCCGGTAAAATTATGTATCATGTCCCTATCACACATACCATTAACATATTTTCCTCTCGTCATAACCACCTGCTTGTTATTATCTCATGGAGCTAAAGCCCTTATTAAATGAATCTGATGTTCCAATAAAGTAAAAGCAAAACTTAATTTACAATATACTACCCTGAAGCAATTCTTGAAAGGTTATGTTATCTCGTATTACACAACCTTTCAAATATAAAACAATTCTCTTTTTAAATAATAGTTGTTTTGTATTAGAAGCTTTTTATCGCTACAAAATTCATTTGATATTGAATTTATAATTTTACATAATCTTAAGTTTTTTTATATATCAGTATTTATATAATTTAAATTCAATAAAATTTGTAACAACCGAATTCCAGTGTACAGGTGATCTCTGCAAACCTACATTAATTCCTTACCAAAGAAGATTGATTAGATTGGCCTCAAAGTGCTAAAAAGATATAGTGTCAGCCAAAATTTTCAAATTAATGTAACATACAGTTAGCTCACATTAGAATTCAATGGTTAATTTTCAATAACGAAAACTTCTGACCAAAATTATGTCCCATCTGTTTTATTTATTTCTTAATTAAAGATATATTTTTTCAAAAAGATATGATAATCCCTGTGTTGGTTCCGGGCTACCATCCCACTTGCATCATAGCTAATAGTCACTACCATCGTAGCTACTAGGTGGTAAAGTTATGCATTATCTCACCCGTGTGTAGTACCCCCATAGCCCACTGGGCTGGGTCTTCTTTTTTGGAAATTATTCCGCCAAAATTCAACAAAAAAATGGTAGTGCCATGCTTCTGATGAATGGGCCGGCACGCCCGGGGCAATGCCACTACCTCACTCAGGCTCCCACTGACCTAATTTCGAAATAAATATGTTTGGTAGATTTCTTCTTATATAGTTTTTAAAAAATATTTAGCGCGGAATATGATAATTTGTAGTTTCCGTGATAGAAAAAAAAATTCAAAGTTACCTCTGAACAAAAAGGAAAATGCTTAGTTTGGCGTAAATACTTAACGGAAGGCCATCAGTTTTTAAGTAATAGCAAAACAACATGTTTTCTATATCAGTTTAAATAAGTACATATTTAAATGATAAAAGGGAAACATTAAAATCCGCACTCATATCGCCCATCCTAGCCAGAACCATCACGCCTTCCTCCTGTCCATTTTAGTTGTGCTTCGGCTGTCGGACAAGGAGGCTGTGCTGTTTGCGTTTACCACGGATTAAATGGATACGACTTTCAAGACAATTTCTTGGTTTGTCAGTGTAACTTGCAACTAGATACAGAAATAGTACTCGTACTTACCAATGAAATAAAATCACTTCAATGCTAATTTTTAAATTTTGTCATCTCATTCGATACGATAAAACAGTACAACATGCTTACTTTAAAGTTTACGAGTACGAGTTTTTACCCGTATAAAACTCGATCGATCGACAAAAGTTGTATATAAAATATGTAATACATTCATTATCTAAATGCATTCGATATTGTTTCTAGCAAAACAGTGGTAATTCTCTAGAAATGGACAGGAGGCTCACCTGTGAGCGATCACCGCCACCCATGAACAACGTCACTATCAAAAGACTTGCAGTTGCTTTGCCGGCCTTTTAAGAATGAGTAGGCTCTTTTCTTGAAGGACCCTAAGTCATATCTGTTCGGAACTATATATATATATATATATATATATATATATATATATATATATATATATATATATATATATATATATATATATATAGTTCTAAATAGTAGGCCATCTAAAAAAGATAACATAAAACAGCAAACAAACGATCCTCCTTTTCTTGTTTTTCTGAAATTCTGCATCAGATCTTCACTAAATGTAAATATGATTGACCGCCCCATTGGTTTGCGACCTTGACTACGCAATCGACGGGGTTTGGGTTCGATCCTCGACGGGGACAAACATTTGCTTGAAGAGCATAAATGTATTTCCGGGTTTGGGTGTGTACTTATATATATCAGGGGCGTGCGCTCCTTATGTGCAGAAACGTAGTGCCTTACTTGCTATTCACAGATATTGTAATAAAACGTTCGTACGTTTTAGATGACTTTAATTAATAGTAAATAAATGTATAAATAAAATATAATAACTTAAAACGCCTAATATTTTATTAATAGCGCTTGTTTGCAAGCATGCACACTTTATGTTTGCCAGGTGTTTGGCATCTCCAGCCAACTAATGCCGTCGCGATCTGTAGAATATTTGTTCGCATATATGTAGTAATTTTGGTGTTCGTGTACAGTTTGCAAACACACACACACACACACACCCATGAATATTGAAAGCGGCAAGTGGTGCGACTCTAACAGCAGGCTACGGGGTTCGGCAGTTGTCGGAGTAATCGGAAATGTTCGTTCCCTAATGCCTATAATCCGACTAAAAATATTAGATGGAAATCCAATAAATCACGTGTGCACATTACGCAAATTGTTTAGTAAGGTTTTATTTGTTCAAATAGCAGAAATATTTGGTTTTGCGGGGGCTATTTTATATTTTTTATGCGATGAGCATTTGAAAAATTGTACATTTGTCAGTATATTACTGAATTTCTATAATAATTTTAGTGATTTGCTTTTATTAGTGCATTTGTTGATTTTTTTAAAATGTTATTTGATTGTGAAGTTTCTTTTGAAAATATGTGTTTATAAAAATTAAAAATAACAAGTTCTCACAATTGTCATTCAGTGAAAAGATTCAAATTGTGTCTAAAGGTAGATGTGTACCCGACTTACAATTAAACCAGCAAAAAGGAAATGTAACTAGAAAGTTTCATGTTAAAAGTTATGAAACGTATAACTGGCTGTGTGGTTGTGTACATACGACTAAATTATATTGTTTTCCTTACATATTGTTTAATTATTCTAGTACAATGTGGACTGATTCGGAATATTGTTGCCGTAGATGTATATGAATAGTAGTACATCTAATATTTGTTTTGTTGGCATGGTTTCCGACTTAGAGATCCGTCGCTTGGCTGTGGTTATGCTAAAAATTTATAAAAGAAAGTTTTGGTGCATACTCAGTGTCATAATCCTGTGCATGTCGCTGATATACATGGGGCACACTAAAAGTTTTGCACTTCTAGCTAATCGGAACTATTTGAATTTCGAGTGTTATATTTTTAAAACGTTGCAACCTTCTTAGTAATAAAAAAAATGGCGAGAAATGATTTGTCAATTGTTTTTTTATCAAAGTTCTACGTACACAATGAAAATGGAATTAAGTCGAAAAGATTTTAGAGCGATGATTTTTTATGATTTCAAAAGTTCTCTTTCTCCGCAAGACTGTGCCGCTCGTTTTCAAAGTGCTTTTGGGAGAGAAGCATTTTGTTTGAGTACCGTGAGGCAATGGTTTGCTGAATTTGAGAGAGGTCGAGTTTCTTTACTTGACGAATTTCGTGAAGGGTACCCTTCAACTGCCGTCAATGAAAATGTTCGGTTCGGAAATCCAACGACAACAAAGTTCAGAAACTTTGTTTTCGTTGGATCCCTCATGAACTGACAACGGAGCAGAAGATGAATGGTGCTCACAGATGCTGTTGGTCACCGTGTTGGTCCCGGCCTCCTTTGTAGAATAGGCCAACTGCCGTTCTGCCAGGCAGGTCGTAAAAGGCGACCGATTGGCTATCGAGTCACTACCATCGTGGCTACTAGGTGGTAGAGTTCTGCATTGTCTCGCCCGGGTCTGGTACCACCGCCTTACCTACTCCTGCCGCAATAGCGTCAGCGCTTGTCGCTGTCGTGTTCCGGTTTGGAGGGTAAGGTAGCCGGTAAACTTATGCATGTGGCATTAGACCTCGCCACAAGATAGCAACGCACCATTAACATCTTTGGTGTCTATAGGCGATGGTTGACTCTTTCCATCAGGAGACCCATCTGCTTGTTTGCTATCTTATAATATAAAAAAAAAATGCTACTGAAGTACGACCACGTACATTCTAATGCTGTTTATAACATTGTCACAGGAGTCAAAATGTGGATTCATTGTTTTGAACCCGAAAAAAAACAGCAATCTTGTGAATGGGTGTTTGAAAATGAGAACAGGCCAACAAAAGTGAGACAGGCGAGAAACGTTGGTAAAAAAATGATCGCGTTTTATTTTCTCAGCTACGGGTCCCATCTGTACAATTTCACTTGAAGATCAAAAGAGTGTTAATGCCAAGTGGTATTTTATCATTTGTTTACCCAGGGTGTTGAAAAAGTTCGCGAAAGACGACCCAAAATCCGCATTCTCTACACCATGATAACGCTTCTTCACACACGATCAACAAAACAAAGTCATTTTTAGCTTCCGAAAAAGTACATCTCGTCACGCATCCTGCGCATAGCCCCGACCTAGCATCCTGTGATTTCTGTATTTTCCCCAAAATCCAAGATTTGATGAGAGGTTTTGCTTTTACCAACTCCGAAGGGGCAGTGATAGCGTTCAATCAGCACGTAGAAAACATGCCTTCAGATCTGTGGTTCTCCTGTTTTAAAAAATGGTTCGATCGCATGAAAAAAATGTTTAAAACGTAAAGGAAATTATTATGAAAAGCAATAAACGTAATATTTTGGTTATAACATATTGTTTTTTTAAGTTACGCAAAACTTATAGTGTGACCTACGTATGTATTTTTATGTATTAGTAACGTTGACTAACACCCATAACACAAACAAATAATTTGCTTACTTTGGGGTTAGATCAGTAAGTGTAATGATTTATCCGATGAATATTTAAAACTTAAAAAAATAATCTACTGGGAAGTATATAATAACCCTTAAAAAAAAGGAATTTTCTTAAATCAGTTTAGGCGTCTTCGATTAATCGATAAACATTCACAAAAAAAGATTCATACGTATTAAGAACCTCCTCCTTTTTCGAAAATCGATTGGAAAACATTAAAATTTTGATATAAAATGGCGTAGTGAGCTTGTATTGACCCTCTGTAAAAAGTATAAGATTACATTCGAATTAAAACGAATGTTGTACTTTTTTTAAAACTAACATAATAAAATGTAACGATCTAGAATCCGTATTTTTAGTCCAATTGATATTATAATGAAGTTATCTTTTTTTATCGTTATATTTTAAGGCCAAATTATAAAACTTGTAGCTTAAAAATATAATAGAACTTTTTAATAAAAAGTTCTTAAAAAATAATAAATTCAGTAGCTTTCAAAATTCAAGTCAACACAAACCGCAACTCCAGATCTACCAACTCACAAGAAAATTATAATAACATTAAATCATTACAGAAATTTCACTCCCTCATTAATCTAGTGGCTTGAAACTTTCTTTTCGCTTTTAAGAGAAAGCTTTGATCTCAGTTTGCTGCTAGGGTTTTTATTAATAGGTTTTTTATTTACCAACACATAGCAAACAGATGGCTTTCCTATTGAAGATACCATAGACCACATGAATACGAATAGACAAGCTATTGGAAAGTAAACGTGTCGCCGCGCATATAAGCAAACGCTCCTCTCACTCATGTCCAAAGGTTCATACATTTGTAGATATATTGTGAAAAAATAGAAATAAGCCATGTTGTACTGTTTTATCGTATCGAATGAGATGACAAAATCTAAAAATTACCATTGAATTAATTTTATTTCATTGGTAAGTAGTATAACTCTGTATTTCTGTATGTAAAAGCAAGAAAGAAAGAAAGAAAGAAAATATTTATTTGCAAGAATATGGGTGTTACAAGTTGTTAAAAATAAATTAAAGTATCAACATATTCTACCAATATATGGTGTGCAAATATTTAAAAAAATATCATTATATAGTATTGCATTTAAAACTACAAATTGTATCGATTTTTTAGAATTACTACCGGATCGGAAGGCGGCCACACACTGAGAAGATCTGGCGGAAGAAACTCACCGGGCTGGTCTTTTTTTCTTTATTTTATGTTCTTGTTATAAATATACAAGGATAATTCCATATTACAAAGTTATTTTTATAATTACAAGTTTCATATTTTGAGTAATTTTTTTTTTATAATTTACATAGTGTTCACCATTTACAAAATTTTTACTACATTGAAATTTTTTTAAGGACAATTTAACAAACTTATATTTCTATCCATTAACATTTAATTTTATCGGCTAAAAATTCTTTAATATCATAATAAGTTTTATCTAACAGCAAATCAAACAACTTTTTGCGAAATTTATTTATAGGCAATGATTTAAGACTATCAGGAATATGATTGTATATAATAATAGACATACAGTACACATTTTTTGTAAAAATATTTAATTTTTGGTTAGGCACATACAATTTCTTACTATTCCTAAAATATGAATTACCAGTGACTTCAGCATTTGTTTTAAATAACTTTTGGTGCTTTTTTACAAATACGCATACCTCTAAAATGTACAAACATGGTAAGGGAAGTACCTTAAGAGACTTGAAAAGTGGTTTACAGGAATGTAACTGATTAACACCACATATTGCTCGAATACATTTCTTTTGGACTCTAAAAATTCGTACCAATTCAACAGAATTTCCCCAAATAGGAATTCCATATCGTAAATTAGAAGAGACATATCCATGATATGCTAATAGGGAGGCTTTTTCATTTCCTACTTCCCTTAGTCTTCTCAAGACATAGACAAATCTATCAATTTTATTACATAGTACATACATAGCAAACTACTAAATTGCCATGAAAGGCGTCTCCATTTAATCTGTGGGAAATACAGTTATCATCTACAGATACAAAATATTTTAATAGTGCGCTGTTATCCGTATGACGGGATAATATGCCACATGAATAGTTTTACCATCTGCCTTAACCACCAACTCGAAAAAGATAATGGCAAGCATTGACGCTATTGCGGCAGAAGTAGCTAAGGTGGTGGTACGAAATATCAGGGCAAGGCACTGCGAAATTCTACTACCTAGTAATCTGTGCATTATTACGAGAAGGAAAAGCTTTGGCCCCTTTTTAAGACAATTACGTGAACGATGGAGTATGAAGTTTGGCACAGTTAAAGTTTACATTGTGGAGGACTGCAGAAACCTAATATTTAAAAAAAATGCATTAGAAATACATTAAATTAACAAAATATAAATAAATAATATTTATGGGACAAATTACACTTACTGATCTAACCCCAAAGTAAGCAAATTATTTGCTTGTGTTATGGGTATTAGTCAACGATACTAATACATAGAAATACATATATAAATACTTTACATACATAATAAACACCCAAACCCAGAAATACAAACATTTATGCTCATTACACAAATGCATGTCCCCGTCGGGGATTGAACACGAGCCCCGTCAATTGCGTAGTCAGGATCGCCATCCACTCGACTAACGGGGAAATATAATATGCAAAGAGAACTCACAACCATACAATACCACGTAAATGTTGACTTTCGTTAATTGAATGTGTGTTTAGTTTTCGCTTTTCTTTGTTAAATGTAACGTAATTTTTCGCGTTGCTAATAGAAATTTAAATTTGCAATGGAATTATATGGTGGTCTTTGTTTATGTAGGTCAATTTACAGGTAAGCTTGGTTATGTCGTTGGTGTTACTAGCTTTGCTTCTGACGTGGAAGAATAAGTCGTGGAAGTGGGAGGACTATTGTGTCGCTGTGGTGTTCTATAATTTCAGACTTTGGATAAGTTTGCCCCATTCCTTACACTACCTTTCATTTCTGTTGCATCACAGCAGTTCCATATAACATTTCGCTGAAAATTTGCAAATTAAATACCACAATTTCTCCTTGAATGATTATTACTGATTTTGGAAATTTACTGGTAAGCTTAAATGATTACGACGTTTTGAAAATTCACCGGTAAATTTGAATGATTATTAATATTTTGAAATTTTAGTAGTAAGCTTGAATGATTATTAGAAATTTATAGCAAACAAGGTGATGATTCTCCTGATGGTAAGGGGTAACCGCCTGTAGTCAACAAAAATAGTAACGGCGCATTACTATCCCTATGGTGGAATGGTAATGAAACGCGCATAAACTATCGACTACCTTACCTTCCAATTCGGATGAGACAAGGTTCAAACCCAGCATACGTTTTGAAACTCTACCACCTACTAGTCAGATGGTAGTAACCTGTTTCGCTTATGGTTCACCTTTTAGTAACTGTTTGACAGAAAAAACGTAGGGCTTCCATACTTTATGTGGACTTCTGTAATATTAGAGATCTTTACTCTTAACTTAAACGCTATTCACTAACACCTTGAGATGACTAAATTTGCTTTGCTCTTTTTAATCGAGAGACATCTCTCCTACTCGGAGTAAAACTTTGAGCTTTGATTTGTACTCCACGCGGTAGTTTTCGTATACATTAGAGGAGATATCAAAGGGTTCCACTTAATTTGGTCCAGTTTAACCCCAATAGGACACAAGTTTACGGATTTATCGCTAAAAAGTCACCTTATGTCGTGTCTTCTCGTTATCATCCTCATCATCTCGATGTCTGAAAATTGTCAGCTGTGCAAATCTCAAGCTTTTTGCTCCGCTTTACGCCTCTGTTGAATCAATTATCATCAGGAGTTTTGTCGATCGTTTCACATAAGCGTTTGTGATCACTTACCACAGGTTAAGCTTCTATCCATTGCCTTTCTATAAAAAATGAACTCTTCTTTAAAAAATCCACTATTGCCTAAGCATCTCATCTAAGAGAAAAAAAAGAACGCCTGCCGTTATTAAATTGTAAGCAAAAAATGATATTATATTAAAATATTGTACTTTGTTGAGGATATGTGATTTCTTTAATGTACAAAATTGTAATTCCCGCGGGCGAGAAATAAATTTTACAAGCTTTTTTCGTCTTTGAAGTATATTATGTTCATATTTTAACATTCACTCAAGAGACAACCCCCACACTTGTATTGAACAAATGTCGTCTAAAACAAAAAACGCGTATTGTTTTTAAGGCAATTGAGTAATGTAAAAAGAGAATCATTTATGTAGTTTAAAATCTAAGTTTCGTGGTTATCCTTACAGCCTATTCGGGTCAGATCATAAGTTCCCAGATTCAGACTCGAATCAGGAGAAATATATTGAAGTTTTTCCAGGGCTATCCTCAAAAAATGAAATCTCTTTTTACCCGACGGTGCTAGCAGGAGGAGGAGTTATATTTTTCAAGTGTAAGTTTGTATGTATGTATATTTATTTGGCATATTTTGTAGCCTGCAACAGGAATGCCAAAAAACGTAACATCAACTATTTTATTACTACACGTATTTCAGAAGAAGGAAAAATCAGGTGTTAAAGAAATACGTATGTATACTGACCGCTCAAAAACCAAAACTAGTGCTTGTGCCAATTAAATATTAGTATATTAGGCATAAGTATTTATTTTTCCGATCAGAATGCTTTAAATTAACCATACCCGAAAAACTTGCCTTGAACAGGAATGGAAAAGACATTTATTAAAGGATTCTGACGGACAACTAGGCAGTATTGAAAACAATGTACTCCATTTTTTCAAGTACACAGAAAAATTATATTAAACGTTATAGTGGCTCTTTAAGAAACTATATATCCGATAACTTAGCCAAAAAATGCGGTTTAAGATGGAAATTGTAGGTCCTACACCAATGAGACCGCTAATAATAAACCCTCTAAAATTAGAAATAAAATAAATTACCAAAAACAAAACACATAAAACATTGTGAAATTCTAACCAATTTTACATAAACAAAACAAGTATTTCCTGAACTCAATCCCAAACTGAACAGATAGTTACTTTAAGGACGAAAGGTAGACATGTGATCTAATAACGGGACATTTTCAAATGAATAAACACGTGCATGTCATAGGGCTAAAGAACAGTCTGCTATACAGAGCGTGTCTAAACCATGATAAAACTCCTCATCTATCTCTGGAATACGCTGGGTGGCAAGAATAGCCTTTATAATTTTTTGAGCACAGTATTTCGTTGTGTGCGATATAGCCCGCTTATATAGATAAATAGGTAGATGAAGTGTGACAGGCTATATTTTTTTTCGGGTAGGGCCGCAGATAGGTTTTTCGATTTATAATTTGTATGTTGTGGTCGTATTTGTGTTGCTTTTCAAGACTAAAAATATTGGAAGTGTAAAAAGTACTAGTAAGACACTTTATCCACTTGCTATATAAATTTATTATTTAAAATTCAGGTACAATGAATGAGCTTCACTAGGGACCAACTATGTTCCCCGTGCTGACCTGGACCCTTTTTTTTTAAATTTATCCACTGTCTTACTGTTAAGTATGTCGTGAAAAGTGAGAGAAAGCTAACTTATTTGGATAGTGTTTAATACCTTGGTGGTAGAATTGTTCAACCACGTCTCGACTGGGTTAAGTACTTTACCTATTTCTGCCTCAATGGAGTTATGATTTTTAATGTAATGTTTTGGTTTTAAGAAACAGGTAAGCTTTAACTTATATATTATATGTGGCATTTAAACTACGTTATGCTGAAAACAACGCACAATTAACAAATTCGGTGTCTATCAAAGACTTCTATGTATTAATGTTTTAAACAAAGCATACGCCATGCCACTTATGTTTCATTGATGTGTAGTCCACTTCGACTGCACCTATGATAAAGCTAAGAGCAAAATTCATGGCGGTTACAATCTTTTGATCGTGAATTTATACGGTACTTACCCGCGGCTTCGCTTGCATTTAAGCCATTAAACAAGTATTTCTTTTTAAAAAGTATTCTATGTTACTTCTAATACCTCTAAGAATATGTGTACAAAGTTTCACAATGGTTGGTTAAGTAGTTTTCGCGTAAAAGCGTAACAAACAAATTTACATTCACATTTAGATTTATAGTAAGAATTATACGCTGTAGCGCTGCTTAATTTTTTTTTAGTTGGACGATTTATTGTTATTTCAGCGCTGCGGCGAGTGTTAATGAAATGGAACATGATTTCTACTTAGAAGATTTCTCTAATACGTAGTACATTAAAATCTCTGGCGTCTATACATGGGGCACACTAAAAGTTTTGCACTTCTAGCTAATCGGAACTATTTGAATTTCAAATGTTATATTTTTAAAACGTTACAACCTTCTTAGTAATAAAAAAAAAACAATTGGCGGGAAATGATTTGTCAATTGTTTTTTATCACACATCAAAGTTTTACGTACGCAACGAAAATGAATTTTAAAAGTTCTCTTTCTCCACAAGACTGTGCCGCTTGTCTTCAAAATGCTTTCGGGAGAGAATCACCTTGTTTGAGTACCGTGAGGCGATGGTTTGCTGAATTTGAGAGAGCTCAAGTTTCTTTACATGACGAATTTCGTGAAGGGCGCCCTTCAACTGCCGTCAAGGAAAATAATGTGGCTACTATTAAGCGGTTAATTGAAGAAAACCCCCGGATTATCTATGAGACAATTCGAGGACTGTTGAGGATTGGTATGAGCCAAATTCAGAAAATTTTACATGTAGAATTGAAAGTTCGGAAACTTTGTTTTCGTTGAATCCCTCATGAACTGACAGCGGAGCAGAAGCGGGCTCGCGTGGAATGGTGCTCACAGATGCTACTGAAGTACGACCACAGACATTCTAATGCTGTTTATGACATTGTCACAGGAGACGAAACGTGGATTTATTGTTTTGAACCCGAAAAAAACAGCAATCTTGTGAATGGGTGTTTGAAAATGAGAACAGGCCAACAAAAGTGAGACAGGCGAGAAACGTTGGTAAAAAAATGATCGCGTTTTTTTCTCAGCTATGGGTCCCATCTATACAATTGTACTTGAAGATCAAAAGAGTGTTAATGTCGAGTGGTATTCTACCATTTGTTTACCCGAAAGTTTGTTCGCGGAAGACGACCCAAAAGCCGCATTCTCCTATACCATGATAACTCTTCTTCACACACGGCCAACAAAACAAAGTCATTTTTAGCTTACGAAAAAGTACATCTCGTCACTCATACTGCGCATAGCCCTGACCTAACACCCTGTGATTTCTGTATTTTCCCTAAAATCAAAGATTTGATGAGAGGTTTTACTTTTACCAACTCCGAAGAAGCAGTGATAGCGTTCAATCAGCACGTAGAAAACATGCCTTCAGATCTGTGGTCCTCCTGTTTTAAAAAATAGTTCGATCGCACGAAAAAATGTTTAAAATGTAGAGATTATTTTGAAAAGCAATAAACATAATATTTTGGTTATAACATGTTGTTTTTTTAAGTTACGCATAACTTATAATGTGACCTACGTATATAATTAATATGTCTATGTATAACAATGAATATCTGTTTATTTGCTGTCTGATGAAATAAAATAAAAAAATAAACGAACTATTTTCATAAAGTAGCAAACTTTATCGTTAGTAGTATTTTTTCCGTATTTTTTTTGGGTTCCCTAGCAGACCATTTTCTATTCTGCCAGGCTGTTCGTAAAAGGCGAGAAGAGGCTTTCTTTACACATATCATAAGAGAAGCAAACAAGCAGATGCCTCTCCTGATGGAAAGAGAAACCATTGCCTATAGACACTAAAGATGTAATGGTGTGTGTATTATCTTGTGGCAAAATGGCAATTCCACATGCATAAGTCTCCCGGCTGCCTTACCCTCCAAACCGGAACATGACAATGACAAGCATTGACGATATTGCGACAAAAATATGTAAGACGATTGTATTAAATACCAGGGTAAATCATGCCGGAATTCTACCACCTAGTAATCACGATGGTATAAACACGTAGAACCAATCGGTCGTCTTTTACGATCTGTCTAGCAGTATGGTAGTTGGTCCATTCTTCAAAGAAGCCCGGAGCAACACGATGGAAATATGTCTCACTAGGACAGACTAACAACTCAGTGGTAGATTTCTGTAACGTTTCGACCAATTTTGTTCCACCGCCTAAATGTCTACTTAAATTTCTATTGCAATAGCGTCAGTACTTATCACTGTCTTGTTCCGATTTGCAGGATAAGATAGCCATTAAATTTATGTATGAATCGATCGTCAATGCATCAAAGATTGTCATTGTCGTTTTCCGGTTTGGAATGTAAGGTAGCCGGTTAACTTATGCAAGCGGCATTAATACTTTGTCACACGGATAAAAACGCCCCATTAATATCGTTAGTGTCTGTAAGTGATAGTTGTCTCTTCCCATCAGAAGAGCTATCTGTTTGTTTGATATCTTAATATTTTTATACAATCTATTTTTTATATAATCATGTATAAAAATACATTATTGCATGATTGTATACCATAATACCATAATGTCGTAATAGCAAGTGATGGAGTCAGGAAGCGGAGCTAGAAACTCTCCTATTTTTACTACAAAACCATTAGTAATTCAACCTGTGATTCGTACTTTATAGAAACAATTTTAACTTACACTTGTGAGAAAATGTTTCGTTATTTCAACAAGCCGTTTCATTGATATAGGAGCCGAGCAGTAAACAGCAAAATATCTAAAAAAAAACACGACCTCTTTCATAATCTTATGAAATATATCGATATATTATTTATTGCTCAAACGGTTCTTTTCTAAGGGTATTTAGAATAATATGTAATACAAGAACATACGGTCTAGTGAGTCCGTGGCCTACTAGTTTTTATATATTTTATCCTTTGAAGATTGAAATGATTTTTTATTGGAAAATAGCTGTACCCCGCGCGCGTTGCTATACCACCAACTAAAATAAATTTGAAGGAAAGCCATTACATTATTAACTCAGAAACCTTCGTGGGCTCATACACAACAACTTTTCTAAAGTTGATCATTCAAATGCATAGTTTACGATTCTATAAAGGACATACTGAAAAACATTCATTTTTATATATATGGATTTAGTTTCTGAGATTTAAGTATTTGTGTTATGATGTTAGGTATTCAAAAATAAGCCATAAATATTTTTTATGATATAAAATAGCACACAAGCTCTGCTCGTCCTCCTTAAAATGACTCTTCTGGTAGAAAAAGACAACCAACAGCTATAAGCATTTGTGTGATGAGCATAAATGTTTGTATTTCCGGGTTTGGGTGTTTATTATGTATGTAAAAGTATTTATATATGTATTTCTATGTACTAGTATCGTTCACTAACACCCATAACACAAGCGAATAATTTGCTTACTTTGGGGTTAGATCAATAAGTGTAATTTGTCCCGTGAATATTTATTTATTATTATTATTATTATAAACACCAAAGATATTAATAGTACGTTGCTATCCATGTAGCAAGGTGTTAATGCTACTTGTGTAAGTTTACGGGCTACCTTATCCTAGAAATCAAACCACGACAATGACGAGCATTAACACTATTGCGGTAGGAATCGGTAGGTGAAATACCAGCCCGATTAAAAAAAAATATTATTTGTTGCCGTCTTACTGTATTTTAGTGTAGTAGGGTAAAAATTATGTAGCTTATATCACTCCACAATATAAATCAAATAACACCTTTCGAGATTTAATCCATCAAATCGCTTAAGCTACAGAGCAAGTCAAACAAACATACATACATACATAATATAATACACATACATACATAGTTTGCGAAAAATGTCCAAACGTAAAAAAGTGTGTATGTAATGCAATATGTATGTAGTATTGTTAGAATTGTATAATATTTGAGTAAGATGATCTATTCAGGCATCCAAATACGTGTACTAAGTTACGAATGTGTATGTATGTTTGCATGTTGTATGTGTGTCTACGAATTTCTCGGGAACTAAAAGCCGTATTGAGATGCCTTTGATTTAAGTCAGGTATATTCCAACTTACAGAACAGTCCAATTTTTATCAAAATCGGCCTGGTGGTTATTGAGATATTTTTAGAATATAGTTTTTGAGAGATTAAAGGTGGTCTTTGAAGGCTGTTAAAATTTAAAATTAGGTACTGATAGACCGTGGTCCCTCAAAGAAACTTTTTTTTTATTAATAACAAACTGAATTTTTGTGAACAGCTTCGTTTTGCCGAGACATCCATCTTTTCTATCTTCGAAAAATCTCGAATCGGGTAACTAATAAAAATAGATAAAAATGAAAAGTTTAGAGTGTCGAACTAAGAAAATTTTCTACTTTATTTGTAGGACAAAGTAACACTCGAATTACAATAATAATTTGGATAATAATTGGGACTCGCCAAAAAATCCGTGGAATTTGTAGGACAAAAGTTTCATCGTATTTTTCATAATATAATAAAGCGATTAAAGTCGAAAAATAATTATTGTTATTAATAAATAAATATCCTTCACCGAAGTAAAATGTTTAAAGCCCCATAACTTTATTAGTTACCCGATTCGAGATTTTTCGAAGATAGAAAAGATGGTTGTCTCGTTAAAACGAAGCTGTTTACAAAAATTTAGCTTGTTATTAACCAAAAGAAGTTTGACCGTGGGCCCACGGTCTATGTTAGATATTTAACAAATATATTATTACTAGCTAACCTGGCAAACGTTGTTTTGCCAACTTTGTGTCTACTTTTCCGTTTTTTTTTTTCTAATTATTTCAACTTTTAAACCTAACCTGAACGTCCATGAATATTTTAAAACCAAAATTAGCCAAAATGGTCCAGCCGTTCTCGAGTTTTAGCGAGACTAATGAACAGTAATTGATTTTTATATATATAGACTAGCTGATCTAGCTTCGTCCGTGAGAATATAATAAGTCGTCCAAATAGCTTTCAACAAACATTTCATCCCCTATTTCAGCTTTCCAGAGACTGATTTTTGAAACAAAATTAGCCTATGTTTGACCCCGGATCTTCAACTATATCCATGCCAAATTTCATGAAAATCGATCTAGCGGTTTATCCGTGAAAGCGTAACAGACAGACAGACTTTCGCATTTATAATATTAGTATGAATGTTCTACCATTCTACGCTACGACCAGCTACGCAGCTACAGTATATCGTATGTACGTGTTAATTATGAACATTTTTGATTGCCAAATATAATTGTCTGCCATACGAATAAAAACCGGCCAAGTGCGAGTCGGACTTGCTCACGAAGAGTTCCCTACCATTCTTATTGAAGTTTCTACCTGTTAATTAACATCGAGTAAGAAATTGCTTAAAATTACGTTTGTTGTTTAGGAGCCCCCCTTTAATATTTAGTTTATTTTTATTTAATTATTTATTTCGAAAGGTAATATAGAAAAATATTCTGTAAATATTTTAATCGTCTACCTGTTACCGTTATTAATATTGTGCAAAAAAAAAGAGGAAAAAACACGTTTATTTGAATTTATTTATTTTTAGTATTTAATGTTAAAACGGCAACGGAAATACATGATTTGCGAAAATTTCAGCTATTTAGCTATCGTGGTTTATGAGATACAGCCTTATGAAAGACAGATATTTACTAGGTAGTAGAGTACTGCATCGGCTCGACCGGGTCTGGTACCACCGCCTTACCAATTCCTGCCGCAATAGCGTCAGTGCTGGTCACTGTCGTGTTCCGGTTTGGAGGGTAAGGTAGGCGGTAAACTTATGCATGTGGCATTAGAACTCGCCATGAGATAGCAGCGCACCATTAACATCTTTGGTGTCTATAGGCGATGGTTGACTCTTTCCATCAGGAGACCCATCTGCTTGTTTGCTATCTTATGATATAAAAAGATAGACGGACAGACAGACAGCGGAGGCTTAGTAATAGGCTCCCGTTTTTACCTTTTAGGTACAGATCCCTAAAAATGATAATTATTGCAAGCAGTAAGCTGCAATGCTGTTGAAAATTGTTCACTATTAAGATTCAAAGACGTTATAAAAACCTTTAATAGTATATCTTTTTAAAATAAATCCTTTACAAGCTATTCCCCTCAATATCTTTCGAGTGATCCACACAGAATACTTTCTTTTCATAGGCGGGTAAAAATTAAACTGTGCTACTCAATGACAATGTAGCGTTTTAAAAGTACAATAAAAAGTATATTTACGCCCGTATCCCCGACGTGGGAGGCAGAGGTACAACATGTGCACCTACGGTTACGCGAAGATACATCCCACAATGTGATAGGTGGCAATCCTATCGCCAACCGGACATTTAATCCCGGGTAACGTTGTTTTTATCAGAAAACTACTATCAGAAAATCGACACCAGACCACTAGACTACAGAAGCGAAGGTACAATAATTTTTAAAATCTTTAAAACAGAGTTTGAATCCTTTAAAATAAATAAACCTTATTAATATTAATATTTGTACAGATAACATTAACACCAAAGATATTTATAATGGATGATTATTATTCATGCGGCAAGAACTTCAACATTATTCTAACAAAACAAAAACTGAATCGAGTACGACATAAATAGGGCAAAAAGCGGCCAAACACAGACGAGACTTTGCATCACTTTATAACTTTACTTTTTCCATTGTCTCGCCTTTTACAATATGTCTAACAAAAACGCTGCTGGCTTTCTCTACAAAAAGGACTAGAATCAACGGAGAAAGCAAAACAAATAATAAAAGCGGTTGAATTCTGCCTAGATAAAAATACCCATGAACGAATTGATTTTTTAAATCTTCGTCTAAAGTAATTCTCGGATTTCGTGCATAAACTCGAAAAGCGAAACGTGACTAACGATTGAATCTGTCAAGATTAAATTAACATTTGAAGGGAGATTCGTTCACGTTTATGCCTAATTTAGATTTTACTAGAATATTTATAGACACGTCAATGTATAGATATCCACAACTGGGTGATTCTTTAGGCACTATTAGCCCTGTATCTTTTACTTCGAACCAATTATTATTAGAACCAATTATTGGCTGGATTTCTTCCGAACGGATAAGGCTTAAGGACTTTCAAGCAAAGAGCTTACTCATTCTTGAAATGCCGGCACAGCAACTGCAAGACGATCCCTGAGAGTGTAGATGTCCACGGTTTTTTTTTTTTTTATAGAAGAGGGGGCAAACGAGCAAGAGGTGCACCTGATGGTAAGTGATCACCGCCGCCCATGGATATCTGCAATACCAGAGGACTTGCAGTTGCGTTGCCGGCCTTTTAAGAATGAGTAAGCTCTTTTCTTGAAGGTCCCTATGTCGTATCCGTTCGGAAATACCCCTGCCGGTAATTGATTCCACAACAGAGTAGTGCGAGGCAAAAAGTGTCGGGAGAAACGCACAGTTGTGGATTTCCAGACATCGAGATGGTGAGCATGGAACTTTGAATTTTGACGCGATGTCCGATGGTGGAATTCGGCGGCAGGAATTATTCCAAACAACTCGTCGGAGCACTCCCCATGATAAAGACGATAGAAGACGCAGAGTGAACCTACATCTCTGCGTAATGCCAAAGAGTCGAGCTGTTCCGAAATAGCCTGCTCGTCAACGATTCGAACCGCTCTACGCTGTATGCGATCAAGAGGAAGAAGCTGGTATTGGGGAGCTCCGGCCCAGAGATAAGAACAGTACTCCATGTGAGGCCGAATCTGTGCCTTATAAAGTTGAAGGCGATGGGCCGGCAAAAAGTACTGTCTCGCTCTGCTGAGCACACCGAGCTTTTTAGAGGCTAATTTAGCCTTGCCTTCCAAATGACCGCGAAACTGAACGTAATTCGATATGTCGACTCCCAGGATTCCGACACTAGCTGAGGCTGTCAGGAGAGTATCCCCAAATCGAGGTGATACGACAAAGGGTGTCTTTTTTGCGGTGAACACGCAAAGCTGTGTCTTCTTGGGGTTAAAAGTGACCAGGTTTTGACGACCCCATTCAGAGACATCGGTATGTCGAGTCTTGACTTCAGACACAAGCTTGTTTCGGCACTATTCGACGTGTTCCCGAGAAATACCGCTTCGGCCGGAGTATGTAGCATCACCAGCACTGTCATCCGCATAGCAATGTATGTTGCGAATTCGCATCATGTCATTGATATGCAGAAGAAACAGAGTCGGTGATAGCACGCAGCCTTGGGGAACACCAGCATTGACAGATTTAAGGTCGGAGCACGCACCGTCGACAACGACCTTGATGCTCCGATCAGCCAAAAAACTGGTGATCCACTTGCATAATTTCTCGGGAAGCCCATAGGAAGGCAGCTTCGCGAGAAGCGCTTTGTGCCATACCCGATCAAAGGCCTTCGCTATGTCCAAACTAACTGCCAACGCCTCCCCCTTGGACTCAACTGCTTCCGCCCACCGATGAGTTAGGTATACTAGAAGGTCACCAGCTGAACGGCCGCGACGGAAACCGTACTGACGGTCGCTAATCAGCTGGTGCTCTTCTAAATACTTGAGGAGTTGAGAGTTGATGATCGTCTCCATAATTTTGGAGAACAAGGAGGTTATGACTATGGGCCGATAGTTAGACGGATTAGAGCGATCTCCTTTTTTAGGGATGGGATGAACCAAAGCTGTCTTCCATGAATTCGGTACCACGCCAAGTGAGTAGGAGAGCCGGAATAGGCGTGTTAATACTGGCGCCAACTCTGGAGCACACACTTTTAGCACGATCGGAGGGATGCTATCCGGCCCACTCGACTTGTGGATGTCAAAGGAAAGTAGTGCTTTACGCACAGATGACTGCCGAAATTGTAGTTCTGGCATGGAACTATCACACTGCGGGATGGTAGGCGGTGCGTTCCCTTGGTCATCCAGGGTCGAGTTGGCCACAAAGAAGGAGCCCAGGAGATCGGCCTTCTCCTTTGCGGTATGGGCCAAAGAGTCATCGTCTCCGTGCAAAGATGGAAGAGAGGGCTGTGAGAAACTCCCTAAGACAGCCTTGGCGAGAGACCAGAACGCACGGGTCCCTGAAGGAAGGCGAACTAATTTCTCGCCAATTCTGCCTATGTGTTCAGATTTTACCTTGGCGATAGCTCTTTTGAATTACCTCGAGGCGGAATTGTACTCCTTACGTAATATGCTGGTTTTTTCATCACAAGATGCGGACGCAGCAGCCCAAGCCCTGTAACACTCCTGCTTTCGGCGTGAAGCCGTTTTACAAGAGCGACCAAACCAAGGCTGAGACTTACCACCAATTGGTACCGCAGAAAATGGAATGAAAAGTTCCATGCCCTGCAGCACCACATCGGCAATAGAGTCAGCGACTACACTCGGATCATCCAGCGGGAAGCACAACCGCCCCCATGGGTAGGACGCAAAAAAAGACCTCATCCCGTCCCAATCTGCTGACCTATAGTGCCAAACGCGACGACAGCCTGCTAAAGGAGGCCGTGATAGGCGCGAAACCGGCACTTTACTCCGGGTCAGGCAGTGGTCTGACAAACCAAGTGGGACGTCCACAGATACCTGATAATGGTCCGGATGAGAGGTCAGCAGAAGGTCCAACAGTGAAGGCGTATGGTCATCCACATCGGGAACTCGCGTGGGCGAAGTTACCAGTTGTGTAAGACCATACGCCAAGGCAAAATCGTGAACAGACCTCCCCGCATGATCGGTGGTGCGCGAACAAAGCCATTCGGCGTGGTGGGCATTAAAATCGCCTAAGATCACGATCTCTGCGGAGGGGGTCTGCTCTAACACGGATTCTACAGCCGTTTGTAAATGCTCAACGAGCCGGTCAACTTCAGTATTCCCGCTATGGGACCTGTATAGGCACGCGTAGCTGCGTGGATGGTCGTCGCAAGCTACGCGTAACCAGAGGATGGATAGGTTCTGACCTTTAAGTCTGCCGAGGCGCCGGTAACAGATATCTTCTCTGACGTATGCGCACACACCAGCCCGCGGTACAAGGAATGTTCCAGTTTGTACCCCGGGTAGGAGAGGTAGGAAGTATCAGCCGGAGATATCTGTGTCTCGGTCAAGAAGAGCAAAGCTGGCTTCGCCGTCTCGAGATGTTAGTGGACGGCGTTCAAGTTGGAATGAAGCCCCCTAATATTACAGAAATCCACAGTAAGCGTGGTAGGGGGTGTCATGGCCTTCTTGCTTTGTCTGCCCCGGACAGGATTGTTTGTGAGCGCAATTTTGCCCCCCCCCCCCCCCCCCCCCAGAATACGCAGGGCAGCCTGAGCATCCGTGATCTAGCTGAAATCCAGAGCACGGATGCCCAGAGGGGGATTCTCCACTGCTGGTGCTAGTGGTACCCCCCTGGGGTAGATTTTGTTTTAATTGCGCATTCATAGTGTACGTGGGGGGGGGGGGGAGGTAGGCCTCCGGGACTCTCACAAACCGAACGAAACGCAGCAGCAGGGCTGCTACTTTACGTCGGTGTTAAGTGAGAGAGTGGTATTACCATATAATATGATGGGATTTAAATAAAAGGGCTTGGTGACCGTATTATATTTAGCTAAATGCAGTCATTGTCAGTCCAATAACCCGTGTATAGGCATCAAATTGAAGGGCTTAGTGAGTGAAATACAATATGCACTATGACGTCATTATAAATTCATTATAGCCAGCGGCGCAAAACGATAATATATAATTTCCACATGAAGGGTATCCAATGAAAAAAGTTGATGAGTGTTAAATACAATTTAGATAATGCGATGTCATTGTAAATCCAAAATAGTGGCCGTTGAAAAAATGGAAATTCATAAATTCATGGTATGGTATGCCATATAGGTATGTATGAATGGTATGCTTTATGGGTATGAAAGAAAAAGACTTCATAAGCGAAATGCAACAACTACGCAAAGTGACGACATCCTAAATTCAACATGTCGCCTCCCTGCTGCAAAATAGTAATTTATAATTGTTACATTAAGGGTATCAAATGAAAGGGCCTGATGAGCAATTCACAAAAAGTAAAATGATGTCATTCTATATGAAATACAGAGAATGTTGCCAAATGGCTGCGTGATTCATGTTGTTTATATCTCTATGTGTATTCAAATTTAGCAAGTTGAATTTGACTAAATTTCTGCTTTTCAATAAAGCTGAATTTTCGCCTGCGTAAACAAATCACATGATAATGTAATAATATTTTGACGTGGTGCTAATCTTGGTTGCTAAGGATTTGAACTCTATAGAGTGGGTGATCTAAGTATACTATTTTTTATTTAAATATACTTGTGCTGTTTCAGGTTTTGTAAAACAGTACAAGTGTTTATTACATAGTTACAAATGGAGAGTGCGTATGACAAAAAGCATAACTTATAAAAAAATTTTGGCGATTTTATGCAAATGCCTGCTGTGCGAGGACACTAAAGATCAAATCAAAGCGCTTCTGATACCATTCTTGATCAAAGAGCAAGAATGGTCTAAAAAACGCACTTGTGATGTCTATTATCTTTAATAGAGCTATGTAATAACATGAAACAAACATATAGCGATAAATTTGTAAATATATTGAACACTATAAAAGTAGACTAAGCGCTTTAGCTGTCTTATTCGCCAAATAAGCGCAAATAGGTTGGGAGAGATCTCGGTTGGAAAAAGGTATTTAATCTACAAACCAACAGGTCAGTGAACAAAAAGCTGCTTAATGCTGCTAATTTAAGAAAAGTACACAAATGTTCAAAATAAAACTCCAAGATTAATTAGCCAAAGAAACAACAAACTATTTTTTTTTATAGAAGATGGGTAAACGGACAGAGGGCTCATCTGTTGGTAAGTAATTACCGCTGGCCATCGAGAACCACAATAATATTGATGTAATTTTATTTCATCGGTAAGCAGTATAACTCTGTATTTCTGTGTGTAAATGCAAGCTACACTGACTAAGAATTGTCTTGAAAGGCGTATCCATTTAATTCGTGTTTACCACCTACTTTAGTCCAAGTTTGGCAAATCGTTCGCTTTTTATGAACCGGATATTATTGACTCTAATATAAATTACAATCACGCGATAAAAGACGCAATTACTCAGTCCTTTAAAACTTTTGTTAGTATTTACTATTATTTCATTTCATTTCATTCATTAACTTTGTTTTTATATTTCAGTGGCGATGCACTCAGAAACCGGATGGTTCGTCAAGTGATTATGAGCTTTATCATGAACCACATAAAAGGTGTTATTTGCAGGTACGTATAACGAGGATCTTGTGGACGATTTACGTATTTGTTCCAAACTGTTTGTGGTCTGCATGCTAGCTGTAATTGCAGATTTTTTTACATATTGGCGTATTGATCATTCTCAATTTGCGCTTTCATTAAGATTAAAGTGGAATCACTTACAGCAGCGACATATTTATTTATATAGTACGTTTAATTATTGTCTAAATGTGTATAAAAATTGAATAACTAAAAAATAATTGCGGGAAAGATGCTGAATGTTGACTATTGATCGGCAAATAGCAATGAACTAATAAGGCGCCAATGTGTGAACACTGTTTATAAAGCACGCCAAAATCCTTTATTTTATCCAATTTGGAATTCTAGTTGGAATTTTGCGCAATATTTGCTCGAGTTTGTTACAACTGCTTCCTTCAGTACATGGCCCTCATAACAGCATTGAAATGTTGAGAAAGTATAACTACGACAAATCGCGCTAAGAACCCGTTAAATAATAATAAAGTCAAACATACATGATGTCTCTGCGCATATTATTCGGTTTGGAGAATAAGATAGCTAGTATACATAAGCATGTGGCCAAATAATAATAAAGTCAAATATACGCAATGTCTCTGCACATATTATTCGGTTTGGAGAATAAGATAACTAGTATACATAAGCATGTCGACAAATAATAATAAAGTCAAATATACGCGATGTCTCTGCACGTATTATTCGGTTTGGAGAATAAGATAACTAGTATACATAAGCATGTGGCATTAAACTATGTCACATGGATGGCAACGTATTATTAGCATATATGGTGTCTATAGGCCATGGTTATCTCTTTTCATCTGGAGAGACAACTGCTTCTTTGCAATCCATAAAACATATCAGTCAATTAAATCTAGTCTTATTCCATCAGATGAACACACTTCGTCACAACGGCCACATCCACGGGGCAGTGATGACGAGAGGCATGGACACCCGCGCCACGACGCAGCTCAGCCATGTCACACGCTCGTCTCGCAGAACTGCGCCTGCGCACGCTCTCTCCGTAGAGATGTTACAGAGGCATGGCCATATTGACTACAAACGTTAACCGGGATTCGAACCCGGGACCTCAGGTGGTCACCGCCAACGCTGGACCACTAGATCACAAAGGCGATTAAACTACTAGACTAGAATTATATTAAAAATGTGAAATTATTGGAAAATAAAAAAGAAACAATTGACGTTTATAACTCGAATCTCGTTAAATTTAGTGTTGCCATAACTAGAGTGTTTTAGTTCAATCTGTCACCGCAACGCACTCTTTTTTGCCAAACTGTAAATGGCGTAACAAGTCCAGGGCACGTTTTAAAAATGCCAAATACATTTTTTATCATTTTAAAAATATTTGTTTAGAGTTATTTCAGAAAGTAAATGAAAATTGATCATTGCCCAAATCTCCCCTTCTCCAAAAAAATATCTAAAATATTGAATAGCTACAGAAACCATGTCTGTACTTACAGATTACAGAAAAACCTAAAAGAAGCTTTTTTATGTCATAAGATAGCTAACAAGCAGATGGGTCTCCTGATGGAAAGATTCAACCGTCGCCTATAGACACCAAAGATGATAATGGTGCGTTGCCATCTTGTGGCGAGGTCTAATGCCACATGCATAAGTTTACCGGCTACCTTACCCTCCAAACCGGAACACGACAGTGACCAGCACGGACGCTATTGCGACAGGAATAGGTATGGCGGTGGTACCAGACCCGGTCGTGCCGATGCAGAACTCTACCACCTAATAGTCACGATGGTAGTGACGCAAATAGCCACTCAGTCGCCTTTTACGACCTGCCTGGCAGAACGGCAGTTGGCCTATTCTTCAAAGGAGCCCGGGACCAACACAGGGAAAATAACTAAAATATTTTTTGTTTATATATTTTTTTTGTTTCTCAAAAAATATGACATATTTAAAAAAAAAACTAAAATTTAAGATCATATCCGAAACCGTAGAGAGGGTTTCGGATATGATCTTAAGTTTTAAGATTAACCCGCTTTTGTGTAGATTCTCAGATTTAAATAACGCTAAATTTCTAACCATTTCGTTGAGATTGGAAAAATAGTTGGCCTGTGTGTTTTAGATTACGACATCCCAAGTTTGATTCCCGAGTCTGGTAACGTGATATATAGTATGTGAGTGTATTCCTGTTTAGAATAATTTCAGTAACATCCGAAGTCTTTTAAGTATGTGATACCTCTGCTGTATCTGCAAAAATACATAAAGCTGTTAGCCAACAAGCGTTTATCGTTAAAGTTGGCGTACGTGACGTGAAGGTTACCTGCCTAACAGGTAAAACCTAATGACCTTGGGCGAGGCCTTGATTGTTGTAATTATACTTTCTTCAGTAGCATTGGGAGCTTAATTTAAAATGCAATACACTGGCTCATGATTGTTATGGTATTCTAGAATTATTCATGTCTGCTACAAAACATTGATCAATAACCAATAAGAGTGTAGGGGAGACGTATTGAAAGTAGAATTAACGAATTTGGAATAAGTTTGCTACAAAAAATTAATGACGTAACACTCACGGCCCACATTCGGGATACGTGTGAGAAAGGTTCGAATTATAACTCGGATAAATATAAATAAATATAAATATATAAATAAATATTCAGGGGACATATTACACTGACTGATCTAACCCCAAAGTAAGCAAATAATTTGCTTGTGTTATGGGTGTTAGTCAACAATACTAATACATAGAAAGACATACATAAATACTGGAATAGATTTAATAAACACCCAAACCCGGAAATACAAACATTTATGCTCATCACACAAATGCTTGTTCCCGTCGGGGATCGAACCCGACCCCCGTCGATCGCGTAGTCAGGGTCGCTAACCACTCGACCAACGGGGCGGTCAAGGATAGGATATATTGATGATAAATCCGGCAAAAAATGTGTCGTTCCGTAGTTGTATATCACAATAACGCAGACTACACGAGGTTTTTCAAAGTTTTATACTTTTTTCATTACATCTTTTCAAACCCGATAATACTGGATATAATGGATATACCCGCTTTTTACTCTTTTAGTATATTTTGTAAAGTCAGCTTATTCAACTATTACGCGTAAACTTGTAAAACCTACTTAATTGTGATGGTTTTCCTTTTGATTTCCTTATACAGTACGTACTAAAAACCAAAAGGGGCATGCAGGTAAGTCGATGACATTATCGAAAAAGAAATAATAAAATTATTAAATTCATACAATTAAAAATAATAATGCATTTTGGAATGATTGTATATTTATTCTTCAATTTCCCTAAAATTATGGGAACATTTTAAATTAGACAAAACCACGTTGAGTCAATGATCGCCATTAAAATTAAATATAATTTGCAAATATGGTAGGTACATAAAGTTCTTAAGATTATTAATAGTTCGCACATCTGACCATTTGGCATGCAATAGTAAATAATAAATATAATATTAAAATCATTTCTAAATAAATTATGAAATATGTGAAAATGATCTCTTTTATGCCGTAGGCCCTGTATCTGGCGAGATTTTTTAAAGTAATATTTAAAATATAATTTAAGATTAATAATTTTGATCGCAGAAAGTTTATCTATCCATAGGTATAAAATAATATCATAATCAAGGGAGGATACAATACGTATATACATTATACAGTAATTTATATTTAAAACTAGCTGACCCGGCAAACGTTGTTCTGCCTTTTTAACTACTCTTATTTTTTTCTATATTTTCTCACCTTTTAAACCTTCCCTGGACTTAAACAATTAATTCAAAACCAAAATTAGTCAAATCGCTTAAGCCGTTCTCGAGTTTTGTGTGTGCCGTGAGACTAACGAACAGCGATTGATTTTTTTATATATAGATATCATCTATTTAATGGTTGTTCTACAGCCAACCAGACATAAACACTACAACCAAAACAATTTTACTGCAACTTTTTGCTTCTTAAATACGAAAAGCCCTTTCCCCTCGACACTTTTATTAATTTTATTTCTGTCTTTTGTTCTTTCCCATTCCAATCACTTCTACCACGAGTGAGCACACTCAATTTTTTTAAATATTTTAATACTTTATTGGCGTGATTAATATGTTATATTCATGCCAAAAAACACTCAGCTGTGGATATTCGTACGGACGGACGGAATGAGCGGAAAAAACCCGAAAACTGAGTCTAACAAATTGAATATCTAATGCAGATGTAGAAGGATATGAATAGCGGGAAAGGCCATCACTCACCTGAGAACCATGATTAGAGTAATCTGGTGCTGTTCGAAGGTTGTGTCGAGAGATTCCGTAATTGGCGTGTTTGTATGTCATGAATGCGAAAGAAATAAGCCTACTCTAATAAAGAAAGAAAACGACTGGCATACATCATATAGCTGTACTATATGATGTATGTCAGTCGTTTTCTTTATCTAAGGAACTGGCCGTGAAAATATACATAGTTTCTAATAACTTAATACTAAAAAGTTTAATTTAGGGTACAAAAAAGTTAAATTATACTGTTATATTGACATAAAGGTAGAATAAGATTTTTTTACATTGAAACTTATTAAAACAATTAGTTATTATTGAAACAATATTTTCCAGTTCATGAACTTAACCTCTATGGACTTTTCAATTCACCACGTTTTACTAGTTTGTCGGCTAGCGAGAAAAACAATGAATCCATTGTCGTATTTTACCTACATGGTTACGATTATCCCTTATATGTGTCGCAGTGAAATTGTCAATAGTCGTTAGATTATAATCTACCTAGGGAGTTCATAATTTGGTTAGGTTAGGTTAGCAGTTAAATTATATCACTTAGGTAGATTACAATCTAACGGTATTGACAATTTCACTGCGACATATATATAATGATCAGAATGTAATGCAATTATGTGAATGTATTTTTTGTATTTGTAAATAGTTGTGGATTGGAGATTAATTTTTAAATGTACATAAGCTCTGAGTGGATTTTATACTTATAAATTGTATAATTATCTTAATTATACATTGTAAATATTAGACCTGAATGTTTGTTATTTTGAATTTAAGGTACATAATATATTGATTGTACATATATAACGTTATATTATAGTTTTGTAATTAATATATTGTAATTAATCAAGAAATTGCGTTTTATGAAATAGTGCCATAGATTTATAAAAAGTAAAATACAATTATTCATAATATGCAAAACAATTCTTGATGAAAATGTTATAATGTATTTGTACTACTCATTACCAAGACAATCTATTTTAATATTATAAAGAAAGATTTGATGTTTCTTTGTTTGCAACGACTTAACTCAAAAACTACTCGACCGATTTTGAAAATTCTTTCACTTTTAGAAAGCTAATTATGTCAGAGTCCCGTAGGCTACTTTTTACCTGACTGTACAAACGTATGTAATGTTTTGATTACGCGAAAGAAGTCGCGAGTGACTGTTTTTAATAATTTGACTGTCATAAGAACAAAATAAATTAACATGAATTTGTAAATTGATGTGTTGTATATAATTGTAATGTTTTGTTTATAATAAAATTGTATTAATATAATAATTTGTATGTAAATAGTACCAAAAAATTATGTATAAAGGAAAATTGATGTTTCATTTGACTCATATCCCTTCTGACATTGTAAACAGATACGTTTTAACGCCCAGGATATAGGCGTTTCGTCGTTCTGTATTCGGAAAATCTCGAATCGGGTAAGTAGTAAAGTTAGGGAGCTTCAAACATTCTAGTGAAGGAAAAATGTTGATTAATAACAATAAGTTTTTTTAAAATTTAATCACTTGATTATTTTATAAAAAATATGAAAAAACTTTTGTCTTACCGTCGATGTTTTTTCTGACGGATCCTTAACTCTAAGGATATCCGAATTATGAAATTTTTAAATTGATATTAATCAATTTAAAATTAACCTACTTTTTACACATCAGCTTGTTAATTATTGTTATAATTCAAGGGTAACTGTCCTAGACGTTAAGTAAAAACTTTTGTTAGTCCAACACTCTGAAGTTTTCTTTACTTTATTACTTACTTAACTTTATTAGTAACCCGATTCGAGATTTTTCAAAGAGAAAAAGGATGGGTGACTCATCATAAAATCTCGGCTTATTATTATTCAAATATAAAAATGTTCCTAAGACGGTCTATGACTGTAAGATGAAAAAGAAGGTTCGACTGGGATCCCCGCCACATTGAAAGCAACAATCATATCTGACCTCTATTGACGATGATTATCTTTTTCTAGCATGAGATCCTCCCGTTTATTTGAACTCCTTTGAAAAAAAATCATCTCTGTCCGGTGTTAGTGTTGACCACATTAGGCGCAGGTTCGATTCCCGGGTCGAGCAATTTAAAAAGTGTTTTTTCAGTTTACTGATAAAAATAATATTGCCGAGGATCGAAAAGTGCCCGGTTGGCGATAGACTTGCCACTATTTGTTTTTATTAACATATTGTGGGACAAAGGAATGTTCGGCTAATCGTGTGTGCGCTTGTTGTACCTCTGCTTGCTCTTCGGGGATACGGCCGTGAAGTTACCTATAAAATTAGATTTTCGCAGCGCTCTTGGTCTTGTTCTTATAATCTGATCCCACAGTTTACCAACTTTATACATAGAATTATCATCACGCCCGGATACGTTGCGAAGTAGGCAGAGTAAACTGAATATGTATAGAATTTGCAGTTCACGACAGTTCATCGGATTGACAGTTGGTGAGATAAGTGGTGATCTCCATCGCCACGTTTTACCGACCAGTAGGGCTACTCTTGAAAACCGATTTCAACTTTAAATGAATATTTAATGAATTTTGAAGTATTTCGTACTCTGGACAACTATATTCAATTATTGGATTCGGCGACAGCGCCAGACGGATTTCGAAATTTTTTGGAACTACTCATTATGGCTTTTATTCGTTATTTTGTTTAAAATGATACTTAAAATTTCCACTCGTAGCACTAGCTTGACGTATAACGATGACATCTATTTCCAATAATTAGGTCGTTACTATACTGAATCAATGTGGGCAATATTGGTTTTAAGATTACCTTTTTTTGACGATATTCGAAACTTATTGTTTTTATCAATATTGGTTTAAGATTTATATTGTTTTCAAGAGTAGGCCTGCTGATAACGATTATCGGCTATTTCTCACGATAACCGGGACGTAAAACGATTAGGCTTTACGTGCTCGTCCGAGGCACGGGAGTGGTAACACACCACTCGCCGAACTCCGAGAATTTTTGTTATATCATAAGACAACAAACAAGCAGATGGGTCTCCTGATGGAAAAAGTCAACCATCGCCTATAGACACCAAAGGTGTTAATGGTGCGTTGCTATCTTGTGGCAAGGTCTAATGCCACATGCATAAGTTTACCGGCTACCTTACCCTTCAAACCACAATACGACAGTTACAAGTACTGACGCTATTGTGGCAGGAATAGGCAAGGCGGAGGTACCAGACCTGGAGAAGAAAATGTAGAACTCTAACCCCTAGGAGCCACGATGGTAGGGACTCGCATATACAATCGTTCGCCTCTTATGAACTGCCTGGCAGAACGGCAGATAGTTTATTCTTCAAAGGTAGCCAACAACCAAAAGAGATATTGTGCATTATCTACTTTCGCGTTAAGAATGTAGTGAGTCTTTGTTATAGGCCGGTCCATCAACTAATGAAATCAATTTTTTTAGTTAATGGACCAATGAAATCACTTGCTCTGACTTTTGATGATTAATGGGCCAATGAAATCACTTGCACCGATGATGCTGCATTATTAACGCGAATGTACTGTAGTAGAACTGACTGTAGTGAGATATTTAGTTATAGCTTAAGTTTCATAAAGGATCTATCTGAACTATGACAGATAAAATAATAGAGTAATGATTTATAACCACACATTAATATTTTACATTGATTAACACTTGCATCCCACACAATGGCAATATTTACGTAAGAGAATGAATTGGACCGTTTCTTCAATGAATTTGATTCTGGAGGTTTACTAAAATTTGTATGAAAATCGGTGGACTTGTGTTTAAATTATTTTAATAAGGTCACTTAATACAAAACTGAGACGGTGAAAGTATATATAAAAGATAACACTAAAAATTTTAAACGAATTGACTGTAAATATTATAGTTTTTGCAAACGGAAAAGGTGAATTTATGTTTTTTTTACAATATTAAAAATATAAAATCGAAAATATATCTCAGTGAAACTATTAACAATGTTTTTATAATTTCTACTGAATTATGTTGAAAAAAAATTTTGAAAACACACGTTTAAGCAATTTTTAGGTAACTAGATACATTAAAATAAATATTTATTATCTCCTAAAATAAACTTACTAAACATTATTTACACAGATATAAAGAGCAAGACCTAGAAAAAAGCGATCGTAAAAAGAAGGCGTGATTACATTTTATTTGGTAATTTATGTTCTAAATGCTACGTTATCTTAATGCTATTAAGCTTTTGGCTCGGAAAAAGTTCAAATATGTCATAAAATGTGATTAATGTTAAAGGTTGGTAAACGATAAGTAAAATTTATTGAAATTTATTAGCAATTTATGATGCAGAAGGTGAAATATTATACAAAAATAAAACATATATGAAACAAGAAAAATATTAGACTTTCAAATTATCTAGCCCCTTAGAGATGATACACAAAATATCATAAAGCGGAAAAAGAAGAAAAATCGAAGTTATTTTTTATATCAGAAGACAGCAAGTAAACGGATGGTGCTCCTGATGTATGGAAATAATAATCTTTTATAGACAACAAAAATATTATTGGTGCATTGCTTTCCATGTGGCAGTATAGAATGCCGAATAAGTTTACCAGCTACGTTATCCTCTTATTCAGAAATTAAATAGACGGTACCAAACTTGGGCGAGACTTTGCAGAATTGTACCATCTAGTTAGGAGTTTCGACATTAGTAAAACATATTTCTTCTTCTTACGATTTGTCTGGAAGTAATTTAGTTGATTTATACTTTACTAAAAGTACTTGATTTACAAATTAAACTGATTTTACATATTTGAAAAATTTATAAAAATATTCATATCTCAAAAACTATTGAAACAATTTTGATGAAACTTAGACAGTTGCTTAAGTAATTTAATAACCGTATATAAATTATATAAAAGTATTATATCGGTATGGCTTTTAGTTTTCGAGAAATTCATAGAAAAACTTAAATAATAAACATACACCTATAAAAGTTATAGCACTTACTTACACGCCTAACAAGATAATCAAACTTATTATCCAATTCCAACAATATTAAAAACACACATGTCAAACTGATATCCTCTGGTTTCTCGTCGGTCGGAAATGATCAGAGTGCCAAGTGTGAGTTTTTTTTCCGCATTCGATCGTGAGCGCGTTTTGAGTTTACTAAGAATTTGTATGTGATTTGTACAGCGCCACCTAGTGGTAAACTGGTTTCTCACGTTTACAACTAGGTGGCGCTTTACAAATCACATACAAATTCCTAGTAAACTCCAAACGCGCTCAGGATCGAATGCGAAAAGAAAAACCCACACTTAGCACTCAGGATTAATAAGCTTGTTATAACAAAGATACAAAATCCTTGCCATCTACTTTGCCATGCTGCTAAGTGTCACTATATTTTCGATGTTATTACTTCTTTTGCCTTAAGTAAATTAATTAATTAATGAAAATGTCTTGTTTTGGCCGTACCCAGTATTCCTGCTGTAAGTTTATTTAATTCCGCCGTGTTGGTCCCGGCCTCCTTTGAAGAATAGACCAACTGCCGTTCTGCCAGGCAGGTCGTAAAAGGCGACCGATTGGCTATGCGAGTCACTAACATCGTGGCTACTAGGTGGTAGAGTTCTGCATTGTCTCTCCCGGGTCAGGTAACACCGCTTTACCTATTCCTGCCGCAATAGCGTCAGTGTTTGTCGCTGTCGTGTTCCGGTTTGGAGGGTAAGGCAGCCGGTAAACTTATGCATGTGACATTAGATCTCGCCTCAAGATAGCGACGCACCATTAACATCTTTGGTGTCCATAGGCGATGATTGTTGACTCTTTCCATCAGGAGAGCCATCTGCTTATTTGCTATCTTATGATATAAAAAAAGATACATTTAATTTTGAAAATTAGGGATTCTTTGTAGGCAGGTAAAGCAGGTGGTATTAAATAGTTCTTAATAATACAGTAGTTAATTCCTGACATGATGATAGTAATATAAAGGAATGCAAAATATACAGACTGACTGGTGAGTTACCTTCGATACTCCTGAAGAGTACTCTGTACTCGATTCTCGTTAAAATGAAATAATAAAATTAGGGGCTGAATTTTTGTCCAATATTTCTCTAAAACTAGTTGAATGTGGATATTATAGTATTTAAGCACGCCGCGGTACGTGCTAGTCGACATCAAGGACACGCCGTCTCCACCACTTGCTATTCTGTGTTGATAGCATGCTGCATCCGCACGGTGTCCAATTATGGCGCAGGTAAATATAGGATTCTCGGTGTATTGTTTACTAAGTTTACTCAGAAGTATTTTAATATTTATTTTTAACCCCCCACGGAAAACAAGGGTGTTATAATTTTCAGGTGTGTATCTGTGTATCTGTGTGTCTGTCCGCGGCATCGTAGCGCCCTGGCGGATGGTCCAATTTGATTGAGGTTTTTTTAATTGAAAGCCCTGTTTTGCGAGATGGTTCTTAGCTATGATTCAATAGAAACTGTTCAACCATTTCAAGATTATAGAATTAAGTATCTTGCAAATGCTTTATCAATACTAATTTTTGTATCCTGTTACTTTATTGAAATTGCAGTTACATGGTGATCTTGAGCTAATACTTTAAGATCCTCATTCGAAGATCATCAGCATTTATTTAACTGGCAATTTTCGTATTTAAAGAACAGATTTTGTCAAATATTGCTAGCCACTTTTTAACGACATTCTGATATCCAAATTTAGTAGACTTTTGAAAGCTCAGTGACAGTGCAATATTATGGTACTATAGAACTCTTCACAGGCGGCTGCACCACTTGTGGAGATCATCGAGTTCTAGGGGACTTTTAAACTCACTTGCTGCGATTATTACTCAATTAATTATGTACTGAGAGGTACGCGGATCTACAACTTCTTACTATTATGTTAAAATAATAAAAGATATTTTCTAATCTTTATTTATTTGGGCATACGTCTTAGCCCATCGAAAGACTAATCCTATCTTCTATTTGACATGTTATATCAAAAAAAACTAAACAATGTTCTACGTTTAAAAGCAGACAAAACTGCCAGTAAACATGTAACACCACTACATTAAGGTATTACAGTATCATCAAACTGAGCTCATGTCGTATCCTGGATGTAGGGACTGGAACTCTCTCATGCAGAATTTTAACAAGACAATTTTGTTTGGACTAAGTTTTGTTGCTATAAGTACTAAGTTTGATTAGTGCTCATGATGACGAGTATCTGAAGATGGAGTTCATGAAGTGCTACCGGAACTTACGCGTAAAACATATAAAGAGCTTTTTTCGGGTAGACTTGGAAACAACAACAGTCAAATTTTTTGCTCCTGTATTTTTAATTAATATTTGGTATTTTAATAGATTAACTTACCTATGTTGTAACTTATTAGCACAATTAAATCACTCTTAAGATATCTCTCTATTGATTTTTCATTGATTTTTCACACAAAGCCATAATGGTGCTACCTTCACAATCAACTCCAAACTTCTATTTGATGATGAAGAAAATTGAAGCTAGAATGAACGAATATGATGAGAAACTGCAAAAAATCGTGCCGACTTCTCCTGAGATGCTGACAGATGTCTCTACACTTTCAAAGGATTTCTCCGAGTTTAAGTCTTTCGTTTGGAACACATTGTCTCTAATGAAATCCCAAATGGAAATGATTTCTCTTAGTTTGGATAGACATGAGGCCTTTATCAGAAGAAAAGTTCTTCTGGTTCATGGTGTCCCTGAAGAGTCTAGTGAAAATTTGTCAGCAGTTGTTCTTAACACTTTTCACAATAAAATGGGTGTTTCCAATATCTCTAGCAATGATGTTGCAACTTGCCACCGTTTAGGCGTGAAAAAAGTTAAGCCTAGAGCTATTCTCGTGCGTTTCCGAGACTACCAGCATCGCCATCTGGTCTGGAGCAGCAAAACAGCACTTAAAGGGACTGGGATAACTATATCCGAATTTCTAACGGTTTCAAGACATCATATCTTTATGGAAGCCCGCAAGCACTTTGGTATGACGAATTGCTGGACGGCTGACAGCAAAGTGTTTGTTCTCCTCCCGGATAAAAATCGAAGGAAACTGGAGGTCATGTCAGATCTGGAGATACTTATCAAACAATTTCCTCAACAAACAAAGCCACAAGATATTCCACAATCTGGCGATGAAGTTCCTGCGAAGTCACCCAGGAGACCAAGGCGAAGACATTAAGTTTAGTAGTCTGTTAGTATTTATATTTCATATTTTCATCATTTTCATCATTTATATCATTTATTTATTATTTTTATAGTATTTTTATTACCACATACTGTTTTGATATGGCTAAGTTCCATACATTGTAGTACCTACTTGTAGTAACACCGCATTAGACTTTCTTTTTCATATTCTCTTAGTTAAGGTAGTTTGTAGTTAGTAATTTGACTTCAATTTCCGTAAAAGTTATTATAAACAAGTAACCTCACTTTTGATCACATTATAAATAATAATCTGTCATTCGCAGCTGTCACCTGACAACTTGTCTGACAAGTGACATTACTTTGCGTTTAGTTGTTGCTACTGTAATGACTAAGATATATTGTATATCTACCGCCTTAATTTAAAATAACATAATAATTTTTGCGGGATTCAATTTTTAAATATTGCTCTGTATTTGTATTTAGCATGGTGAAATGAAGGTTTCTTCCTTTATACTCACAAGGGTGTATTTTATTGCGCAATTAAGTTTTGTTGCATTCAATTTTAATTTAGTTATATTAATATAAGTATATTTTATTATTTTAGTTTATATAATACATTGTTAAGTAGTCGTAAATATTACTTACCATGAGTCTCGATGACATTATTGATGATAAATTTTTCTCATGCTCTTCTGATGATGATTTCAATAGCATGGATAGTGATAGTGACTCTTCGACATGTCTTTCTTTGCATGATCAAATTTGCACTATTTTGACTCCATTTTCTAAAGATTTTAATATTGTACACATTAATGCACAGAGTATACCTGCTCATTATAGCGACCTTCTTACTACCTTCAGTGATTGTCCCGTTGATGCTATTCTTATATCCGAATCTTTTCTTAAACCTTCTTTATCGTCCTACCAATTTTCACTACCTGGCTTCAAGTTAGTTCGTAATGACAGGACGGGAAAAGGTGGCGGTGGTGTCGCGATATATATTCGTGCGGATTATAATTACAATATAATCTCACTGTCTCCGAGTACTTATAGTGCTTCAGCTGAATATATTCTTTTAGAAATTATTGTTTGCCATACCAAGGTACTTTTATCAGTATTTTATAGTCCTTCACTTTTAGTAGATTACTTTTCCACCCTTGACACACTTTTAACAGATATACGACCTGTATACGATCACATTTTTCTGCTTGGCGACTTCAATACCTGTCTTGTGAGGAACGACTCCCGATCTCGTAAGCTCCTTGACCTACTTCATTCGGTTAATCTTCACTGTCTTCCCCTTTCTCCTACTCATCATTTCCCCAATACTAAGCCGTCTCTCCTTGATTTAATAATTGTGTCCCAGCCCGAACGTGTTCGTACACATGGTCAACTCCCTTCCTGCTTTTCTTTTCATGACCTTATTTTTGTGTCTTACAAAATACGTTCTCCTAAAAGGAGGTGCATCTATTCTTTGCGTCGATCGTTTAAAGACATCGATTTAGAAGCCTTGAAAAGGGATGTTTGTGCAGTGGATTGGTCTCCCGTATTCGTTTGCGATTCCATTGAGGAGAAAGTTCTCAACTTTAATGCGGCAATTCTAGGCCTTTTTGATAAACATGCCCCTGTAAGGAGAACCAAACTAAAACGTAACCCAGCCCCATGGATCACAGATGACATTAAAAATACAATGAAGAGGAGGGACAAAGCTAATAGACTTTATAAGAAATTTCCTAACGATAACAATCTTCATAATTATAAAAAGTTGCGGAACCGTTGCAATCGTCTCTGTCGTGATGCTAAACGGCGTTATATTCATAATGCTGTTGCCTCTTCTGATTCGGGCAGAGTCTGGTATTTATTAAAATCTCTTGGCGTAGGTCGTGCTAAAGAGTCCGGAGTTAGTTATACAAACCTGAACGAGCTTAATAGTCATTTTTCTACTCCACCAGTTGTTGTAGATGACCGGCAAAGATCGCTAACTCTGGCTAAGTTATCATCGTCACCTCTTCCCATGTGCGCCTCTTTTTCATTCAAGTCTGTTCAAGCCTGTTAGTGACACGGATGTTAGAAAACATGTTCTCTCAATTACGTCAGCTGCGGTTGGTAGTGATGGGATATGCTCTCGTATGATTACGCCTATTCTCTCCGAACTTCTCCCTGTTCTCACACACATTTTTAATCATTCCCTGTCTTCTAACTCTTTTCCTGCGATTTGGAAGAGGGCTTACATCATACCACTTCCTAAAAAATCTACTCCGAGTTCCCCTTCTGACTTTTGTCCGATTTCAATACTCCCCTTTCTCTCTAAAATTCTTGAACATATCGCTCACGCACAATTTAGTGAATATCTCCGCAATAACAACCTGTTACACGAAAACCAATCTGGCTTTCGCCCCGGCCATAGCACTGTAACGGCTTTAGTTCGAGTTACCGATGACATACGCCTGGCCATGGACAATAAATTGCTCACTATCATTGTGTTTCTAGACTTTAGTAGTGCTTTTACATCGGTCGACTTTGATATTTTATTAAGAGTCCTTGGGTCCCTTAATGTTTCTTCCTCTGCTCTCGAATGGTTTAGCTCATATCTTCGTGGTCGCTCACAGTGCATACAGTCTGGGGATTCTCGCTCAGATTGGGTCAATCTGTCTTCAGGAGTTCCTCAGGGTGGGGTATTTTCTCCTTTATTATTTTCGGCTTTTATTAATACCGTTACCACCATAATAATGTCCCGTTTTCACTTATATGCCGATGACCTACAGCTTTATCGCCATTTCCCGGCTATGGATATAGTGGATGCAGTCAATGCTATGAATGAGGACTTGGTAAGGATACACGATTGGGCAACTTCTTTCGGACTTTGTGTCAATCCAGGTAAATCACAGGCTTTAATTATTGGAAGTCCTTACATGCGTAATCTGATTGCTAATGTTGATGTCCCACCTTTGTTATACAATAAAGTACCTATTGCCATTTCCAGCTCTGTTGTTAATTTAGGCTTAACATTTAGTTCAGACTTTTCTTGGAACTGTCACGTAAACAACATAACTCGCAAGGTAATTTATTCTTTACACTCTTTAAAACTCCTACAAAATTTCCTTCCTCTTAAAACAAAAATATCTCTTGTCCACACTCTTATTTTTCCTATTATAGATTACGCCGACACTTGCTTTCTTGATGCTACCGAAGAGCTTGTCAATAAGTTGGAGAAGCTTCAAAATCTCTGTATAAGGTTCATCTTCGGCTTGCGAAAGTTCGATCATGTTTCCAAGTTCAGAGCTCAGTTATCCTGGTTACCGATTCGCCAACGTAGGAACTTACATATACTTTGCTTGCTATACAAAATTCTCTTTGATCCTAAGTATCCCAAATATCTTCGTGATGGTTTCCGTTTTCTACATTCCCCTGATTCGCCTTGTTGCTCCAACGTTAAAACCCTTTTGCATTTCCCAACCAGTAATACTGCCACTTATTCTCACTCGTTTACCGTCCATGCTGTTAGTCTTTGGAATTCCCTACCTAAAGATATTCGAACTTGTGAAAGTCTGTCTATTTTTAAGAAGCGTCTAAAGGAGCTATATTTGGTGCAAATTTAACTTCTATTTCTTTCTGTTTGTCTTTTTTTTTTCTTTCGCTTTGAATGTTTATTATAATATAATATTTTCGCTTTTCTGTCAAATGAAGAGTCATGGTTTTTACGGTCTGTATGTATGCATGTAAGTATGTTTGTACGTATATATGTATTTATATATGTGTATGTTTGTATGTGTATGCATGTATATTTTGCGTTAACCTTTTTTCCATATTATAGTGTTTAATTTTATTGTTTGAATTGTACACCAAGTCAATAATTATCTTTGTTTATAACATCTCCTTGTTACGGGTTGGCTGGAAGAAATCTCTGTTACTAGAGATAAGCTCGCCCATTGTACTTATTTTCTTTTATTGTTATGTTAAGTGATTACTGTGTACAATAAAGAATTAAATAAAAAAATAAAAGAGATAAAATAGTCAAGTTCCTCCATGGATTTTTGGATGATGTGTACTTTCCATTACATATAATGTAGAAGAACTGAACATGGAGCCGTAAGAGTGCAATTGTAACTTACAGATAGAAATGGCTAATATAGTGGAGTCTGGAGTCATTTTATTTGTCTCAGTAAAACCTTTCTCATGATGATAAGCCTGTTAAGATTGAGCCGAAAAAGTGACATTGGAACTTCAAGAATCCAGATTCAAAATGGAACTACAATGAACACCAAAACTAAACGAGGTAATGTTTTTGAATTAGCACTCAATTGTCTTGTATTCGCAAACACCTTAGTGCTGAATTATTTTCAGGATCTGATGATGGAACTGGAACGTAACCATGAGAACTCTTTTACTAAATAAGATAAACTAATCGAAATTGGATTCATTCGTTCTGTTTGTCAAAAATTCTAGTGCTAGTCGATTTCCAGAGCTTCATGATAGAGCTGGAAGTACGTTATTGGTACTTTGGAATAAAACAGAGCAGTACCGTCGACTTTGGGGTCTTTTGTATCGTTATTATAAGGACTTTTGAGCGGAATGGTTTCCAGTGCCTGATGATAGAGCTGTAAGTTGTATCCGAAAACTCCTACGCTAAACCAGATTAACCCACCAAGTTGGGAACAAGTTCGCTTTGTTTTTGTAAACAAGTTGTTGCTGGACAATTTCTAGTATCTGACGATGGAATTCGAATGTAGTCATGAAATTTTCTAAACTAAACAAGATAAACCTAACGGGTTTGGGATCCTTTGTTGTGATTTATCAAACATCCTGGTTCTAGACGACTTTCGGGGTCTTATAATAGAGCTGATGATGTAGGTCATGGGAACTTAGAAATAAAATGGAATAAATTTTTATAAGAATTTTGAAGTACGATGGTTATCTTTAAACCCCCTCAAAAAACCCTAGCTGGACCAAAAAGACAAACAGACAGAAAGACAGACAGACAAAAACTGTAAAAAATGATATTTTAGTATGTGTACTGTGTATATGTCCATGTGCATTTAGCAAGAAGCGGTTATTTTAATATTACAAACAGATACTCCAATTTTATTTAGTAGAGTGTGGATTTTAGCAAAGTTTTGCTTCTTTAAGCTAAAAACAACTTAATTTAACGATAAATTTTAGGGATGGCCTGCAGAGTAAACAGGTATACAGATTTTTTTCTCTTACATTTTATCCCTGTTGATAGAATTGGAAAAATTCTATTAGAACTTCTAAAGAAATTCAGATAAACTCATTGAGTATGAGCTGATTGGGTTTGTTTTGACATACATTTTGGTGCTGGATAATTTTTATGATCTGATCATGAAACTAGAAGGAAGCCATGATCATTTTTGAAATAAAAAGATAAATCCATTGAGTTTAGATTCATTTGTTCTGTTTTCACAAATACCCTAAAACTGGAGGATTTCCAGAGACTTATAATGAAGCAGGAAGGAGGACGTCTTTGAAGCAGGATGGCTTCCGGTGTCAGGTGATAGAGAGAAGTCTATGAGAAATCCTAAGCTAACCCAGAAAATCCCATTGAGTGTGAATTGCTTAGGTTTGTTTTGGCATATTTTTTGGTGCTAGATGTTTTTTTTTGTGTTATAGCAAACAAGCAGATGGGTCTCCTGATGGAACGAGTCAACCATCGCCTATAGACACCAAAGATGTTAATGGTGCGTTGCTCTCTTGTGGCGAGGTCTAACGCCACATGCATAAGTTTTAACTTTGCAATAAAACAACTCAAGTTTATTGGTTAAGAAACCGTGGTGCCCTTTACCTGATGCTGCAAGATCCCCTTTCATAGAACATCAGGCCCTTTCACGTTTAACACTTAAGATGATGCATATGTAGCGGAATGGCGGACGAAGGATGTGTCGGGGGTTTTTGAAATTTTTAATTTTATCTTGTTAATGTTATTTTTTCTCATCATATATGATCGCCAATTATCGTTTCCTTAAATATTGAAGGTAGCTCACCAATCAGATTGTATATTACACTAAAATATTTTTCAAAAATATGTAGTTAAAAAAACAATTTTTGGATAGAGTTTACTTTATTTTAGTTTTCACGACACAGTAAACTAAACGGGACAGTAATAAATATAATATTTCAACCGCAGTCAAAATGGATGCCCCGAAGCTCAGCGAAAATACTCCTCCATATGTAGCTGAAAATAAAAACACTATTAATCTGGTTGCCTTATAAGATAGACAGATACTGAAACAAATCAATCATCAAAACACTCTCCACTTAAGCACGGTGAATCATGGTTAGCCGGAGAGTGTTTTGACGTTTGGTTTTGACGTTGTGTTTCCGTTGTGACCTTTTTCGTTGCCACCGCTTATTTCCTGCAATAACCGAGACCGGCAGATTTACGTACGTGCTCATTTATATATTAGGAATAGCTGTGCCCGCGACTTCGTCTGTGTGGATTTTTTAAATAAAAGTAGCCTAAGTTACTCTTCATTACATTAGCTATCTGCCAGTGAAAACCCCGTCAAAAAACCCAGCCATTTCAGAGATTTGCCGGAGCAAAAAGACAAACAGACAGAAAGACAAACAGACAAAAATTCGAGAGAAACGTAGTCTGCTACGTTTGTCGCATCCCTTTGCGCTCGTTAGACCGAGCCTATGTAGGTTTAGCGCTTGTGATGTTAGAGCGTAACGTTTTTTTTCCTTTTTAATGTAATAATATATTTGTAATACATTGTGTTTACGTTTAATTAACCATTACGCTAGCGCATGCAGATACAGCAGTTCGATAACGCTTTTTCGACTTGGTTTTCAAATATCGATATTTAGGCTTAACTAAGAATCGTAGCGTATTGTTTGATAGCCTATAACCTGCCTCATGACTGCAGCTATCAAACATAAAAAGAATTTTTCAAATTCGACTTTTAGTTTCAGAGATTAGCGCGTTCATACAAACAAACAAACAAACAAACAAAAAAACTCTTCAGCTTTATTATATTAGTATAGATAGTATAGAAAACGTTTGAGATGGCTTTTAGTTGTAATTAAAACTGAGCGTTTCTAAGTTATAAAAAATACATTAAACGGTCGGTTAGTAATAAAAAGCACCATAATCATTAAGCCTCGTTAAATAACCCTCTTAGTACTTCATGATGGTTTTATAGAAAAGGAGGCAGACAAACAGGAGGCCCAATCACATAAAAGTAAGTGTTCACCGCGCTCATCAACCCCTGAATTACTAGCGTTGCTGGCCGTTTAAAAAAGAGTAAGCTCTTTTTTGAAAATACTCAAGTTATATCCGTTCGTAAATACATTCCCCGTGTTGGTTCTGGGCTCCTTTGAACTATAGACCAACTGCCGCTCTGCCAGGCAGGTCGTAAAAGGCGATCGATTGGCTATGCGAGTTACTACCATCGTGGTTACTAGATGGTGCAGTTCTGCATTGTCTCGCCCGAGTCAGGTACCACCACATTACCTATTCCTGCCGCATTAGCGTCAGTGTTTGTCGCTGTCTGTCGTATTCCGGTTTGGAGGGTAAGGTAGCCGGTAAACTTATGCATGAGGCATTAGACCTCGTCACAAGATAGCAACGCACCATTAACATCTTTGATGTCTATAGGCGATGGTTGACTCTTTCCATCAGGAGACCCATCTGCTTGTTTGCTATATTATAATATAAAAAAAAATTACCACCGGAGGTTGTTTTTATATCATAAGATAGCAAACAAGCAGATGGGTCTCCTGATGGAAAGAATCAACTATCGCCTATAGACACCAAAGATGTTAATGGTGCGTTGCTATCTTGTGACGAGGTCTAATGCCTCATGCATGCACATACACTTCCCCACTTATAATAAATTATTAATACGCATAATTAACTTAAAATTTATTTTTATGTTTATTAATTATAGATTTTTAAGTGATTCATATTTAAACTTAAATTACTTATTAAATTAGATCTGTGTTTATTAATATTAGTAATTAATATTTGCTTATTAAATTATGACATTTTTTTTTATTTTTACTATAAACACTATTTATAATAATGCAACAATTTTTAGTTCTGTATAATTAATTTTAAATTTCTATTATATAGGTTCCTTATGTATTATCACCATAGCTCTCAAATTGTCTACGTACAATATCTCTTCTCTTCAAATTCTTCTCAAAATCTTTGTATTATGGCATTTATAATGGAATTTAGCTATCATTTTTAAATTATGTTTCTTTATCATGCAGTTGTGACCAACTGTAAATAGTTTTTACATCTATCTGTAGAAATCAATGAACTGGTTTTTTAGTTGTATTTTTGTAAAACTGTCCTTAATAAAAATAAAAAATAAATTTATGCGTTTATTTCTACAAGAAATGTATACTTGTTTGCTATCGTATAATATATTGTTATCGATGAATTTGTTTTATTTTAAACTGAGAGGGACTATAGATCTGAGAATTTAATATAAATTTCAACGTGATACATTTATGCCTTGATACTTATACAGTCGAGTGGTTAGCGACCCTGACTACCCAATCGACGAGGCTCGTGTTCGATCCCCGACGGGGACAAGCATTTGTGTGATGAGCATAAATTACAAACTTTTATATTTTCCCGGGTTTGGATGTTTATTAAATACATTCTAGTATTTATATATTATGTATTTGTAATAATAAAATAAAAGGTTGCCGCTGTTGATTCTGGTTTTCAGAAGTTACAGTGGTGGGAACGAGATGTGAGTCCAATGCCCTTTAACATATTATGTATTTCTATGTATTAGTATCGTTGACTCTCACAAATAACAAGCAAATTATTTGCTTACTTTGGGTTAGATCACTAAGTGTAATTTGTCCCGTAAATATATATTATGCATCCCTGAGAAAATGGTTTTGACGGACAAATAGACCATAAAGTGATCCTATAAGGGTTCCATTTTTTCCTTATGAGGTATGGAATCCTAAAAATTAAAATACTGACATTTAAAAACTTACGTGATTATTGTATATTTAAGTATTATTTCTTTAAATTTATCCTTTCGAGTTTATTGTATATTCAAGTATTATTTCTTTTAAGGCGAGGTATTTCGGTGCGCGTCAATTCTATAGAAAATGGGTGGCGCGGTATGTTCTGAAACCGCTGGGAAACTTGTTAATTTTCAGATAAATAAATATAGGACATCAGCTGAAAACTAAAATTTAGCACATTCTTTTTTGTATTTATAACTAAATATCCCCATATAAAAATCATGTGGAAGATTAGAAATATTATTAACAAATTATTTGTTTTAGAGATTTTTTTAGCCTGTTTTCGGAATTTTATATGATCGAGTAAAGTACATTCTATCATGTAATGAGTTAGCACATTCTTTAGATAATATCTTCAGGTATATCGTGTAATTTTTGTAAAATTGTTATTTAACAATCAATATAAAAAAACCTGATTTAACAAACCAGTTTTTTCCCGTTTGTCGCGATGCCTCGCCTTAAGCCATTATCACATTGATGTCGTGTAGAAAAGAATGTATTTGCCGTAGGTAAACTTTCTCTCCCTCCTACCTTTTTTTCTCTTTCCCGTTATTCTTTGAGTAATAAATTACGAATATTTATAAGAGAGCGAAGGTCTCTCTGTGCGTGTGACAGTGTATGTATGTGAGTGTGACAGTGTATGTATGTGATGTGTGTGAGTTTGTGTACACGTATATTTCTTAAATGTTAATGTGAACCGCTGAGTCTATCGCCAAGGGGGGGAGGGGGGGGGGGGTTACAAAATGCAAAAAAAAAATACATCACGTGATTAATGGACGGCCCCTATAATCTGTGTCTCACACACTTTCAAAAAATTCTCATATTCATATTATGTGGAAACTTGTTATTAGAACCTTTTTATCTATACTTAATATGAATTATTATAGAATATATTTCCTGTAAAATAAAATAAAAATAAAAATAAAACTATTTTTTATTTCACATTTTGTTTTGTCCTTGAACGAGCTAAATTGCAAATTAAAAGAATATTAAAGCGTTCCACGTACCCGGACGAAGCGGTTCGACTCGACATTCTTCATTCGAACCGCAAGGGACTGAAATATGCTTCCTGAGTCTGTGTCCCCGACGGGTACAACCTGAGGATCTTCAAAAAAAATGAACAGGTACCTTCTAGGGAAGCGATTTCCATCTTAGCCCGCATCTTAGCTTACCACCAGGCGAGATCGTGGGCAAGTGCTTACCTATCGATAAGAATAATAAAAAAAAAATGTCTCCTTAATAGATCCCCATTAAAATACTCACCAATAAAGTAGTTATAATCCATTAACAGCGTCTGTTTGTAGCAATTACAAGTTGATTTAGAAAAGTACACTTGAAGAGATGCCAGCTCGCTCACATCATTATCACGACTGAAACCATCAATTGTATATGTAGAAGGTATACAAGTATATACAAAATCATCGTAGGTAGATATAGACCGACTGTGACCGACAGATTTAAATGGTGAATTGGATGAGATTGGAATAAGGATGATATAATGAGAAAAGGAACAACATTGAGTCCATCATTCAATATTTTATATTATCTTGACCACCCCGTGAGTGGTTAGCGACCCTTACTACGTAATCGACGAAGCTCGGATTCGATCCCCGACGGGGACAAGCATTTGTGTGATGAGCATAAATGTTTGTATTTCCGGGTTTGGGTGTTTATTAAATATATTCTAGTATTTATATATGTATTTATATGTATTAGCATTGTTCACTAACACCCATAACACAAGCAAATAATTTGCTTACTTTGGGGTTAGATCAGTAAGTGTAATTTGTCCCGTGGATATTATATTTAAAAAAAAATCAATCCGTATATTAGCCTGTAAGTTATTTTAAGAAAGAAAGAAAGAAAATATTTATTTGCAAATATTAAGTAAGTTAACAAAATATTAATATTTGAAGAGCTGTAACTTTAGAAAACTTGATTTAATTTTAATTTTTGAAACTGCATTTCACTGAGTTATTTAAGTAGGTACTAAAATTTTAGAAGGTTTGTAGGAGGTAGATAAAATGATTGGATAGTTAATCTCGAAGTTATGTCGAAAAAACATTTTTCTCAAAATGTTTCGTTAACGAATGAGTAAACCGATTTTGATGTAATTTATACATTGGACGGTGTTTTTTTGAGGAAAAGAACTGATTAGGTTTTGTACTCAATCGGTACATTAATCTGGAATTAATAATAAAAAAATAAAAAATATAAATCAAATATTTGTTGAGGTTTTTCAAAATTGCTTAGGTATAATCTTCTGGTTCGGATTGGTTCAAATTTTCAGAAAGTCTAAGTTGAGTGAAATCCAACTGAATGCCATAAACCGCGTTTCAAACGGTCACTTTTTTAGAAGTTTTGAGATGTTTATATACATACATATATAACTACTGACGTTATCGTGAAAATAGTCGGAAAAGTTTCCTAGGACCTCAAAACCTGAAGATCTAGTGAAAACTCGATTTTCGAAATTCGGGGTAAAATAAGTAACTTTCTTATCTATATACGTAGTTAAAAAGTCAGGATCACGAATAAAATTGGATGCGTTTTTTAAGGCAAATTCTTAGGTTATGAGTGTAGCTTAAATTTATTTAAATCACTCAAAAGTAAAAATTTAAAGCACTAGTGGATGAAATAATATCACTCCTGGGGAAAGTTTTAAGCTTTGGCATCTTATTCGGGATGATAAAAAGTAAAACATGGCATATTTCTAGTTTTTTTTTCATATTATAATAAATACATCTACAAGTATTTGACACTACTTACAAGCATTTTCTCATACAAGCGGTTGCATCACGTTCTCCACAAAACACTATGTATTAACTTTAATGCTTCACCCTTCACAAAGTGCTATTCGACTCTCCTGAGTGCTAAGTGTGAGTTTTTCTTTTCGCATTCGATCGTGAGCGCGTTTCGTGTTTACTAGGAATTTGTATGTGATTTGTACAGCGCCACCTAGTGGTAAACTGGTTTCTCACGTTTACCACTAGGTGGCGCTGTACAAATCACATACAAATTCCTAGTAAACTCCAAACGCGCTCACGATCGAATGCGAAAAGAAAAACTCACACTTAGCACTCTGAAGATGATTCGGTTGCGAAGTGAAACGTGCGTTGAATACATAATTTGTATCTTACTGCTTTATCTACTGACGTGAAAGAAAATGTGGTGCAAGTGGGTGGACTATTGTGCCGTTGTGGTCCCCCCTAATTTTCAGACCTTGGATAAGTTTGTCCCATTCCTTACCCCACCTTTCGTTTCAGTTGCTGCACAGCAGTTCCACATAAGGTTTCGCTGAAATTTCGCAAATTAAATACCACAATTTCTTCTTTAAACTATGTCTATTATTATTTGTGTGGTCTGGGGTCCGGACTCACTGACTGACATATCAACGCCCAGCCAGAAACTTTGAAACAAGGTGGCCGAAATTATTCACAGGGGTTGTTTTTAAGATGTACATGAGGATTACGAATGGATTTTCCAAATATCGTCCCCTAACATAGAGAAGTGAGTAAAATATTTTGAAGCATTTTTCACATTGACGACATGCTATTTTATTGGCAAGCAAAGCTGCTTGGGATAACTATTGGATTTATAAAACCGCTATCGTGTTAATGAAGTTCATCCTAAAATCTTAAAAATCTTCATAAAAGAAACGAAGTGTTCAGGAACTGATATTCCATACTTATATTACAAATGAAAACTCTTTGTGATAAAATTTATTACGGAGATGATTTTAAGCCCGTTCAACAATAGCTTAATCAAATAATTTAGTTTTTTTTAAAGGAAACTATATATATGTATACATTACAAATTACACTTACTGATCTAACCCCAAAATAAGCGAATTATTTGCTTGTGTTTTGGGTGTCAGTCAAAGATACTAATACATTGAAATACATATATAAATACTAGAATTTATTGTAGTTGATTCAAAATTTTATACAAAAATCACAATATTCCAACCGACATTCCAAAAAGAGGAGTTTATAAATTCGGCTGTATGTTTAATGTTTTTCACCTCAGGACTCGGTCACTTATAAACCGATGTTTAAAATTCTGTTTTTGTTTGGGAGGGTCTACTCTCCGTGTGGTTCCGTTTTAGTTTGATGAAGATCAGAAGCAGGTATCCGGAAACAGAGGAAATGGGATGTTGGTTGCTGCAGTTTAACTGCATTAAAAATTGTGTACGGATCTGTCACCTAATTCAGTCTCCGAAAATTAGATTTCAATCCATAAATAGTATTCTAGAATCAAAGAGATTAATGTACTACGTACGTACGTTAGTAAATAAAGGTCTTTGTCTACAATAGTATTTCTAGAAAAACACCTAATTACTTTGAGAGAAAATGTTTAAGTAAAAGGTTAATTATGATAATCATTTTTAAAGATTTTGCTAAATTTAATCTTGTTATTTTTGCTACAAGGGTTCCGTAATTAACAAAGAACCCTTATTGTTTTATCATATACGTCCATCCCCGTGTTGATCCGGACTCCTTTCATGAACAGGCTAACTGCCGTTCTTCCAGGCAGGCCGTAAGCGGCAACCGATTGATTATACTTGTCACTACTATCGTGGCTACTAGGCGGTAGAGTTCTGCGTTGTCTCGCCCGGGTCTGGTACCACCGCCTTACCTATTCCTGCCGCAATAGCGTCAGTGTTAGTCACTGTCGTGTTCCGGTTTGGAGGGTGAGGTAGCCGGTAAGCATATTCATAAATACCCGACGCCTTAGATGTCCGAAGCTATTTTGTAAATAGCAGACGTGTGGGAATAACGCGTCGGGTATTAATAGATCCCGAAGTTTTTTTCTAAATAGCAGACATCTAAGACTAACACGTCAGTTATTAACACTATAATGAAACGAAATTAAAAGAATAAGTATTTGTTGGTCCGCGCAGGAATCGAACCTACGATCTCTGATATCTCGTCCGACCTCCTCGGTTTTAAAAAGTATCCATGTATGATTATTGATTATACAATATACAAGGCATTTGGCTTAATTTTTCCAGGCATATTTAGTAGGTAGGTATCTAACGTCTTCTGTTTTCGATGTTGTATTTTGTCGCGCGAAAAAGCTGTTAAAAACCTTAAAATGATTTTTGACTTACTTCTATATCTTCTTTTGATTAAATTTAGTCAAAATACAGTGGTGACTGTTGATGACAAACTTTTTACCTATACTCGTAATCCTTTGGTAATTTTTACTCATATCATTCATATTAAATTTCTTGCTTTATAACAATAGAAAGTTGAAATATTACTGATTGACATGTGATAAATAGAAGACGAGTCGTCACGACACGTCGGTTATAAACCAAGCCCCCGAGCGGCAGCCGAAATTTCCCGAATGGCTAACGCGTCAGCTATTTACGAATATGCAGCCGGTAAACTTATGCATGTGGCATTAGACCTCGCCACAAGATAGCAACGCATCATTAACATTTTTGATGTCTATAGGAGATGGTTGTTTATTTCCATCACGAGACTCATCTGCTTGTTTGCTAACTTATGATATAAAAAAAACATTTAAAAGTTATTGCTGGTCGCTTGCGGCCGATATTATATTATATCGGCCAATTGTTTAATGTACATACAGGACTATGTAAGCGCGCGCACTACATTCAACTAAAGTATTTCCGGACTATCCATCGATTGCGCAGTCTGTGTGGCGCTATACTTTCGCAGTCGATGCGCATCGATTGCGCAGTCTGTGTGGCGCTATATTCCCGTACTAGACGAGCAACACTTTACTCCCAAAATAAAGATCAATAACACTATCGATCACACTATGGCACTATCAATCGACAGTAATCACGATCGTCTTACAATAGCGACTAAACTTTCAGTCGACTAAAAAGTTTGCGCTGGCTCTTAAGTTACAACAGGTTTTCTATACGGAACACTGTGCGTGGCCCGACACGTGATTTGCAAGTTTTATTTAAATTACAAAATAAAATACTCGGCCCGAAGGGAATCGAAACAACGTCTAGATTCTACTAATTAGTCTTATAAAAGCAAAATAAAATTAAAAACCTAATCAAGGGCGTATCGATTTTCCAGCAAAGAAAAGTTCCAAAGATATGAATGTTCATAATTTAGACTTGTTTTATTATTTACCTTTGTGTTCTACCGTTTATTGATAACTTATCGGCCGCCAGGTCCTAGACGTCCCTAACATCCCTAATCATCGTTATTTATTTTGTTTTGTGTATAGTTTATTATAAGTATTAATGATAGGTATGTAAGGTATGTTATACAGTAATTTACTGATTTGTAACTTTCCACAGATATATATAATAATTTACTGAGTGCTAAGTGTGAGTTTTTCTTTTCGAATTCGATCGTGAGTGCGTTTCGAGTTTACTAGGAATTCGTATGTGATTTGTACAGCGCCACCTAGTGGTAAACTGGTTTCTCACGTTTACCACTAGGTGGCGCTGTACAAATCACATACAAATTTCTAGTAAACTCCAAACGCGCTCACGATCGAATGCGAAAAGAAAAACTCACACTTAGCACACTGAATGCCATAAACCGCGTTTCAAACGGTCACGTTTTTTAGATATACATATATATCATACATACCTACTGACGTTATCGTGAAAATAGTTGGAAAAGTTTCCTAGGACCTCAAAACGTGAAGATCTAGTGAAAACTCAATTTTCGAAAATCGGGGTAAAATAAGTAACTTTCTTATCTATATACGTAGTTAAAAAGTCATGATCACGAATAAAACTGAATGCTTTTTTAAAAAACACATCCACTCATAACCTAAGAATTTGCCTTAAAAGGCAAATTCTTAGGTTATGAGTGTAGCTTAAATTTATTTAAATTACTCAAAAGTAAAGAATTACAGCACTAGTGGATGAAATAATATCACACTTAGCACTCTGATTTCACCTCGATCTTCGAAAATCGAGCTTTCAATATATATGTATACATGTATGCGCCTCTCATGCATCATGTATGCGTCGCCTCTGTGGTTTAGTGGTCCAGCATTAGCGTTGACCACATGAGGTTCCGGGTTCGATCCCCGGGTCGGGCACATAAAAAATGTGTTTTTTCAGTCTTCTGAAAAACCCAAAGTTGCCCGGGACTGGAAAGTGCCCGGTTGGCGATAGGCTTGCTACCTATCACATTTGTGGGACCAAATATCTTCGGCTAATCGTGGGTGCACTTGTTGTGCCTCTGCCTACCCCTTCGGGGATATGGGCGTGAAGATATATTATGCGTGTTTGTAAACATCTCTATATTTGAAACTAAAACATGGTTAACTGCATATGATTAGGTTCCGTCAAACTTAGACTTCCTATAAATTAGAACCAATTCGGCCCTACGGTCGGATTTTGAGAAATTATTCTAGGTCCTAAGAGAATTTCCAAACGACGTGATCTAGTGTAAATTTGATTTTGAAAATCGGTGTAAAATCGGCAACTTCTTTTTACTACTAACGTAGCGGGAATTTAAAAAGGAATGATGCTATTGCAGCAGGAATAAATAAGGCGGTGGTACCAAAACTCTGCCGAGAAGTTGCAAATTTCTGCCACCTAATTAGTAGCTACAATGTTAGTGGTACATCAGTCTTTTATCGCCTTTAACGATATTTATTTATTTATTTATTTTTTAGGAGGAATAACAGCACAAGAGAAACATAATTAAAACTTAAACTAGCATCAGAAGGCTTACAAATTCCCCACTAGTAGTGACGGAGAATCTCTTACTACTAAATTACAAAACTAGATGTTCTTAAAGAATGAGCTACTAATTAAGTTTCTTATAGTCGCAAAGCTAGTGTTAAACAAGTCCAAAACAAGTCCAAAGTGCAAATAAATATTTTCTTTCTTTCTTTCTTTCTTGCAAATCAAATTTAAAGTGCGTTAAACTTGCTGCCAGCTCGATATATAAATAAATGTATTTTGCTTATAGTTTGTGGAGACTAACGGTAAATATACAATAGGGTAGTTGCGGAAAGACTTATATGGAACTGCAATGGATATTTGAGATAAAAGTTCGGGACAATCAACCACATTTGTAGTTATCTTTGAAAGGTAAATTACATCCGCTATTTCACGTCTAACCTTAAGAGGGAGAATGTGAAATTTTTTATATATGCCTAACAGACAGTTGATCTATTAAAAAAAACCGGCCAAGTTCGAGTCGGACTCGCGCAGGAAGGGTTTCGTACCATCATCTATAAAAAAACGGCAAAAAATTACCTTGGGGTTGATTTTTATTGATATTTTCATTTTTTTTATTTTTAGTATTTGTTGTTATAGCTGCAACGGAAATAATTTGTGAAAATTTTAGCTTTCTAGCTATCTCGGTTTATGAGATACAGCCTGGTGACTGACACACAGACGGACAGACAGCGGAGGATTAGTAATAGGTATCTGTTTTTACCTTTTAGGTACGAAAACCAAACCCTAAAAAGACTTGGATCAACTCGGAAAAGTACTGACAGTAAGTGTACGCCATGTTGAATAACTAATTATTGAACAATCTGATATTGATGCTCCATAAAAGTTCAAAACAATATCATACACGTGAAAATAATATTCTCCAGGCTGGTTCGGGCTCTTGTAATGAATAGATCATCTGCCATTCTGCCAGGCAGTTCGTAAGAGTCGAGTGATTGACTTTACGTGTCATTACCATCGCGGGTAATGACATGTAAAGTCCTTACCTTTTCCAGCTGCAATAGCGTCAGTGCTTGTATCGTATTCCAGTTTGGAGGATAAACTTTGCCAGTAAACTTATGCATGTGACATTAATACCCCGCCACAAGTATAGCATCGCACTATTACCATCTTTGATGTCTATAGGCGTTGGTTGCCTCATTTTATCCGGAGGGCCATATTTCCTTATTAAATTTCATCACTATCGGTTTATCGGTTTAGTCGCGAATTTGTGACAGATAGACAGACTTTCGTATCTAAACTAATATTATAAAGAAGAAAGATTTGTTTTTTTGTTTGTTCGTTTGTTACAATTTATTTTAAAAACAATTAGTCCAATTTTAAAAATCTTTCACTTTAGAAAGCTATATTATCCAGGATTTTATTTTTGTATAGGCTACTTTTTACCTGATTGCATAAAGGGAAGAGTTTATAATATTAGTTTTCGCCGTGTTGGTCCCGGCCTCCTTTGAAAAATAGGCCAACTGCCGTTCTGCAAGGCAGGTCGTAAAAGGCGACCGATTGGCTATGCGAGTCACTACCATCGTGGCTACTAGGCGGTAGAGTTCTGCACTGTCTCGCCCGGGTCTGGTACCACCGCCTTACCTATTCCTGCTGCAATAGCGTCAGTGCTTGTCGCTGTCGTGTTCCGGTTTGGAGGGTAAGGTAGCCGGTAAACTTATGCGTATGGCATTAATACCCCGCCACAAGTATAGCATCGCACTATTACCATCTTTGATGTCTATAGGCGTTGGTTGCCTCATTTTATCCGGAGGGCCATTTACTTGCTATCTTATGATAAATCCAAAACACATACTTACGAGATAGCTGGTGGATAAAAGTCTGATACGAATGGCATAATGTCGCTGGTAATGCGATACTGTTTGTCTCGACATTCCGAGAAGCAAGGCGGCTGGCAGGCCTCAGTTTCCCGTAACTTACGAGCTAAATGTCAAATAAGAAAGCTTACTCACAAGAAAAGTACATGAAGAAAAAACGCAATGATATTAATGTAAATCTAATTTATAAAGAAAATCAAGTGAGCCTTAATATATTCGCATAATGTGATCTGTAACTTTTAACGTCCAAATAATTAAATTGTTACAACCTCATGACTAACTCTACCATCGCGCACGCTCATTGGTTAATTCAAATAGCGCGCGCTCATTGGTCAATTCAAATAGCGCCTGATTCCCCGTTTCCCTGTTACAAACTTCCGTTGGATTTCGCAAAATCCCTGTTGCATTGCGTTTTCCCTTGTTAAAATACCAAAAAATACACACACATACAGACACACATATTTATATATTAACACTTGCATTTATCATAGTAGTAGAATCAGTCAATCAGGCATGAAAGAACGAACATTGTTGTGTGAGTTCAATAATATCAAAATTATTTCTTAAATGCTTTGTGATTTCTTAACAGTTTTCTATAGTGCGTAAAAAAGCCGGCAAAATCATCATTGCCTTTAGTCGACACCTCGTTCTAGCAGGTGAGTCATCTGCTTCTTCGATATTCTTTAATAGAGAAATCATTAACATACCCAAAACTTTTATAATACGAATTTATAACAACTGTGATTAGGAAGATTGTTATCTATTAATATTATATTTAATTCTGTTTAAGCTAAAACTTAATTGAGGTAAATTCAAATATATTATCTAAAATAAATATATCTAATAGGTAATAAATAAATTTAGATAAATACTCGTCATAGTTAAATGGTTTTACAATTGGATCTGGTAATATTTGTAATAATATTTTTATTATATTGTCAGTTATTCTATCATTGACACAATATAGATACAAGACATGCGAATTTATTGTTAGTAAAATGAAAGGGAAATTTATGATTGTTATTATTAACATTTAAATAAACATATAAGAATAAAAAAAAATGATGTGGTGTCGCGGGACACCAGGTAGGAACGAACTTCCTTCGGCTAAACGGCACTACTCGCTTGTGTACGCGACTGTCGCGCCTGCGCACGTCTCATTTAACGCTTTTATTCCACGCATTTTTCTTACGGTTTTACTATCACATTTTTTTCAGTTCGGTCGCGCAGCAAAATCCCTATCCCCTCCAAGCCTGCCGTAAGGAACATTGTTCCAATAAAAAGTAAATTAATTAAAAATAATTATTAATCTAAAAGCATACCATTTCTGTTGGCCAAATTAGGTTTTAAGTGCTTTAACAAAGCATTATTCAAGAAACACTATTGTAACACTAATTATGCAAATAAATTATTTAATTAATTAATTAATTAATCAATATTCACGGGACAAATTACACTGACTGATCTAACCCCAAAGTAAGCAAATTATTTTCTTGTGTTATGGGTGTTAGTCAACGATAATAATACATAGAAATACATATATAAATACTTTTACATACATAATAAACACCCAAACCCGGAAATACAAACATTTATGCTCATCACACAAATGCTTGTCCCCGTCGGGGATCGAACCCGAGCCCCGTTGCTTGCGTAGTCAGGTTCGCTAACCACTCGACCAACGGGGCGGTCATTTGTATTTGTATTGAATAATATGGATATTTATATTTTTATAAGAAAATTTTCTCTTTCATAAAAATGATTATTTATTTATTTATATTACTAATAATTAGTAATCTTAGAAATATTTCTTTTCTTGAGTGTACATAATAACAAGCTTGTTTAGGTTTCATAAGTACTTGAGCTTCTTTTATATTGAACAGAAAGAAGGATCAAGGACCAATCTCCATTTTAATAGCTAAAGCGGAAGGATAAATTTTACAGGAAATGCTGCAGTAATATTTACCTTTTAAATCACTCAAACAAGGCAAATCCTTAAAATTACAGGTCCGATGTAATTTTTCTGAAAAGAAAAAATATTTTAGGGCTTTGCTTATAATAACTCAAGCTGCCAACCGGGTCAGCGATTAAACCATGAAAGCGGTACATATATACAGACAGACTTTCATATTTTATATTGTTAGTGTCGATGGTCTGTAATCTGAAAGTAAACAACTATACATATATAAAACATATAAAGGTTGACTGGTAAAATATTGTACATATTAAAGGTCGCGATAGTTAACGGTCATAAGTAAAATATAATAAAAAGGAAATATTGATTAACTAAATAGTAAACCTCAGCGAAATCACTAATTTAAAAAATATGGTCACCACATGATATATAAGGTCCTTCCAAAATAGGTGATTATATTTTAACACAGCGTTCAGTACGTCTTACCAAAGTTATTCACCCGAAAAAGAACGTCATTTAGGGAGAAAAAACTTTTTGTATTTTGTGAACAAAATGGTTTTTCTCATAACGATTGTATAAAATAATTCATTTTATGTTTATTTACCACTTACTACTCACTTTTGCGTTAAAAGGGTTATTTTATGCAAAAAGTTGTAAATCGTTACGGGAAAAAAATATTTTGTTCGTAATAATAAAAAAGCTGTAGTCTATTGAATCACATTCCTTTTTAGCTGGATATCTTTGGTTAGACGTACCTACTGAATGTTGTGTTAAAATATGTTCACTTATTTTGTAAAGTTACAACATATATTAAAGTTAGTCGAGAGTTCGGTAAACCGCTGTTAGTAAACAATGAACTTCTATGTGCCACACGCGGGTTTTCGTTCTTAACATTTTTTTAAGTTAATAAGGGCAATTTTTAAATTCAAACAACGCATACAATTAAATAAATAAATAATAAATATTCACGGAACAAATCACACTTACTGATCTAACCCCAAAGTAAGCAAATTATTTGCTTGTGTTATGGGTGTTAATAAACGATACTAATAAATAGAATTACATATATAAATACTGGAATATATTTAATAAACACCCAAACCCGGTAATTTAAATATTTATGCTCATCACACAAACGCGTGCGCCGTCAGGATTGAACCCGAGCCCCGTCGATTGCGTAGTCAGGGTCGCTAACCACTCGTCCAACGGGGTGGTCGAAGGTCGAAATTATTACAATGCATACAATTTTTATCAGAATCGAGTACTATATATCGAATACCCTCAGTATGTATTTTACCAGTCAACCTGTATATAAGTATATCGTGAGCACTTATTTTAAAATGACTGAATAATATATGAAAAGTTTATTTTGTTCATTTATATATTAATACATGAAGGAAAAACTTTGGATCTCTTTTTAAAACAAATACGCTAACGGTGGAGTGTAAAATTTGGCACAGTTAAAGTTTGCACTGTAGAGGACTACAGAAACTCAATATTTTTAAATTATATGCACTAAAAATACATTATATTTATAAAAGTAATCATACAAACAGTAGATGTAAACCCGGCTTCGCTCGAGTAAAATATAAGACTCATAATAAACAATCTTATACAGTGTGTAAAGAAAACCCTGTCCGATTCTCAAAGGCATAGTTTGGTAGCTTATTAAAATCACATAATATATGCTATGTAAAATGCTTTTGATATAAAAAAAATTCGCGATTAAAAAATATATATTTTAAATGATATTTATAAACTTTGCCTATGGCAACAAAGTATGTTATACTTTAATATAATGTGTATATTCAAAAATAAAATTTCATTTTTTAAGTAAATATGCTCTTTAAAATATGCCGCAGCCTAAACCTTTGCAAGACTTATGGTAATACTAGCTTCATGCGCAGCTAGTATTACCATAAGTCTTGCAAAGGTTACAATTATTGAAGTATCGGTTACATCATATTCACGAAAAGGCTTCATCATCAACTACAGATGCTGGTGTAGAATTATTAAAGAACATTTATGAAGCCTGGGAAGAGTCACGGGATGTGATTGGGATGTTCTGTGATTTATCTAAGGCTTTTGACTGTGTTCATCATAGCATATTAATCAGGAACCTACACCACTATGGAATTAGAAATAAGGCTCTCGACCTTTTGATTTCTTATTTAAATGGAAGAATTCAGAAGGTTGAAGTTAACGGAATAAGATTCTCTGGCGCTGCTGTCACAATGGGTGTCCCACAAGGGATGGACCCTTGTGGGACACCCATTGTGACTTGGTCCATTTCTGTTTCTTATATATATAAATGACTTACCTTACTATGTGGGTGATAAACATGGAATTGTATTGTTTGCGGATGACACTTCACTTTTATTTAAAGTGAAAAGACAAATTGGTAATTATGACGAAGTAAACAATATGATTTAAAAAGTTGTACACTGGTTCAGTGTTAATAATTTGCTTTTAAATGGCAACAAAACTAAGTGTATTAAATTTTCAACGCCTAATGTAAAGCATGTAGATACCAATGTACAACTTAATGCTAAAAAAATGGACCTTGTGGACTCTAGTACATTTTTAGGGGTTACTGTAGATAAAAAATTGCATTGGGGACCACATATCGAGAAATTGGCCAGTAGACTAAGTTCAGCAGCATTCGCAGTAAAAAAAATGAGACAGCTTACTGATGTTGATACTGCACGCCTTGTTTACTTAAGTTACTTTCATAGTGTTAAGTCATATGGAATTCTTCTCTGGGGGAATTCCGCTGAAATAAATACTATATTTGCATTACAAAAAAGGGCTGTAAGGGCAATTTACAATTTTAGTCCAAGAACCTCTCTGAGAGAAAAATTCAAAGAAATCAATATCTTAACTGTAATTTCTCAGTATATATTCGAAATCTTGATGTACGTTCGTAAAAATATTTGCTTATTTAAAAAGAATAGTGATATTCACTCCCTAAATACAAGGGACAAAAACAATCTTGCTGTGCATGTGTCTCGTCTCCACAGAATAAGCAATTCTTTTATGGGGCAAAGTGTACGCTTTTACAATAAGCTGCCTGATTCCATTAGAGATTTACCAGTTAACAAATTCAAAAAATGTGTTAAAACAAAAAAGGTTACTATAAAATATCTGAATACCTTGATGACAGGAAAGCATGGGATTAACTGCTCCTCATATCGGCAATCCTTATTATTAATGTAACAATTAGATAGATACTAATTAAATATATGTAATATTTTATTTAAAAAAAATGTTATGAAAAAAAAGACAAGCCCGCTGAGTTTCTTCCACCGGATCTTCTCAGTGTGTGGCCGCGTTTCCGATCTGGTAGTAGTTTAAAAAATGTTGACGCGTCAAAATAACTTACAAAAAGTTTTATTGAATAAAGTGCTTCTGATTTCTGATTTCCGATTTCCGATTTCCGATTTCCGATTTCCGATTTCCGATTTCCGATTTCCGATTTCCGATTTCCGATTTCCGATTTCCGATTTCCGATTTCCGATTTCCGATTTCCGATTTCCGATTTCCGATTTCCGATTTCCGATTTCCGATTTCCGATTTCCGATTTCCGATTTCCGATTTCCGATTTCTGATTTCTGATTTCTCATTTCTGCTTATTTGTTTTTGAAATCAGGATCATTTTTAATTATTATGAACTTTCTAATTGAGCTTAGTAAACCATTATTGCCTGTCTGCGTTCCAAAGGGCATGTTTAATCGTTGACATTGTCAATAGCTGTTAAACACATTAATAAAGTAATAATAGCGATTACATCGATTGCTCTCCAAACACGTTACCCAGCAAAACTAGAGATATGAGAAACGTTTCTCTAGTTTTGCTGGGGTAACACCAGTAGCATAATTATAACAGTTACTCTTACTGAAACATCAACATATGATAACAATCTTAATTTCAATATGACATTTTATTAAAACCAATTACTACAATAGTATAGATATGTTTTTTTGCAAAGAAATTATTGTACAATAAATCCGAATGTGCGACCGTAGCTTGCTGTCCGTTTGGATTGTTGGCGGCATGCGATGATGCGGCGGCCCGCGTCTGCGCCCCCTTTACCGAAATCATCTGTTGTGCTAAGTCACAATAATATATTTATATTTTAGGGTCCTGTGTTTGTTGAATATGAACGTTGTATTAAATATACACAAACGCTCTCACGCTGTCTAAAATTTTTAATAAGCTACAGGCAAATTAAAACCGAATTCGTTTTTAAAGATGATTGAGACCACAAAGGTAAACTTCAAAACAAGCCATTACTGATACAAGGTAATGTTAATTTTGTTGAATTTACTGGCATTAAAATACAGATATGTCTTATTTTGGTCAAAAAAATGCTCTAGGTTTCTGCTTAACAAAAACATTAGTCTCTAAAAGTAGGCAACTAAAGTAGCAATCATAACTTGAACTTTACTACAGGAAGGACTACCAACTGCTATATTAAACGTTAACTTGACTTGAAACTGCGACCTTCTATCATGTTTGTCAAAGCATGACATAGGAGTCTGCGTAACCAAGCTCAACAATTGCCAATAAAAAGGGATTTGATCTGGACTAATGACGTTGGTCAGAAATATTCAGATGTAGATATCAAGAGCGTGATAATGATTTGATAATCAATGATAAAACATTCATTATGTTCATTACATGATTCGGCGAGTATATTAAGTGGTCGGTTTGTTTTAATGCTTTTGCTGAACGACAGATATCGGGTCATTAAACGTGACGTCACGACATAAAATGATCACAATAACCATTACTTAATAGCACTAGGTACACAAGGCTACTTAAGGAATTACGAATTATTTGCAGACATTGACAGATAATAATTAGCACAATAATAAACAAACGACTTTCGATACGTCGATACATCGATACACCCCTACCTTAAGGAAGTGGTACGATAAATGTGTTTGTGAACATGCCGACAAATGTTCGGTGGCGACATAATGGTGCGATAAATGTCTTTGTAAGCATGCCGACAAACAGCTCACTCGCCACGGTGTTGTCCAGCTTAAAGTATTCGCTAAATTGGAAAGAAATTGAAGTATGAATACGACTATTTTATTTTTATAAATATAATCATTTCATTACTTTTTTGGTAATGTCATTGACCTAACTACATACCCCTTTCAGATCGGCCAAGGTTTTCTTTACACACTGTATATACTAACTCAAATAGTAGGAATTAAAAAGTAGCATTACTATAGTGACGTTTTCTTTCAACTTTGATTTGAAAGGGAAGGGAAGTGTTACTATTTTTTAATTTCTACTCTTTTTTGAACAAAAAGAAAATAATATTTGAGTTAATCTGCGCTCCGTTCTACGATACTATAATAAATGATCACGCCATCTACATCACATATTTGTAACCTTTAAAGAAATATGGCCGATCAAAATTGTCTGTCAGCACCATTAGAATTTTAATCACGATTTTAACAAAATACTCGACAATCCAAATTGCGCGGATATATGTTGTCGACTCAAATTCATTATTTTTTACGCTTTATAATTCAGGTAAAGTTTTGATCGAGTCTACCGTACCCCTTGACATTAATATAGATGTCTAGTATTTTCTTTTTGGCTAAAGACTGTTGTCAAATTTAAAAGAGATTTTATTGCTTAATCTATGGTTGAATTTCGGCCTCAGGCGATCGCTAGTTGAGTTAATTATAGCAATACTTTAAGACTAATTAAGATGACTCGGAGTTAATGTTGATTTAAGAATCTGTAATCGTTTTGAAAAATAATAAATACATTTAATCCCTTTCCGACGTAAACAAATCTCGCTAAATGCAAACATTTTTTATGTTTATCTTATATCCCATTAATATTATAAATGCGAACGTTTATGATTGTATATATAGTGAGCAATGAAAAACCTGTCTGACCGGCGAATGCGTTATTGAGTATTAATTTTATTTATTTATTTATTTAATTCTTTATTGTACACAGAGAACAGCACAATTAGGGGAAAAAATAAATGTAACATAAGTACAATGGGCGAGCTTATCTCTACTTAAAGAGATTTCTTCCAGCCAACCCGTAAAAGGAGATTAAAAAAAAAATCAAATAAGTAGACTTGGTGTACAAAAGAATAATATGCTTACATAAATAAACTAAATATATATAGGTGATAATGAAATAAACTAAATATATATAGGTGATAATGAAAAAAAATAAGAAAAAAACACATACCATATAAGGGAATCTCACAATTCAGCTAGTAAATGTTCTATAACGCGTTTTTTAAAGGAATCAAAAGTCTGGCAGAGGCGAATCTCACTAGGCAGAGAGTTCCACAAATTTACTGCATGTACCGTAAAAGAGTACGAGAAGGCAGCAGAGTTACTAGGAGGAAAACGCAACAAGATTCTAACGTTAGAGCGACACGGGGAATCAGGAGAGTGCAGAAAACTAAAAGAGTTACGGAGAGTTTAGATCATATATTTTTGTCATTACTTTTTAGACGTTGACCGATAAATTTTCCAACCGAAATAATTAATTCGACTGGTCCTACGTAAGTTTTCGTAACTTAAAAAATGCGATGTTTATTTTATTATTTATTATTTATTAAACACTTTATTGTACACGAAAACAGTTCCAGTAAACGTTAAAAATATATATATATATATTAAGACAAAAGGTGAATAGTACGTAGGTTATCGTAACTTAAAAAGTGAGTCATTTTCACAAATAAAATAAAAATCGCATTTTATAATTTACGACAACTTACGTAGGACTTGTCGAATTTTAAATAATATTTTTAATTAGACTGTGGCAACACAAAATGTGACATATGTAGTTTTAGTTAAAACGTCGACGCAAAGACGTCGCCACTGCAGACGTGACGTGGTGATGTCCACTTTAAAATATTTGCTAAATTTAAGGGAAATTCAAAAATAAATACAAGCATTATGAAATACTATAATATTTTTATTTTTAATTACTATTAAATAACTTTATTAATAAAATTATTTCAATTTCGTTTTTTGTTAATTTCATCGACCTATTTTATATGTCTCATAAGATAGATAGAGATTTTGGTAATCACTGTATATTTTTTAACTCTAATGTGATAAAGTTGTGTGGTAAAGTTTGGGTAAAATTGGTTTCTAAAAGAGACTAAGCCCATACTTAAATTTCAATTATAAATTATTTGTCCCCTACGTAAGTCCTAGCCCCCTCTAGAAAATAAACAAATTGTCTTTCTTTTAGATATTTTGTGAGAGACACGTTTGGCCAAATATGTCAATACTATTGTGACTTATAGTTACTAGGGGTCTAAAATATCTCCAGATCCGGGCCCAGATAAGGCGTTACCTATTCTAACAGTAAAAGGATCAGTAATCATCACAGTCCTATATATTTATTTTTATCCCGTATAAATGATTTTTCCTGTGGGAATTACAAAAGTCTGAATGGTGGCTTTCTAGATTGAAAATAACATGGTGAGTAAAAACGAGAATAGATAAGCGTAAACTACGCATAGAACATTTTTAAGAGTGCTGAAATATTACCTTTATTAGTAAAGCATACGGTACAAAATTACTTGAACACGATTCACATAACAAACTTTTAATCGAGTCTATACTTATACATTTTTGTTACACATTATGCCGCGTCGTCGTTTAAGCCGTAAGAGCTCTAAGCGCTTCGACTAGGTTGACATTTTGTAACAAATTAGGGATTGTATGCTTACTCGATCGTAGCCTAAGGTCGCTTATTAAATTATATCTGGTTGACCGTGTTTTGCTCGGTTTTTCACATACCCATATCTTGGGAACCGAGCTTTTATTGGACCTGGAACCTTGATAAATCGATTCCTTGACCCGAAAATCCCCTAATTTGTGACTTTCATGAAAATCTTTTGAGCCGATTCCGAGATTCCAATTATATATATACAAGAATCTATCATTGTTGGCAGTTCGCGTCGGGTTCAAAGTTTAGATTGGAGCTCTATTTCAGCGGTAGTTTTTGATAACATTACTATCCCCTTTCTCCCTTACGTCAAAGATCTAGGACTCATAATAGACCAAACTCTATCTTGGTTACCACATACTACTGAGCTTTGTCGTAAGGTTAATATGGCCTTACGATCCCTTTATCAGTACAAAAACTTTTTGCCTCTCCAATCAAAACTCCTACTTGTGCAGACCCTAGTTATACCAATATTTGATTATGCCGACGTGTGTTTCGTAGATTTAAGTCAAGCCCTTTTAGAGAGATTAAAACGCATGCTCAACAATTGTATATGGTTCATCTTTGGTCTGAGTAAGTTTGATCACGTCTCATTATATCGGTCTAAACTGAAATGGCTTCTGATCCGCCAACGAAGACAGTTGAGATCGCTTTGTACATTATTCACAATTCTTTATAATCCTAATGCACCTCAATATCTTAAGTCAACATTCATATTTCAACATGCCACTCATTCACGCCAACTTCGTTCAGAAAATATTTCGACCCTTCAAGTACCTTTTTGTCGTACCGATTTCTTATCCAAATCTTTTTCTTCTGAAGCTGTGAGGCTTTGGAATACTGTAACTGTTTAAGGTTGACTGGTAGAAAATGTCATGTAACATTAAGTCCACCTCTGTACATGTTGTGCATAAATTTTAAATAAATAAGAATTGCTCGTTTATAGGTATTAGGTTAATATTCTGTGTTTTCAGAATGTACTCTGGTGTGCTCTTAATTACTTACCGGTAGGATACTTATACGGGATGCATCCACATATATCGAAAAATCTTTGCATTTTGCACTCCGTTTGGCAAGTTTCATAGCTGTATCTGTTAGTGTGCTCTAGAACAACTTCATCATGGAAATAACACCCTCGCTTCTGTAATGGAACCCGTCGTATCTCCTCGTCGCTTTGAAATATCATCGGTTCCACCTTTATGTCCAAAGACTCTCCAATTGTTACGTATTTATATAAGACAGTGATTTCAGGATAGTCATTGGGATCGGAAATTAAAACCTTAAAAAACAAATATATTTACACCAGTTTCCAGGCGAGACAAATAGTGAGAACTAAATTTAATTAGATACCCCATGTGGGTACGTTACTACTGATCCCTTTGAAGGTCGTTTCTGTAATTCTGCCAGGGCATTCGTAACAGCCAAATGATAGTTAGACACGTAGAACGTGTCACTACCATCGGGCTACTAAGTGATAGTGTCTTGACCAGATATGGTACTACCACCTTACCTATTTCTGCTGCAGTAGCGTCAGTGCTTGTCATTGTCGTGTTCTGGTTTGAAGGGTAAGGTGACCGTTAAACTTATGTATATGGCAAGAATCCGTCACACGGATAACAACGCACGAAAACGATTTTAGTGTCTATAAGCGATGGATGTTCCTTTCTATAAGGAGAGCCATCTGCTTGTTTATTATCTTGTGATAAAGGAAATAGATTTAGATTAAATATATAAATAGATTCATCGTATTAGTTCGGACTCCTTCTGATGAATAGGATAGGCCTTATTGGGTAGTTTTCGTGATTTATTTCTGTAATTTCGGTTTAAACGCTTTTGCATGACTGAATATCAAACATTCATAAACCTAAACGTCGAAAATTTTGCATTTATAATACTAACCGTGCGCGAGACTTCGTCTGCGTGGAAAAATTTCTAGAATAAAAGTAACCTAGACCAGTTACGAACTTTTACCCCAATAGTTCCCATTACCGGGGAATTTCCGGGGTAAAAACTATCCTATGTCCTTTCTCAGGTCTCTAACTATTTTTGTACTAAATTTAATTCAAATTGGTTCTGTGGTTTAGGCGTGAAGAAGAGAGAAACAGACATACAGACAGAGTTATTTTTGCACTTATTATATGTGACTCATATTCTTATATGAGTATGGAAGTATGGATTAAAATTGGTATAGAATTGACGCAATATCATATTTTAACTGTATACGAATTTTCATCGAGATTGGTCAAGAAGTTCTTAAGTTGTAAGAGAACATACAAATGGACAAACAAAAATGTTATGTCCTTGCATTTCTTCAATCACGAGTTCTCACTATATACCAACTTTCATCAAAATCGCTCAAGATATTCTTGAGTTATAATGAGATGGGGTAGAGAAGGGGTAGGCAAAGGTACAACAAGTGTACCCACGATTAGCTGAAGATACTTGGTTCCACAAATGTGATAGGTGGCAAGCCTATCGCCAACCGGGCACTTTTCAATCCCGGGCAACATTGTGTTTTTAAGAAAACTGAAAAAACACTTTTTTATGTGCCCGACTCGGGAATCGAACCCGGGACCTCATGAAGTCAACGCCAACGCTGGACCACTAGACCACAGAGGCGATTAGTCTAATTAAAATATTTGTCCACTGTTTAGAACATCTGACACAAAATATGCACCATCATATAAAAATCGGTCAATATTTTCTGAGAATGTGTGTGAGAGAAATAAATGTGTGAGTGAAGACATTGTTGAATTAAGCAGACATGATAAAGTAATCTAACCTTAGCTCCGTAATAAGGTACTCTCGACCAGGAAGCATATTCAGCTGCCTCAACATTGAACACAACGCTCAGACCGGATCCACTGTATATAAAAAATAATTTATTAATAAAATATATTCTAAAGTTATTTCAAATTTCAAATTCTAAAGATATTTAAATAAAAACTAAGAATTAGGAACTATTCTATTCAAATTATTTTAGTAATATATTCTTCTACAAAAACGCTGTTTCAATAGTCACTTATGGACGAAATATATTATGGAATCTTCGAACTATTTTTAATAAATTGTTATATTTGTAATGTCTTTTTACAGTTATTTATTGAATACTAGCAGTGCCCGCGACTTCATCCGCGTGGAAAAATTTCTAAAGACAGTTCCGGAGTTTTACCCGCATAATAGTCGTTCCCGTGGGATTTCTGGCATAAAAACTATTCTATGTCCTTTCTCGGATCTCAAGCTATCTATGTGCCAAATTTCATCCACATTGGTTTAGTGGTTTAGACGTTAAGAAGGCATACACACAGACAGAGTTACTTTCGCATTTATAATATTAGTATTGATTTGTGGCTCAAGTCAATAAATTCGCCTCTGTGGTCTAGTGGTCCGGTTTCGGTGTTGACCACATGAACTTCCGGGTTCGATTCCCGGGTCGATTAATTCAAATGTATTTTTTTAGTTATTCGATAAAAATAACTTTGCCCGGGACTGGATAAGTGCCCGGTTGGCGATAGGCTTGCCACCTGTCAAATTGTGGGACAGTCTTTGGCTAATCGTTGGTACACTGGTTATACCTCTACATATTTCTTCGGGGATACGGATTGAATTTAAGTCAACAAATTCATAAGGAGAAGTAAAATAACATAAGAAGTTCCTGTAAATTTTGTCCCACAGGAGATGTCGGTAAAAATTTTATTGTTTTTCCTCGGAGTTTTAAAAAAATCAAAACATTTGTAGCAGCACGTTACCTAAGGGTTGTATTACACCCCATATATTGAATGAGCATGAGAACGAGCGTCAGTCGTTATCAGTCGAAATGTTGTTATTAGCTCACCATTCATCTCGTCCACCAACAAACTGGTGAAACATGACGAAACGAAATATTGACTGACGTTCATTTAGAGGATTAACATTGTGTACCTACGAGAAGCTATTTACCTATTGATCGTCAACAACTTACCTGCCCGATTGTGAAGTGACGATTATATTTGAGTTTTCACTTTCCGAACTCGGATCAACGTAGTAATCGATGTCGGGATCATTTAAAAAGAATCTGTCACGATAAAAGTTATTTAAACTTAATAAGTATTTATTGTAAAAAAATAAATATTTTATTGATTCAGATGTTACTTTAACGAAATCCATAATTAAAGTGTGAAGTGAAATTAATTAAATTTGCAATTTTCGCGAACTGACTTATGTGACTTCCGCAATGCCACTAAAAAGAAAGACGGCGATTTAATAAATAGACAAAACTCACCAATAGTGCGGACAAAAAAGAAGATCCCAGCGGCACAATAATCTACTCACATCCACCACACTTTACACACCACACCACACAGTAAACTCAAAAGCATACGATTTACGCACTCAACGCACGTTCGACTTCGAAAACGAAGCATCTTCAGGAAAAACGAACACTACCTTACTTAACGCAACTGTAAGTATGCACGTTGCGTGAGGGAGTGTTCGTTTATCCTGAAGATGCTCCGGTTAGAGTAACGTTGTGTACTAGATTATGTAAAAAGTAAATAAAGGAAAATAAATATTTGACGACATAAAATTGTTTTATTTCAACTAAAAACATAAAAAAACAGTAAAAATAAGAATAGCGAAAGTAAATCCTGTGAAAATTTACATGCTTGTTTCTAGATAACTCTGCAGTTCTTTTATCTAGTTATTACAACAACAAACAGTAGATTTAAATATTATGAAATATATCTACGCATTACTTAGACTTCAAAATACAAATCACAACACTAATTTACATACATATATATTAGGTTATACATGTGGCATTAGACCTCGCCACAAGATAGCAACGCACCATTATCACTTTTGACGTCTATAGGCGATGGTTGACTCTTTTCATCAAGAGATGCATCTGCTTTTTTGCTATCTTATGATATACTAAAGGAGGATTCTTCAGTTAACTCGTATATAAAAATGGTATTCGGGAAATTTTGTTGTTAGTTGTTTCGGTGCATTCTATAAAAAGTGGCGAAGGATACCTACTTATCGTGGTCATTGTTGAGAGCCGCGTAGTTGAACGCACAGCAGTACCCTTCGTAGGTTTTGATTAAATAAAACATTTCTCTACAATTCTTGATTTTTCTGTTAAACGAACAATATACTAACAAGTGGTCGCATTTTTGATGAACCTGAAATAAATTATACGGGCTGATTGGTAAAAGATTTAACACAAATAGGTAATGGTCTTAAGTGAACAATAAAAAAAAATATTGCTTTACTCTATGTAGTTAAACTTAAAGACATAAATGTAGCAATATTAAAAAAGTATGATCATCACGCCTTGTACTAATAAGACTATAATATAACACAAGTGCGGCAAATTGCGTTTGTAAGCAATGGACGCCGTGCGTAGTTGTCATAAGATAATTAGATCAAATTACGTATTTATTTTTAAATATTCGTCCAATCTTTTGCCAGTCGACCTGTATAATATCAAACAACTAACATGTAGATGGTTTCCTTTATGGAACATGATAACCATTTCCTATAGACACCAAAGACGTTAATAGTGCGTTACTATCCATGTGACGGAAATCTAATGCCACAATTGAATACAACAGTGACAAGCGATAACGCTATTACGTCAGAAATACCTAAAACAATGAGACGTTGCAATACTCTATTATCTAGAAGTTACGATGGTAGCGACATGTTTGCCCAATCGTTTGTCTTTTGTTTAAAGGGGGCTTAGGACAACACGGAGTAATGTCTGTGGTATTCTTCGATTTTTTTAGTGAATTGAATGTTAATTACTTTCTCTTTTATATTTTATATTTTTCACCTTCTTCTTTTTCTATCAGGAGTAACAAGCAGATGGCTGCATGTTTGCTGCCTAATAATATAAAAGAAGCAGAATATTATTATTAAAGATCCTTTATTTTATCCTAAAATATAAAATCCACTTTTACATTTGTGTGATGAGCATAGATGTTTGTATTTCTGGCTCTGGGTGATTATTATGTATGTAACAGTATTTATATATGTATTTTTATATACTAATATCGTTGACTAAGACCTATTACACAAGCAATTAAATTGCTTACTTTGTAGTTAGATTAATTTGTGTAATTTGTCCAGCGATATTATTTTTACTATTATTTTTATTTTTTGCCTATCGCTTTATGTGTCCAATATTTTTCGTGTCAATATGCATTTATAGCACAGGTTTTACACTTATAGCAGGCACCAGTCCCTCATAAAACAGGTACGTTACTTATCACTAAATTTGTATATTTTACCAATTGTTGGAACCTACTGTGAGAGTAACTACATAAATAAATATCAGTAGGAAACACCGTCTCGAAGCAAATTAATAATTTCTTTCTAGTGCATAGTGTGAGGAAGGAGTTGTTGACTATTTTTTAATTAATTAATCAATTAAAAGACATACATAAAAAGGGACGTACTATAAACAAGAAAAATACTTGTTTAATCTGACAAAAATACATTTCATTTATAATGTACAACAGAGACTTAGATATCGTCCTAAATACACAGAATGGTTTAAAAATCAAATAATTAAAAATGGCACAGACCAATTGAGCGCAAAGTTTTGTCGGGGATTACTCATTTTTTTTAATAATTTAGGTTATTTATTTAATTACAAATGTAAGACTTTCTCAGTGCTCTTCTGAGCTCTTTTAAATAAAAGCCCATTTCTTTTTTTAATGGAAATCCACAGAAGCCGAACTATTGACCAAACTTGTCACTGTCTTTGCAAATTTTGTAAAGTTCAGAAATGTCTTACTCAGGTTAAATACACTGTTTTCTGCTTTCTGTCGTACTAGCTTAAGTGCTTGTAATTGTCGTGATCTGGTTTGGTAGATAAACTTATTCATATAGCTTAACATTCCTATTTAGTCTTTGACGTTATTTTTCACCAGAAGAGCCATATATTTATTCGTTATCCTATACTATAAAAAGCAATATACTACATATTACATCCTGAAAATGCTTAAAAAGTGAAACCCGTTTGAGTGATATACTAAAAATATGTTGTGACGTGAAGTTAAAGTAGGTACTTACAAGTGCTGAATCTTGTTAAAATCAAAGTGCTCAACAAATTGTGTAACAATAGTGGAATTTTACCAAATGCTGAAGATGGAAAGTATTGAATATATAAAAAACAATATAAACGCAGTTAGGATGAGAAAGTGTGGGGACACGGTATGAAATGCACTAACACAACTTTATATGTGAAAGCACTGTGAGACGTCAGTCGTCCCCGCGCCCTCACGCGATATTCCAGTCTATGTAACTTGTAATTTATATGTGTGATCCAATACAAAATATACACTGCTTACAAACTTTGTAATTTATCCTAACTGCGACAGCCGAACATAGGAGTCAAAACGACCACACGCGCTACTAAGCCTTAAGCATCTTTCTCCCCTAAAAAAGTTGAGAAATATATAAATATCACAATATCGCCTGTTACGTTGTAATGTGAGACAGCAGAGCTTGAGTGAAAGTATATAAAAATAAAAAAGTAAAAAACCAATAGTATATTATTGGCTTTTTTCAGCGTAGTCAAAGGGGGTTTTTTTGCAAATTTTATGTGTAATACAAAAGTAAAATGTTTAACTGTTTCAAGGTGTTTTGATCAGTAAAGCATAAAAATTTAAGTCTTGCACTGCTATTCTTGTAAATCTGTTATTAGACCACCATCAAAATATTTATTTCAATTCTAAATTTTCTATATAAGGTATAAAAAAACTAAACATCAAAATCTGTATTTTTTATTATTATTTAAACAGAATTGATCTGATACATTATTAGAGAAAGGCTAAAAATCTACAAAATAAATTAGACAAGTAATAGATCCACAAATCAATCGATTATCCATAAAGCAATAAAGTCATTTTGCTCTTATTCTGGAACGTAAAAGGGTGGGGCCGTTTTGATAGTCCCCACTACGAATATGGGCTACATATTGTGCCGCTAGCGGTACTCGGTTACCATTGTTAAATAACCCTTAAGCGTACTATGCACTTTATTTCAAATTACATGACCACAGAATCAGTCACGTGTCATTGCAGTGTCACTTACTTAAAATTTTAACTTTCATGTAAGGTCCATGGTGACGGAGCTCCTTTTTCTAGGTGTAGGACCTAAAGGCAAACTAAGAATACAACTTTATATTTATGCAACACTAGCTGACCCGGAAAACGTTGTTTTGCTAAATATATTTATAACGTTATTTCTTTACTATGTAATGGATGTTATTATGCGTATACACTTTCCTCTTGAATCATTCTATCTATTAAAAAAAACCTCATCCGAATCCGTTGCCTAGTTTTAAAGATCTAAGCATACATAAGGACAGACAGCGGAAAGAGACTTTGTTTTATACTATTGTATTGATGTCGCTAAGTGGCTAATTTTTGACTAGCGACACACTATACATTTCGCGAATGTCATAAAGTGTCTGTAAAAGTGATGTGTTAGGATAGAAACCATTTAGAGTATGGATGAAGAAAAAACAATACGTATAGAGCGCATCAAATGCATGGATAAAATGATATCGAAATGAAAGATTTTTATTACGAAATAAATGTACAAAAAATGAATAAAAATGTTTGATAAAACAATTCGAAATTTTATTTACTTACAAATGTAAAAAACTAAAGATTTATAGGTAAAAAGAAATTGAAGTCTGTTTAAATTTTCAAAATAATAGCATATAAAGCTCATTAATTGAAAAACCAATTAGATTTTTTTATCTGTCAACTACTCCCCAAAATGTCTGGATTTGTTTCGGTGGGACTTTTACTGACTTAGCTATTAGCGCTTTTATTTTAAAAAAAGGATTTGTGGCTCCGTGCTGTAAATAAAAACAACTTAATTAGACAGGTAATCCTATTCAATAATTAAATCGCCAATACTTTCCAAATCTGATTGAAAACGTTTGTAAATACAAAATCTACGTTCTTATAACTCCGCAATAATGTCAAAATACTGCCGAATTCTAAAACGTCTGTTAGAAACTACACAAAGGCTCTGTTTTGTCCCTCAAGGCTTAGAGCTTCACCATACTGCCGCAAATGCCATGTGATATTATTCAAACGCAATAAAATTGCAACGACCCATTTACATTCCTCTGGTATTTACGGAATCCTGATCCATAATTTTACTAAATTGGTATGTCAAATTTTACAAATCACATTTACGTATAATGAAACACTAAAAATATTTTGTGTATTCAAAGGGACATAAAAATAAAAGCCTCCCATTTTAAAGACTGTTAATAAAATGGAAAAACATGATGATGAGGATGATGATTATTATTAATATTCTGTGCTGTGTCTCGCACATAAAATAAAATTGGTTCTTGCAATATTGAACCCTGCCAATGACATACTACATACACAGCTAGAACTAAATTACAAAAATGTTAAAAAATAAAAAAGATTGAAAGAATATTTTTGTTGTAATAACGATTATGACGTCGCCACCAAAATAAATCCAATATTTAAAAAATATGTTTTGTAGAAAATAATCATTCTAAGAATAACTTAAATTTTGAATTTCAAGTTTCAAGATTATCCAATTAATTAATGGTTGATTGATTTTCAAAATAAAATAAGTTTCATAATTTCACATAAGTCAAATTTCTTACTTTCATAATTAAATAGGATATTATAATCTTATAGTATATGAACGTTTTAGGTAACAAATATATCGACTTATTTGTTGCTTTGTTTACCTACTGACCTGTATGAAACGTCTTAACTTGCTTATGGCAAATTTATTGGCCTATTAATTAGAATATTAATATTCTCAAGCTTTACCTCTTCCATAACGGTTTCTACGTTAATATAATGGCTTTCTAAAATATCCATGATTTTAGTAAAACGGTCGGTTATTCCACCATTTGAAAAGTCCTTTAGATTTGGTAGACTTTTGAGAAATAAATCTATACGATGTTGGCTTATGTTGTACGTTTTTCTGAAAAAAAAATTCATTTAAGTTTTATCTATAACGGTTGTAATATGAATTAAAGTCAGAGCAAAATTTTAGAAAAAAGGAAAAAGTAAGATTTATTAATGTTGAGTATTATTATTTTATTAGTACAAATATTATTATTTAAGCAACACATTTTATTATTTTAAGTGAGTACTTAATATTTTTAATAACAAATTAAGATAAACTGCTACTAACAGCGTTTCTATTTTGGATTTTTAAAATATAAGGTACTTATAAAATAATAAAAAGCGTTGCTTAAAAAAATAATATTTGTATTATATTTATAATTGCAGAATAAAATAAATACGAATAAAAACCAAATATCGCCGTATATTAACCAGGTTTGGCATAAATCGGCCGACTTAAAAAGCGCTCCATGCAATGCCTCGTTACTAAATTTAATGTAACTTCTAAACTAATGGTGATCACGTTTTAATTGTTTTTGTGAAAGATTAATGAACTTGACGCTCTAATTTGAAATCAAAACATTGAAAAAAATTATGTCGAACAGTCTCAAAACCTTATGTGAAAACTTTACTCCAATTTTCTATAACAAAAACAAACAAAAATTTAATTTTGGCCAAAAATTTTAAAATGACGTATTTTTGTCTATATTTGAAGAATCTTCATTTATATTTTATTATAACTTCACTGGTTTTTACAACAACGTTAAAAATGTATTTCGATAAAAATGTCCATTCTTCCGAAGACCATAACTAGACAATTATGCGGCACAGGAAAAAAAATGAACTAGAACTGTTACTAATCAGAATATAAACAAAATTCATAACCTCACTTTTTTTTTCCTTGTCCGCTTAACGTGAAATGCCCCGTATATTAAATGCTAAAGTGCGAGTATATTATGAGCAATTAATTCTCGGTCCCTACTAAATCCATTGGAATTTTGGTCCCAGTGTACCCACTTTTATCAATCAAATTTAATAATATTATTTTATTGATAAAATAGCATTTAATACTAAATTTTGGCAGTCTTCTGTGTGTAAGATACTACTTTCCTTGGACATCCACGAGTCTAGTGGGCCTGATGGCATCCCTTTGATCGTGCCTAAAGTATGTGCTCCAGAGATATCGCCGGTATTGACGGATCTATTTCGACTTTCCTATTCACTCAGCGTGGTACCGATTTCATGAAATACAGCTTTAGTGCATCCGATCCCTAAAAAAGGTGATCGCTCTAAAACGTCAAACTATCGCCCAATAGCCATTACCTCCTTGTCGTCCAAAATCATGGAGACTCTTATCACTCCTCCTGTCACACAGTCAGCTCATGAAATATTTAGAAGAGTACCAGCTATTTTGTGATCGTCAGTATGGTTTCTGTTGTGGCTGCTCAGCTGGTGGTCTTCTAGTATACCTGACATATCGTTGGGTGGAGGCAGTTGAGTCCAAGGGGGAGGCATTGGCAGTTAGTTTAGACATAGCAAAGGCCTTCGATCGGGTATGGCATAAAGCGCTTCTCTCAAAGGTGCCTTCCTATGGAATTCCCGAGAAATGATGCAAGTGGTTGATCACAAGTTTTTTGGTCGGTCGTAGCATCGGTGCATAGTCAACGGTGCATGCTCCGACCACAAACCTGACGATGTTGCTGTTCCACATGGCTGCGTGTTATCACCGACATTGTTTCTTCTGCATATCAATGATATGTTGCAAATTAGTAACATACATCGCTATGCGGATGACAGTACTGGTATAGCGGTATTTTTCGAGAACACGTCAAAGAGATCTAGAATAAGCTTGTATCTGAAATCGAGAGTCGACTAACCAACGTCTCAAATGGGGTCGTCAAAACCTTGTTACATTTAATCCCAAAAAGATGCAGCTTTGCACGTTCACCGCAAAAAGACACCCTTTATCGTGTTACCTCGATTCGAGAACACTCTACTGACAGCCTCAGACATTATTGAAATTCTAGGAGTCAACATATCGAACAACGTTGATGTCTGCGGTCATTTGGAAGGAAAAGCTAAACTAGCCTCCTAATAGCTTGGTGTACTCAGCAGAGCAAAGCAGTACTTCATGCCAGCCCAAAGGCCCACATTCGACCTCGAGGTGAGAACAGTAACACAGCGACCTCACATGGAGTACTTTTGTCACCTCTGGGCCGGAGCTCCTCAGTACCAGCTTCTTTCTCTTGATCGCATTTAACGTAGAGCGATTCGAATCGTCGACGAAAAGGCTATTTCTATTCGGCTTGACTCTTTGGCGTTAGCAGAGATGTAAGTTCGCTCTGCATCTTTTACCGCATTTATCATGGGGAGTGTTCTGACGAGTTAATTTCTGCCGCTGAATTCCATCATCGGATATAGCGTCGAAATATAAAGTTCCATCGACGCCACCTCGATGTCAGGAAATCCACAACTGTGCGCTTTTGTCGGCACTTTTTGCCTCGCACTACTCCTTTGTAGAAAAATTACCCATGGAAGAGTTTCCAAGCGAATACGGCTTAGGAACCCATAGGACACGAGCTTACTCATTTTTAAATGTGTATTGTATGTCTATTATTATATACAATCATATTCATGATAGTCTTAAATCATTACCTATAAATAAATTTCCTAAAAAGTTGTTTGATTTGCTGTTACATAAAACTTATTATGATATTAAATAATTCTAGCCGATAAAATTAAATGTTAATGGATAGAAATATATGTTTGTTGAATTGTCCTTAAAAGATTTCAATGTATCTAATAAAATTTTGTAAATAGTGAACATTTTGTAAATTATAAAAAATTTAATTAGACAAAATATGAAACTTGTAATTATAAAAATAACTTTTGTTATATGAAGACATCCTTGTACATTTATAATAAGTCCAAAAAAATCTTCTGAGTGTGTGGTCGCGTACCGATCCAGTAGTAATGCTAAAAAATCGATACAATGTTTTAAATGTAACATTATACTACATATAATAAAATCGTAGGAAAGTCAATGTATGTCCGGGGTTAACTCAAAAAGTACTGCCTGGATTTACTTCAAATTTTGCATGAATATTACTAACAGGTCGGGTCAACATATAGGCTACATATTATCACCCACGGGGGAGTCCACGCGAACGAAGTCGCGGGCAACAGCTAGTACAATGATATTTTTTTAAATATTTGCACATCATATAATGGTAGAATATGTTGGTACCTAATTTATTGTTAACAACTTGTAACACCCATATTCTTGTAAATAAATATTTTCTTTCTTTCTTTCTTTCTTTCTTTCTTCTAAAAAGCCAGCAACACAGCTGCAAGGCCCCGCGGTATTGTAGATGTTAATGGGAGCGGTGATTACTTACCATCATGTGCACCCCTGGTCGTTTGCCCCCTCTACTATAAAAATATGATTTTTTACATAATCTATTTTTTCTTTGACAGAACTAGCTTTATTTACAATATTGAAACTTAAAATATCGCATTATTTATACCTACATCTCAAAGGATTTAAGATGTGTATGGGGATGCTTCTATTCAATAAAGCTGAATCTACTGCTATGATAGAAAAATTCATCACAATTTTCAAATTTACTGCAAGCAATGAAGTATTTATTTGTATTGTATTTAATTTTACTTTATTAACGTTTCACCCTTTATAGAGTGAATTGCCATTCGACTCTCCTGAAGATGCTTCGGTTTTAAAGTGAAACGTGCGTTGAGTGCATAATTTGTGTATTACTGCATTCGCTACTGACGTGGAAGAAAGGGTGGTGGAAATGGGTGGCAATTGTGCCGCTGCGCTCTGTTTTAATTTGCAGTTCTTAGATAAGTTTGCCCCGTTCTTTATACTGCCTTTCGTTTCAGTTACATCACAGCATTCCATATAAGGTTTAACGGAAATATTTCAAATCAATACCCAAAGTAGTTTGGTGCAAGCAGATATTTAGAGTATTTCACACTATGGCAATTATTGTTGCCTCTTTTAAAATTTTGTATAATATAAATATAAATAATATTAAACTTATAAGTTTATTATTATACGTACGTTAAATCCGAGAGCTACCTTTGTTTGTCTTGCTCCCTTCAAATTCATACTTCTCTTGCTGATAATCAAGTTCTGCAGCTTTTACATCAATTTTATATGAAATAATAAAGTTCAGACTGATCATGATGATATGACAAAGCAAAAGTTTAATTCTTTACCGCCCCGTTGGTCGAGTGGTTAGCGACCCTGACTACGCAATCGATGGGGCTTGGGTTCGATCCCCGGCGGGGACAAGCATTTGTGTGATGGGCATAAATATTTGTATTTCCGGGTTTGGGTGTTTATTAAATATATTCTGGTATTTAAATATGTATTTCTATGTATTAGTACCGTTGACTAACACGCATAACACAAGCAAATAATTTGCTTACTTTGGGGTTAGATCAGAAAGTGTAATTTGTCCCGTGAATATTTATTATTTATTTATTATTATTTATTTTATGAAAATTTAAAGTTTGTTGACTAGTGTGTAAAGTTTACGGTCGAGTCATTTTTGTCAAGGCTTAGAAGAGTTTTACAGTACGTAACTAACATAAAAAATACTCAGGATGATATACAGATTGACCGGTAAAAGACTGGATATATTGTAGGATTTAATAGTTGATGTTAATATGTAACCTCAGAGGAATTCCTCTGAGTATGTAACTAATAAAATTTGTGAAGTAATATTCAAAATTGTTTGCCGCCATAAGTGTGACAGGCACACGCCTTGACTTAAACGTGCCATTGAGCATCTGGATTTTTGTAAACAATAACCTCCGATATCTATGGATGTCCGTACTTGATATTTTTATTGGATAATTAAGTCAAAATTTAAGTGTCTTTTTTGTACATATTAGGTATCAGAATCGAGCATTGAATATCTTCTTTTAATAAATACAATATTTTATCAGCCAACCTGTAGAAAATATGCCAGTGCGAATGTGATAGAAAATTAGTTCCATATGTGTCTCCAATTAACCAGATTGGCAAAAATATGGGATAGTTACACGCACAGACATACAGACATAAAAATATTGTGGAGCGAATGCGTAATTGTATGTAGTATGAACTGCAAAGTTAAATAGAGTTTAATGTTAGTTTCGGGTGAAGCCGTCACGAACTATATCACTACATTAAACACGTCGTGTTGTATGCATTAAGAATGAGTCACATAAAATGTTTAGACTTGCATAATATTCGCACTCATTTATCACATATATTTTAACCTGATTTTCCATTAAAAATGTTTATAATACGCCCGCACATGACACATAGTAGTTCATTGTTTATAAACAGTGACTAACTGAACTCGCGTCTAGACGCGTTAGTCTATCATAAAATGGTGACCATATTTTTATTACTACACAAATTTTCAAATAAAAATCTGTAAACTGTTGAACCTGCATGCCATCTCTGAAACATCCCGTAAAATTAAAGTAATTTAACCTCAAAGGAGTAAAAACAATAAGCATAGATTTTTTCAGTTTAAACATCTTTTTTGTTAAAAAAGGCAGTAAGTATATTAATTTTTGAAATAGCTGTATATTTTGAAAACATTGATCGATTTTGATCCTTCGAATGACATTCAATTCAAATTTAGCTACACAATCGATAGGTTGAAAAATTCCGAAGCAATGTTATAAAACTTTTTTTTAATTTTTGCCATTGTTAAATCCGAAATAAACTGACCAATTTTGATTTAATTAACGGAATTTGACGCAGTTTTTTAAGAAAAAAAGCTAATAAGACTTGTAAGTCAATCGGTGTATTAGCCTGAAAGTTATTTTAAAAATATTATTAAGTTTGCTAAAAACAACGTAATTTTAATATTTGAAAAGCTGTAACTATTAGAAATAAGATTCGATTTTAATTTTGAAACAGCATTCGATGTAGTTTTTATAGTACTAAAATATTGTGGAATACAAAAATAAAAATGATTGTTTAACAAATTTCGAAGTTGAGCCCAAAAAACACTTTTTTCAAACTTTTTCGTCAACGAATACTCCCGAATGGATAAACCGATTTTAATGCATTAGACGTAGTTTTTGAGGAATAGAACTTATTAGATATTTTTGTATTCAATCGGAAAATTAATCTAGAAGTTATATTAAAAAATACTGTTTCGCCAAAATTTGTTTTTGAAGTTTTTCAAAATTTCTTAAAATCTCCTAAGCTGACTTTGTTGAAATTTTCTGGAAATCTAAGTTCAGCGGAAATCGATTGAATGCCATTAACCGCGCTTCGATCAGTCAAGCCATTCAAAAGTTATGAGACGTTTACGTACACACATATACATACACATTACACACACACACACACAAACACACACACACACACACACACATACACACACATACATAAATACATAGAGACATACTGCTGTCATCGTGAAAATAGTCGGAAAAGGTTCCTAGGGCCTCAAAACGTGTAGGTCTGGTAAAAACTTAAGTTAGTTGGTCCCGTTTTACCTTTTAGGTACAGAGCCCTAAAAATTGTGTAGTAATTTTAAAAAATATGGTCACCGTGCGAACAACAATAGTCTGGCTGATTTTAGTATCACGCTGACCGCAAGCTGACGGTCGGCTCTGACGGGTATTTATGTACAATATGTATGTAGTCATAGGTAGCGTTTTTGAGTCGCGCTGACCGCTCAGTGCTGACGGCCGTAGGCTACATACATCAGCACCGACCATCAGCGTGCGATTAGTGTGACAGTAAAATCAGCCTCTGCTAACCAACCTAGTCTCAAGTTTGGAACATCGCTTATTATAAACAATGGAAAAAAAGTTTCACGCCCACATCCTTGAAGGGGTAGGCAGAGGTACAACAAGTGCACCCACGATTAGCCAAAGATACTTGGTCCCACAAATGTGATAGGTGGCAAGCCTATCGCTAACCGGGCACTTTCCAATCCCGGACAACTTTGTGTTTCTCAGAAAACTAAAAAAACACTGTTTTATGTGCCCGACCCCGGAATCGAACCCAGGACCTCATGTGGTCAACGCCAACGCTGGACCACTAGACCACAAAGGCGATTACATATACATAAACAATGAATTTCAATATCTACGCACAACCCGCGCGTACCAAATATTTTTTGGATAATTAGTTCAGTATTTAAGTACATTTTTTTTAAATATTCGCTATCAGAATCGAATACTGAGAACCTCTTTCAGTATGAGTCTTTTACTAGTCACACACACACTTACACACACATACAGACACACACACACATATCTTCACGCCAAATCCCTTACGGGGTTGGCAGAGAGAATTAAGTTCCATATGTCACGGTCCAGACTTGCCTTGCTTCCTGATTATTCATAACTCTTCATACAAACACGCCGGCTTTGAAGATTCTTGACACCACCTTCGGATAGCACCCGACCGATTTGGTAAAATAACTGGTAAATTTGCGCATGTGATATGATTCAAATCCATATTTTAAAAAGGCAAAATAAATAATTTGTTTTTATTCGCAAACTGTTCTATGTGGCCTAAGCGATGGCACCGAAAAGACATTACAGGTTTAATACTCACAATAAGCTGACGATGCCAGTAGTCTCGTTTTGGGACACCATGTTAAAGTTACATATGGTCACTGCCGGAAACGGGATCTGATTTACTTTGCAGTTTGCGTTAATCTGTGAATTTTAATTATATTTAATTTAAAGTTTAATTTAATTTAGTGGTCTAGTGATCCGGTGATGGCGTTGACCACACGTGGTCCCGGGTTCGATTCTCAGGTCTGGCAAATTAGAAATGTGTTTTTTCAGTGTTTTGATAAAAACACTGAAAAAACACATTATTACTACTAGTAGTCCTATTTAATAAAAACAACTTTGCCCGGCATTGGAAAAGTGTCCGATTGACGACAGGCTTGCCACACACATTGTGGGACTAAGAAGCCAATAATGTATCACTGTTAAACATATAGGTAGGGTATACTTAAATTCTTTCTTTTTGGTGGTACCTGGTTTTTGCGCAATTTTTTTGTAATATAAACATTAGCACACCTTTTTATTTTTTAGCAATATCATATATTAACCACAATATTTACTTGTCAAATATAATACCAATAATGTCAGTCAAGTCAATGTCACAGCACAGTAAAAGATAATAGAACATTATAGTGGCATAGACACCAGCATTTTGGCCACATTTTCCACTTTATATATACTTTTTTATTGTTACCGAGTTTTGTTAATAATATCGATTCTTTAAGTCAAATAGATATTCTCTTTTAGGTTTAGTAGCTATGGATGTGTATGTAAGTAGGAATAATTTTCATATATTTGTTTTTGTTAGTTTGTTAGTAATTAGGTATAAAACTGTGTAGATAACTAATTTTATAATTGTTATTTTAACGGGCATACTAATTTATAGGTTTTTATAGACATATATTTAATATTTTATCTATTTTATGTTTAAATATTATTATTATTATTATTATTATGGATATCTCCGATACGGAATCTTTTCACTCCATTTCTACATCATCTAGCTGTTCTTATGTCTCTATAGACGACAGTTTGGGCGATAAACTTCAGAATATTTTTTGTAACGCTAATAAGAATCTAAATATTTGTCATATCAATGCTCAGAGCATCCCGGCTCACTATACAGAACTTCTCACAACTTTCCAAGATGCTCCTATACACGCATGCTTAGTTTCAGAATCGTTTCTCAAACCTACTTTACCATCTACGTCTTATGCTTTACCCGACTATACTTTGATCCGGAATGACCGTACGGGAAAAGGAGGTGGGGGTGTTGCATTATATTTAAAGAGTAATTTACCATATAAAATACTTTCACAGTCACCATCTCCTTACTCCAATTCTATGGAATATATATTTCTTGAATTAACATTGGGTACTGTACCTTTTCTCCTTGGTGTGGTATATGCACCACCTATGGTCAACTATTTTGACTCCTTTGAGCAATTGTTGGAATCATACATGCCTGTGTACGATCATTGTTTAATCATGGGGGATTTCAATACTTGTTTGCTCCGTGGGGATGTTAGGGCTAGCAATCTCTCCCGTATTACTTATTCTACAAATGTAAAAATACTGAACCTAGCTCCCACGTACCATACACCTAATTCTCAATCATGGCTAGATATGATTTTAACATCGAAATCTGAGCGCGTCTCCTTTCACGGACAACTGGCAGCCCCCGGTTTCTCTCACCACGATCTCATATATGCCTCGTATAAAATAAAAAGCCCCAAATTTAAGCCAAAGATATTTCTCCAACGTAATTTTGGTCGTATGGATCGACAAAAACTTCTGGCAGATGCTTCTGCAAGGGACTGGCCTCGTATCATAAATGAGGACACGGTTGATGGAAAGGTGGCTATTTTCAATGAATACATTTTGGAACTATATAATAAACATGCACCTCTACGATTTGTCCGTATAAAACGACCACCTGCGCCATGGATCAATGACGAAATACGAGCTTTAATGAAGACAAGAGATTTATTAAAGCGTAAATTTATAAAATCACGCTCTAATGATCACTGGGAAGCTTATAAAAGAGCCAGAAACCGTTGCAATCAAGCAGTAAGGAACGCCAAACGCAAGTTTATTCATTCCTCAATTGAAAACTGTGCTCCTAATCACATATGGAAGTTGCTTCGTTCCCTTGGGTTTGGGAAATCAAAAAATAATACAAATAGTACAATTGACTTAAACACGCTCAACGTAAATTTTGCTTCTCCTAGCAGCTCGATGATGACTTCAAATATAAGGTTCAAAACCATTCAGATGTTGTCTTCTAAAGTCATTAATAATTCTCCCTTTTCATTTGAAAAAGTAACTGATAGTGAAGTTAAAAGAATTATTACTTCAATACCTACTAAAGCTGTTGGTTATGACGGCATCAGTCGAGACATGATTATGCCTATTGTTGACATTGTAACACCTCACATTACCCATATTCTTAACTTTTCTCTCTCTTCTGGCAGTTTCCCTTCGTTATGGTGTAAAGCTGATATAATTCCCATTCCAAAAATTTCTAATCCCGTAAATTTTTCCCACTATCGTCCTATATCAATCCTACCTTTCCTTTCGAAAATTTTGGAGAGGATTGTTTATCAACAATTTTCTAGTTTTCTTTTAAAAAATAACATTCTTTCGTCGTACCAATCTGGTTTTCGTCCATCACATAGTACATGTTCGGCTCTCATCAAAATTACTGACGACATACGATTTGGTATTGACGAAAAAAAGGTATCCCTACTCTCACTTTTGGATTTCAGTAATGCCTTTAATTGTGTCGATCATGATATATTATTAGCTTTACTTCGTTCTTTTAATCTATCACAGTCAGCGTCTGAATGGTTTAGCTCCTACTTAGGAGGACGTCAACAACGAGTTCGTTCAAAGAACGATTTTTCACATTGGTGTGATGTTTGTATGGGGGTCCCACAAGGAGGTGTGCTTTCTCCGTTGCTCTTTTCTGTATACATAAATAAACTTTCTTCTGTAATTACTTATAGTTCCTTTCATATGTATGCCGATGATGTTCAACTCTATCTGTCTTGTCACCCATCAGAGCTTACGGCTAATATTGACAAAATGACTGAAGATCTTAATTCCATTAGCCGCTGGGCTGAAAGTTTTGGTCTTACTTTAAACCCCAGTAAAACCCAAGTAATAATACTTGGTCGAAAGATGAACATCGCACGCATTAATTTGAACGAAATTCCACCGGTGTTGCTAAATGGCAAACCACTTAAATACCACACCAAAGTTAAAAATCTCGGGCTCATAATGTCAAATGATCTTTCATGGTCTGACCAAGTGAACGAAGTTAGCCGTAAAGTTATGGCAAGTTTTCACCAACTGAAAAGAATGCAAAACTTTTTACCACAATCGACTAAAGTTACCTTGGTCAAGTCTCTTTTACTACCAATAATTGATTACGCTGACGTTTCTTACACAGACATCACAGAAGAGCTCCTAAACAAACTTGATCGACTGGTCAACTTATGCATACGATATATATATGGACTGCGTAAGTTTGACCACGTCAGTCAGTTTCGGTCACAGTTGAAGTGGTTGGACATACGTAACCGTCGGAATGTTCACGTACTTATATTACTTTTTAATATACTGCATGACCCTTTCTCTCCATCATATTTACGTGAACGTTTTCATTATCTTAATACCCAGGGTCGTACTCAGCGATCTTTACACACTAATACCCTTTTGGTCCCAGCGCACAACACAGCAAGCTATTTGGATTCTTATACACTTACAGCAATACGTCTCTGGAACCGCCTCCCAAAGCATATTCAACAAGCTTCCTCAGTAAATATATTTAAATCTAGGATATATGATTATATGTTAAAGATTCAAAATAACTCTTAATTAACTTTTAGTTATGCAATTGTAAGTATTTATTATCACTATTATATTACTATTTTATATTTTATAGTATTCTATTTTATTCGTATTATTATGTTTTATGATTATTTAAGTACATTTTATATGAATAGTTATGAGATTATTATATTTATTATATAAAAATTTATATAATATATTAATATTTGTATGTTTATTGGTCTGCCCGTAGGTTTAGATAAATGTAATTATTCGCTTTGTTTAGTGTAAAATTATTTGCAATTGTTCCGTAAGACTTTTCTTGTGCACTACCCGTTACTACAATTGTTTCTACAAGTGCAAGGTTAACTGGTAGAAAATGTCTTTAGACGTTAAGTTCGCCTGTTGTATATTTTGTGCAATAAAGAGTTTAAATAAATAAATAAATAAATAAATAAATCTTCGGCTAATCGTGGGTGCACATGTTCCTCTGCCTACCTCTTCGGGGATACGGATATGAAGATACTTTTTTTTTTAAATTAATTAAAATAATTATAAATGCACTTCATTATCTTATCATGGCTTTAGGTGTAAACAATTAAAATAGTGAAACCAGTACGACTTTATTTATAATAACTAGTGAGCGCCCTGTGGTCGAAATTCTAGCTAAACAATAAAATCTCTTTTGATTTTGATAACAGATTATAAAAAAATTTCATACTCCAGCGTTTGCGTAATAATCTTAAAAAGAAGTACAAAGTTTATGCATTACATATTAACATATAGATTAAAAAGCAGTGTCACCAAATCCTAATGATTTAGATCATTAATTACCAATATTATGTATTGCAGAAATCAGAAACTTATTTTTTTTTTACAAATACTTTGCCATGTCGGCATTTTCAATTATTAACGCACCAGACGTACTGTAAATGGTAGATTTACACGTTTTTGACACACTGATTGTGTATCTTGGGTTTTTTATATCAATGGTTATCCCATAAAAATGACAGCAAATTTTTTGTGTCCATTTGAAACGCTACCCACGAGTGTCTCGGGAACTAATTTTGACGTGTGCTGTTATGGCTGTTGTGGTAGTCTGTATATTATGAAGCAGTTACGCATTTTATTTAATTTATTTTTGTGTTATAGCACTCACCCCGTGCTTGGGAATCTGGAAAAACCTTAAAAACAACAAAGAAAAATATCGATATTATTAACACAAAAATAATTAGAAATACGAAAGTACTGACCAAAATTATAAATGTGAATTTCATCTGTAACGATGAACTCATTTAACTAGTTATACGTATGTATAGCTAGCGATCAGTACAGTCGACGTAATCGATCATATAGCAAAGAAGAATTTCGCCGCCTCGAGCCTGTCGACACTAGCTCAGCGTAAGAGCGTCCCGGCTTTAGGGAAATGGTCGCAGGTTCAAATCCCGCGTGTCGATATTTTTCTTTGTTGTTTTTAAGGTTTTATTTAATTTGTTAATATTTTAGTGAATTTCTAAGTTTATGTTTTGTATAATCTGAGGTTTTGAGTACTCTGATTGCAAACTCCCTATCTAAAGGGGAGTAAAACTTCGTTTCACAGGTACGCGCATGTAGTCACTGTTTTTAATCAAAATTAACATTGCATTTAAAGCATCTAATTTTTATCCGAAACTTTGAATACAATATTGTATTAGCAACAGAGATATTGATTTTCGGCAGAATTAATTCAGCAGAAGTGTGGTATGGTGTGATTTTGTTGGTAAAAAGTTGATGATTATCAAAAATACACATACCAGTTATTAAGACTGAAGTTAACGTTAAAACTAACAAACTGATCATTATCAGAGGCAGCACAGAAAAATCTTTAGAGTATCGTTCATTTAGTTAAAAATATTGTTCCCGAGAAATACTAAAATAACTTTTATTACGACAGAAGTTGCGAGCAACAACTACTTGTTTTTATAATTAAAACATAATTTATGTTTTAATAATGAAAAATATCTACATATTACTAGCCGACCCGACAAACGTTGTTGTGCCATACAAATTACTTGTGTTGAATATTTTGGTGGGGTACTTGGGAGGGGGAAGTGGTAATTGAGATAAAATTACCTAATCTTTTAAGCTGAACCAAATAGATATCTACAATATTTCATTGTAATAGGTTTAGTAGTTTAGAAATTCACAGCTGACAAACAACGTGATACTTAATTTATATAATATATTTAAATATATAATGTTCTCACTAGATACCTTAGTCAAAAATATTACTTCCAAAACAAAATATGCAAATGAAGTTCAAAATTAGAAGTGGAAGCTTTATATCAATACGTTTTACAAAAATAAATGCGCTTATTATCTTATGGAACATTTCATGCATATTATGAAAAAAAATACCTATCCCTATATCACCTAATAGGATGTATAAACTTACCCTGGTGACAATTTGGTCATTGTTGTATCTATGACTTATGACAATCAGGTATGATAGCATCAGAGCCAGGTTAGCGAGCATCAGCGTGAACCAGAGCATCAGACTCTTATTGTTCAATCTCAAAAGCTGATTAGTTCCATGTATAGCAGTCACATGGCTCAGCACCAACTTTATATTTGTCAACATGATTTGTCTGCCTGTAAAAATAAAATTGTAAACTTATAAAAGTAAAAAGTAGAAGTATCCTCACGCTCATATCTACAAAGAGGTAGGCAGGGTACAACCCGTGCAGCCACGATTAGTCGAAGATACTCTGTTATGGAGACCGCGTCTTGGCAAACGTAGCGTGGGACGCCCCCTTACGCGGTAGCGCGACGATCTGCGCAGGGCGGCGGGAAGAAACTGGGTGAGGAGAGCCAAAGACCGGGCTCAGTGGCGTGCCTTGGGAAAGACCGATGTCCAGCAGTGGACGAACACCGGCTGATGACAATTATGATGATGATTCTGTCGTACAATTCGGACAGAGTATCTTACCAACCAACCGGGTGAGTATTGGATAAGCGTCCAATCTCGGGCAACGTTGTTTTTATCAGAAAACTGAAAAAACACATTTGTATTGCCCGACCTGAGAATCGAACCTGGGACCTCATGTAGTCAACACTGACACCGGCCTATCAAACCAGAGACGATAAACTGTTAACTTATGATAACTCAAAGAGAAGGCTCCTCTTTCCAAGGACCAAAGTGATGTTTCATTGTATAGCGATCACATACCTCATGTTAACCCGGGTCTTTTTGAAAAATATTACAATCTTAGTACTAGGAATTTCGCAAAATGCGGTAGAAGGCTAATACTATACTCCGATTTTCGAAAATTGAATTTTATTTAGATCCCCATGTTTTGAATTCTTTTCCAAATATTTTCATAATGATGTCAGTATGCCTGTATGTATGTATGTACGTGTGTGTACCTCATAACTTTTGAACGGCTCGACCAATTTATGGCATTTAAATGAATTCTGCTTAACTTAGACTTTCTGGAAATCTGAACCGATTCGGGTCAGGAGATTTTTAGAAATTTTGACAAACCTTGGAAAAAATTTACTCCCAGATTAATGGACCAATGAGTAGAGAATCTAATTGCTTATAGCTCTAAGCCTTGAAAAATTAAGTTCAATGCCGTAATTGAATCAAAATCGGTATGTATTTTTTCCAGAAGTTATTGTTGAAGAAAAATTTGAAAAAGTGTTTTTTTTTCGACATTATTTCGAAAGTCTTCAACGAGTCATTTTTTGACCTTCTGACTGACATTTTTTGAAATGCAGATTCAAAAATAAAGATAGATTTAAATTTGCAAAAGAAACAGCTTTTCAAATATTAAAATTACGTTGTTTATAGCCGCAATAGCGTCAGTGCTTGTCGCTGTCGTGTTCCGGTTTGGAGGGTAAGGTAGCCGGTACACTTATGCATGTGGCATTAGACCTCGCCACAAGATAGCAACGCACCATTAACATCTTTGGTGTCTGTAGGCGATGGTTGACTCTTTCCATCAGGAGACCCATCAGCTTGTTTGCTATCTTATGATATAAAAAAAACTTACTAAAATACATTTCTATAAAATATTTAACAATTTTTTTCTATAGAATATAAAAAATTAAAATAAATTTCAGACTGACACACTGATATTTAAAAATCCAATCAGTTCTTCTACTTATCAAATTAGATCAAACCGTAAATCGGATTGTATTCGGTTGCATCGTTCGGCTGACGAAAATTTAAAAAAAAGTTTTTTCATTGATAAGCATTTCTTCAACATTTGCTAAGCTGTCGATTTTGTAGCTAACAAATAATTTAGAGCTCAAAATGGCATTACATACTATTTAAAATCAAAATCAATCAACATTATGAATATTTCCGCAATTAGAGTTCCGCAACGACTCGCTCGGGTATTTGGTACCTCCACCTTACCTATTCCTGATACAATCGTCAATGTTTGACATTGTCGTGTTTACTCGTATTCCGATTTAGAAGGTAAGGTGACCGGTAGGTTTATGCATGTGGCATTGCCATCCCACCACACGAATATCAACGCACCATTACCATCTTTGCTGTCTAATGGAGATGGTTTCTCTTTCCATCTATTTGTATCTGTTGTTTGCTCTCTTTTGAGATATAAAAAATGTACACCTTTTCGAATATTAAAATACTGTCAACTTTACAAACATTAGATTTTTGAACTTAGAGCTCAAAAATCTATGCTTCCGCGTGGTTTTTGCTTCATTGAAATTAAGATTTCAGGAGGAGGAGGAAAGTTTCAGGAGTGGCCTATAAGGTCAACCGGCTTACATATTTTTTAACTTGTATTTATTTTGTATGTACAGTTTGATAAATAACCAGTTTTGATAAATAATCCTGATACTTATCAGGATTATTTATCAAAACTGGTTACTATACCATTCCTTAGCTACGTGTAAAAAGTGTCACCCCTAAATTCGTTTCAGTTTTTACGTTTCTGGATAGCGGCTTACAATAGGCACGTTTTATTGAGTTAGTTTCCTGTAGTATTCAAGTAAAAGGAAATACGGATGGATGTAACAAAATCATTGTATTTTTATCCTAAAGGTAACGGATTGTGATGAGATTACTGGCCATATAGATAGATATCCTATCAGAATTCAAAGTTATGTTAAGGAATCTAATCTGAAGTTTCGAAAATACATATCTCATTGCAGATTCCCGCTAAATGGACTTGTTAATTTCATCGTAATTTTTCAAAAATGGAGTTTTCAATGGGTCTTCACGATTTCAGATCCTAAGAAGCTTTACCGACTATTAATACGATATTAGCTTGTCTCTATGTGTGTGTAAGTGCGTATATAAGCTTCTCGTTACTTTTATACGGCTTGACCGATCAAAATGAGGTTCACGCTATTCAATTGGATTCTACTGAAGTTAAATTTCCTAAAAATTTGAACCGATTTGGAACAAAAGTTTATGAGAAATTTAAAAAAATTTAAAAACGATTAACTGGTGAAACTATTCTTTTTAAATAACTTTGAGATGAATGTGTCGATTGATTACGAAATAAATTTAATTCTTCTCTTGAAGAATGCGTCTCATGCCACACATTGTACTCGAATTGGTTTATCGATTCAGGAGTTATCGCTGAATTAATATTTTAAGGATTTTTTCGAAATAACTTCGTTATTTTTCTAGTTAAAATCAATCGAATTTTGACCTTCAGCAATTTTTTAAAAAAACTCTGTCAAATGCCAATAAATAAATCAAAATCGATTTTATTATTCTAAAGTTACTAGTTTTCAAATACTAAAATGATTCCCTATCGATTTCCGAAATAATTTTTATGTTTTTGACTTATGATATTTATGTAAATAAAACAAAACTTAAATATATCCCTTAAAAACGTATGAGACATTTAAACACAGAAAAAATATAGAGTGTATCAATTGTGCAAACACGTTGCTCATTGCTTACGAATTCTCGTCGAGATCGGTCAAGCCATTCTTGAGTTATTTTTTTTTTATTTTTTTTTATTTTATTAAAGATATACAGACAAAATTATATGGATTAGCGTTTGTGCAAGCGCACATGGACACTGTATATCAATTATAATCAAAATCAATTTAGCCGTTTTTTAGTTGCAACTCTCCTGATGGTAGGAGAAACCATCGCCTATAGAAATATTAATGGTGCGTTGCTATGCATAGGTTTACTGGCTACCTTATCGTCTATACCGGAATTTGACAATGACAAGCACTGACGCTATTGCAGCAGAAATAGGTAAGGCGGTGGTACCAGACCCGTCGAGACAATGCAGAGCTCTACCACCTATTTGATATTATTTAGTGTAATTAGTGTAAATCGGTAAAAATGTATCTCAAATAATTTGACACAAAAATTGGCTGTAGAGTGGCTAGAGCTTTATATAGAATTACAAATTAACTTACTCAGGTCTTAATGAATACGAACTATCTTTAGTGAAAGTTACTTTCTATCTAAAACACCAAAAACATGTTTACCCTAAATGTTGTTATTATACCGTATGTACAATTGCAAAGAAAAATCTACTTAATTTGTAGCATTTACGTATTATAAGATAGCGCACACGCAGGTGACTTTCATGCTGGAAAGACATAATCGTGTAAAGATCGGTCAAAAACACAAACAATTGGGTTGCGTGCGGCAATAGTATTTTGTTTGCCGTGAGTTTTTCATTTTATGTTTTTATGTAGAAAAGTGTTTATTTTGATACATAGGAAAAATATCAATAATATATAGTCGTTTACAGAATAATCAAAATTGGTAGTTTAATGTTAAATGAATTATTTTTTGTACAGCGCGGTTTTTGTGACTTTGATTTCGGCGTGTTTGCAGTGCGTGTTTATAGTATTTTGGTTGCTATTTGTAGAAGATTTATCAAAAAAAGGAACTGTTTTTTATTTAGATAATCAGTTCATTTTCACAGATAAGACGTATATTAATTATACAAAGTCATTTAAATAGTGATAAAATATAGTTTAATTTTAGAGTAATTACAGTTTTTGTTCAAAGCGGTATTTGACCCTTCATCACTTTCATTTTAGCGGGCTAAGGGATACTCCGGAGAGATGATCGAAGCCAGCAATTAAGATTTTATTTGTGTATTTGACTGTCCTTTTAATTTTATATGAAATTTCAATCCACCTATAGAAGTTTTTATGTGCGATAATGAATGAAGTTTAATTAATACGCCACTCCCTAGCTTGGCTGCGATGATCGATGGCCCTAATAACATGACATCAATATAGTTGATGAAGGGTTTCAATCTACAGCATGATTTTAAAGTGCAATTAATAATATTTACCTATACTAATATTGATTATGATTGGGCCGTTGACTTTGATTTGAACAATTTTGTTACATGTATCTATTTTTATAGTAGAGTGGTAAACGAGCAGGGGATATATCTGATGGTAAATGATCACCGCCACCCATGAACATCCGCAATACCAGAATTGTTGCAGTTGTGTTGCCGGCCTTTTTAAAATGAGTAAGCTCTTTTCTTGATGGTTCTCAAGTCGTATCTGTTCGGGAATACCTCCGCCGGTAATGGATTCCACAAAGAAGTAGTGCGAAGCAGAAAGTGTCGAGAAAAACGCACTGTTGTAAATTTCCAGATATCGGGTGGTGAGGATGTAACTTTAAATTTTGAGGCGATGTCCGATGATGGAATTCAGTGGCAGGAATTAATCCGAACAGCTCATCGGAACACTTCCCATTATGTATGCGATAAAAGATGCAGAGTGAATCTACATCTCTGCGTAACGCGAAAAAGTCAAACCGATTAGAAATAGTCTGGTCGTTAACGATTCGAATTCGACGTTGAATGTGATTAAGATGAAGAAGCTAGTAGTGCGGAGCTCTAGTCCAGAGACGAGAACAGTACTCCATGTGAGGTCGAATTTCGGTCTTGTGAATTTGGAAGCGATGGGCTGGCATGGCGAATTACTGCTTCCCTATGCTAAGCACTTAAAGCTTTGTGGAGGCTAGTTTAGCCTTTCTTTCCAAATAACCGCGAAACTGAACGTTGTTCAATATGCTGGCTGGCTGGGAATAATTTGCGGTGAACACGCGAAGCTGCATCTTTTTGAGGTTATATATTGTATACATACTTCTAAAGAATCAAAGTATTCACCCTTGTAAACAAAAAGAAGTATTCAGCGATTATATGAAATTAAACAAAAGCAGTGATATAATATAAACACGTTTTTTTTACTGCCGGTTCGAAAGACTGCTTCTAAGAAATTTCCTTGTAGAATAAAAACTTTTTCCCCGTGTTGGTCCTGGGCTCCTTTGAAGAATAGGCTAACTGCCGTTTCACCAGGCAGGTCGTAAAAGACGACCGATTGGTAATACGAGTCACTATCATCGTGGCTACTAGGTGGTAGAGTTTAGCATTGTCTCGTCCGGGTCTGGTACCACCGCTTTACCTATTCCTGCCGCAATAGCGTCAGTGCTTGTCACTGTTCTGTTCTGGTTTGGAGGGTAAGGTAGCCGGTAAACTTGTGCATGTGGCATTAGATCTCGCCACAAGATAGCAACGAACCATTAACATTTTTGGTGTATAGTATAATAGGCGATGGTTGACTCTTTCCATCAGGAGACCCATCTGCTTGTTTGCTATCTTATGATATAAAAAAATATTGCAAAGTTTTATATTATTATATTAATTATATTATTTTTAATATATTATCATTATGTTATATTAATTTTATAAATCATTAGTTTTATAAAAAAGCTGGCGCTGGCAACGCAACTAGTAGATATCTGGTATTGCAGATGTCCGTGAGAGATGGTGACCACTTAATATCAATTGTATCACCTGCTCGCTTGTTTCTTCTTTTATTAAAAAATATAGCATACCTCTCCTCACAGGAAGTAAAATCATCGACTATAGACACCAAAGACGTTAACAGTGCGTTGCTATTCATGTGGCGATATGGCATGTCACAAGGATCGAATGCCATTAGTTCTACCTAACCCTCGAAACCGGAAAACGTTAGTGACAAATATTAATGATACTGTGGTAAGAATAAGTGAAGCGGTAGTACCATACCTGGGCGAGAGGTTGCACAAGTCTACTTACTCTACTAACTCCTACGGATTAGTAGTTACATTGATAATAACCCATGTTGCCTTTTACGAACTGCCTGGAAGAATGGCAGACAAAATCTTACATATCAGGTGATTTTAAATTGTTGATAGTTTGCCACGCAAAAATGCTTTTTTGTCATGTGTGCTAGGCAGGAAAATGAATTGTGTGTTTTTGTTGTGATAGTGTAAGAATACAAAGTGTTGTTGATAAAAAAACAGCCATTCTGTTGCGGTCCTTTTTAATTTTCAACCCTTTGGTAACTTTGCTTTATTTTTTCACTATTTTCTTATTATAGTGACATTACATAATTAATTCTATACATATAATAATAATAAATATTTATTTCAAGTAACCAGACTCATATTTGTTAGTATACACATGAACTCAATTACTATGTTAGTACTTATCACTAATTTTCTTTTTTTAATATCAAATTAGCTGTGCTCGCGATTTCGTCCGCGTGGAAAAAATCTAAACTAAACCCATTAATTATTAACTAAACTAAACATATTAATTTTCTTGTTTAATATTTCCTTTAATTAATCAAGACTAATATAATTATGTTGAAGCAAGGTCCGTAATAAGCAATCAATTAAGGCCGGGATGAACGGACGGACATGTCCGAATGTCATTTACCCAAATCTATGTATTGACAAATCAGTTAGGGTTCTCAGAAGCAGGCGCCCATTCATTAGCAAATTATATTGACATACGTGACTATTGGAAAATTTTTATATCCAAGTTTGTACAGTCATAAATATATATATTTTGTTGCTATATTTTTATCATTGCACTAACTTATATTGCTGTTTCTGTCCTGTCCTTATTCTGCAACATTGACATATTATATTATTTTAACGCTTTTTTAACAGATATAGTTTAACAACCTTTAACCCATCTGATAGGAAGCGACAAAGAAGTCTAATATAATAGACATATTTACTAATGGAACTTTAATTCCTTAACTCTATAATATTAAAAAATAAATGTAAAAATTTGAATGATGATAACCCGCAATGTATCCGGTGACGGCGACTACAAAGTGTTTAGTTGGTGAGTGTAATGGGCCCTAATGTGACTTGCAAAGCCAAATTTCGACTTAAAGATACGATCGCAAGGCGAACAATATAGCTGGCCCGATTAATTATATGTATAAAGATAACAAAGTTTGGTCGAGTCTTCCGTACTTGACATTTTATGCCCATGTCTTCTAGGCACTTTTTTCATAAGTGTCCACACCAGTGTACGCGTTATGACGCCATTCGGGTGTTACAGACGTAACATTTAAATGTTCTTTTATTGTTCTTGCAGTACCAATGAATAGATTAAATGTACCTCAAGTAGATCTTGTTAAAAAGCACTTGTTTGTGGCCGGGAAGTAACGTATACGTTGCAGCCTGGCCACGTGAATATTTTTTAGTAGGATGTTCAGAAAGTTCTTAAATATAAATGAAATAAATGTTCCATTTGTGTTCTTTAGTTTTTTATGTAATATACCAACAGAACCAATTATATAAAGAGAAAATCATTTCAAAAAAGTATTTGCACTAAGGGCTTAGCTACGCCCCTTAGGACTAAATTAGCAATATAAGTATGTCAACAATAAGAAGGTAGATTAGTATTATATAATTAATGAAAACACGTAAATATAAATTATTTGCGTGAAAAAACAAAATTAATAAAAATAAATTGTAGCTTAGGTCGGTACTGGTCTAATCAAAAGAAAAGAAAACAGTTTTGTAAGAAATGAGTTCTAATATTTACGTTGATTAGACCAGCACCGACCTAATTTACATATTATTTTGATTGATTTTGTTTTCTAATGCAAATAATTTATATTTGCGGGTTTTCATTAATTGTTGACTAATAATATTCCTTGCTATTTGTTTAGACACTTATATTGCTATTTATTTATTTAACACTTTATTGCACACAATATTAATAAAAAAGGAGATAACAAGTAAATAAATTGCAAAAGGCGAGCTTATCACTAAAGAAATTTATCTTACGGCCCGGCCCAGCTACCCGCGGCGCGACCTGCGACGCGAAATGCGGCGCGGTGAGTCGCGCGACCATCTGGGTAAGCCACAGCTCGACTTGTGGCGACCGCGGCGGCGTGCCGCTCTGAGCTGTCACACCTCGATACTAGCTACCAGGGTCGGATTTTATAATACTATTTTTACTATATTCTTTTGATGCGTAGTATATACATATTATCGTAACGTTAGAATTGTACGCAAAAATACCATTATTGTTGATACTTACATACATTACCTTATTAATGATCCCTCCATTCGAGATTTTTGAAGTTATATTTCTTTAGGCGCGTAATATTTCTTTAAGCAGCGAGTGAAATTTTAGGATGCACGCACATCACCGTAACGCAAAATTTACAATTTGAAGTTGTCCGCTAAATTGCTCATTAAATCCTGAAATCCTTGACTATCCTTTTCCAGTTCTTTTATTATTGGAACGAAGTTCTTTATCGCGCGTTGTGAATGGGGGCTAGACGGAAAAAATTCTTATGAAAAGTTGTCGCGACACTTATTGCTATAGTAAGGTATTGTAAGCACAGAAATATCCAGCCACTTCCCTTTAGCTCGTGCATTGAAAGTGAAAGAGTCTATCTACTAATTGATTGAGTTTACTTTTTTTCTAGTGCCAAAGATTCGACATTTATACAGAATTTCGGCCGAATGTCGAATTTCGACCAAAAGTTGAATTTAGACGGACAGTCGAATTTCGAACAAGTGTCGAAATTAGACCAAGTGTCGAATTTCTATAGGTTGCCGAGTTTCGACCGCCGGTCGAATTTCGACCAGGTGCCGAAATTCGACCGTGGGTCGAAATTCGACCGCGTGCTAAAATTCGACCGGGTTCCGAAATTCGACCGGCTGCCGAAAGTCGACCGTGGGTCGAAATATTTCTGTGCTTACAATACCTTACTATAGAAAAAAGTGTCGTGACAACTTTTCGTAAGATTTTTTCCGTCTAGCCCCCTTTCACAACGCGCGATAAGGAACTTCGTTCCAAAAATCAAACGAGTCCAAAATTGATGGTGTTTCTCAATTTTAATTAAAAGTTTTGATAACCTTCTTCCTGCTTCTTTATAAGACCCTGTAAATCATTTAGAACCAGGGTTTTTGTCAAAACAGAACAACTGAGTCCCATCTAAATGGGATTTTCTTGTTTAGTTTATAACTTACTATGACCACCTTCGAGTTTGATCGTTAAATCCTGTCATGATGTGCATCAGATCCTAGAAATCATTCAGCATCAAAATGTTTGTTAGTACAAGACAATTGAACGCTAACTCAATAAACTTACCTTGCTGTACCTAAACTTACCTATCGTTAAATCCTGTCATGATGTGCATCAGATACTAGAAATCATCCAGCATCAAAATGTTTGTTAGTACAAGACAATTGAACGCTAACTCAATAAACTTACCTTGCTGAGTTAGAAGTTTTTATTATTACATTATTTAAGCATTTTGCATCTGGATGCGAGAAGTTTCTATATTACATTTTTCGGCACCATCTTCAGAGTCTCGTAATAAAGAAAAATATTTTATTGCAACGAAACGAACGACTCTAAACTCTACTATCTTAACACTTTCTGTCTGTGAGTTACAATGACACTCTAGCGGCTCCATGTTCAATTTCTCGTCATTATGAGTATAATTAAACTTAGTACTAATAGCACCAAAACCAATGACCTAAAACTTGGTTGCCTCAACAAAACTCTATATCTGAAAGTTCTAGTCCCTATATCCAGGCTACATCATGATATTACCTGGATAGTACCATAACATTGCATTGTTATTGAACTTACAAAAGTTTGCCAAGTTTCAGTACAAATGAATACCAGGAAGTCGATAAATATTATCGACTTTTGCAATATTTAGAAAATCTTTTATTTACATACAAAATATATTGCTAATTAAATAAAAGCTGATATCGTCGAAAGAAGATATTGTAGCATCACGTCTAGGTTACCATGTCAATGCAATATATTTGAAGTAATAAAATACAAAATTTAGCATCAATAAAGCCTTTACAAATTGCTAAATTCCTTTCATCAAGTTGAAAAGAGCTTTCAACGCGTGCACAGATTCTATTGAATCATAGCTAAGAACCATCCCGCAAAATAGGGCTTTCAAGTAAAATAAATCGCAACTAAATCGGACCATCCGTCAGGGCGCTACGATGCACGGACAGAGACACAGACACACCTCTGAAACTTATAACAACCCTCGTTTTTTTGTCAGAAGCTAAAAATAGTAGTACAAATTTTAATAAAATATAGTATCTGCATAAATAATTTCCATTGGTAATAATTTTGTGTTATTCTGATTCCAACCCTGGCTTACTAGTGAATAAAACAAAAGTACTCTTTTGTTTTATTCGCTCATCACACCGCGCGGCTGGTCGCGCGTTTTTCCGCGCCGCAATTCGCGTCGCCGGTAGCTGTGGCATACTTCATACAGTTTCCTACATTTGTTTTCGCTCGCCGCGTCGCAATTCGCGCCGCCGGTTGCGCCGCGCGAGCTGTGGCCCTGCGGTTACAGCTAACCATCGACATAGTAACCTCTAGACTCGTAACTTCAAACAAAATGTCTTTCATAAACGGCCCCACGACGTTTGTTTTCTTTAAACAGCTAGTTTGTTTTTATTACCATCAAGTAATAATGACTGGCGGTATGATCAATGCTCGTCCCTGATTGGGTAAACATCGCATTGTTATATTTAAATCAGTGGTGCGTGAAATTTAAAATAAGAACAACAATTTGACGGCCTGAAAAAGTAGTTAGGGAGAGTGCTATATAAAAGGTAGCAATGAAAGTTTTGACTTATTTTTTTAACCAGTCGATTTTTAAGATTTTACATTTTTTTAATATGTACTTAAAATTGCTTAAAATTAAATGAAGTTTTGTAACATACAGCTTTTTAATTATAAAAATTTTGCCATTTACAACAAATTTTATTTATTTAAAATATTTTTTACACAAAATGTACAAAAGGTTGAACTTAACGTCTGAAGATATTTTCTACCAGTTAACCTTAAAGTGTAATTATATATTCTAGATTGAAATATATTTATTGATGAAACCTCTTGAATATAATTTGGGAGATAATTCTAGAGACGTATTGCTGTAAGCGCAAAAGATTCCAAATAACTTTCTGCGTTGTGGACTGGGACTAAAAGGGAATAATAGTGTATAATAATAATAATAATAATGGTTTATTTCATAACTTAAATATTTAATATAATAACATGATCATTCCGATGGTTACGCAAGTCCAACCATTTTAATTGAGATCGGAACTGACTTACGTGACCAAAACTTAATAAATCTTCATCATATTTTTAAAATAACTTTAAGACTTCACGTTTTTCAAATCTGATTTTAAGAAACTGGTCATAAATTTAATTTACTTGAATAATTTACATTAATTTAATTTATTTGAATATTTTGCTTTGTTGATTTATTCGGGATTTATTTACGACATTCTTTTTTTTTTTGAAAAAAAATATTTTTAAAGTTATTTTGTTATTTTTCAACTAATCGATTTTGAAGCTAAGATAAAATTTAAGAACTCAAATATTGAGTTGAATGCCATTTAAATAATCAAAATCGCATCGTTTCGAAAATATACAACGGTTCAAAATAAGAAGAAGAAAAATTCACACCCGTATAGCTTCGAAGAGGTAGATTGAGGTACAAGTACACCCACGATTTGCCGAAGATATTTAGCCTCATAATGTGACAGGTGACAAGCCTATCGCCAACCGAGCACTTATCCAATCCCGGGAAATTGAAAAACACATTTTTCGAATTGCTCGACAAGAGAATTAAACCTAGTAGTACCTCATGCGGTCAACGTCGACACCGGACTACTAGACCACAGAGGTGACAACTGTTCAAAAACGAAAATAGTTTTATTTTTGACAAATTCTAGAGTTATGAAATCTTTGAGTTTCAAAAATCTATGTTTTAGTATACTTACAGATAGTCCGGATAAAAAGAAGGTCTTCTTTTCTTGATTTAAAGATTCCGCAAAGTAACGCATGAATCAATAAAATATCTGTTTAAGCTTGTTATTAAAATGAAATGAATCATTGTTGAAATTTGATATAAAAAGGCAGTACAATATACTTTACGTATCGCATTCGTCGTCACATTTATTTTGTAGTAAAAAACCTCGCCGTCGGCAAAACATTTACGTATTTTTATATTTTAAGCGACGATACGATTTTATTTGAGGCAACATTTTCGAATCACAAAAAAATTGTCGTTTAACCTTCCGTTAAACATGACAAATTCAATATACGTGAAAATTGATATGTGTTTATTTATTTATTTATTAGAAAACTAATAGCTTAAGCCTTTAGTTTTCACAAATATAATAATTACATTCAAATAAATGTATATTATAGCATAAATGTTTGTATTTCCGGGTTTGGGTGTTTATTAAATATATTCTAATTTTATGTATGTATATCTATGTATTAGTATCGTTGACTAACACCCATAACACAAGCAAATAATTTGCTTACTTTGGGATTAGATCAGTAAATGTAATTTGTCCCATGAATATTTATTTATTTATTTATATTCTTAAATGAGTACTTAATAATAATAACAATATAAAACTATAAAACAGATAAACGGAACTCTAATAATGACTTAATAGTCATACATTAGCCCAAATTTGAAGAAAATGTTTTTTTTAGAAATGTTTCGACAGGCCTGACCAGTAGTGCAAAAGCACAAGTCCAAATCTGAGTCCTTTGCGATTTTGTTGTATTTATAGCTAGCTCTGATAAGGTAAGAATTTCTCGATAGTTCAAAGATGCAAACGGAATATATATACTACTAGCTGACGCGGCAAACGTTGGTCTGCCTTTTTAACTACTCTTATATATTTTCACCTTTCAAGCCTTCCCTGGACTTCAACAATTAATTCAAAACCAAAATTAGCCAAATCGGTTCAGCCGTTCTCGAGTTTTAGCGAGACTAAAATCAATTGGTTTTTATATATATAGATTACATTTCCTCTGAGATTTGTTTAGGGACATATAATCCAACTTTACTTAAAAGATAGGGTATGTTTACGCGACTATTGGCTATATTCATTACAAGGGTTACATCTGCAATATTTCTCCACTTTAAGTAGTATGATGAGATGCCGTGTACAACGGACGAAATAATCGCCATCAAATATATTAGATTTACGTGATAGAAACCGCAAAAATCTCTTTTGTGTATTTTTTTAGAATTTAATTCTGTTTGTATATATAATTTGGATTCGAGACTTGACTACAATATTCTAATATACTTCTAACGAATATGTAAAGCAATACTTTAAGGTTTTGATATTTTTAAAATAATAGCTGGATCTTATAACGAAATGAGAGCTCGAGACGCTTTATTAACATTAGAGTCATGTTTGTCGAATAGTAATTTTGTGTCGTGCACTACACCTAGGTCTTTTATGACTTCTACCTTTTCCAACAAAATATTTTTTAGTGTGTAGTTGTAATATAAGTTTTTTGTTACGAATAAATGACATAGTGACACATTTTAAGACATTAAAATCTAAACAATTATGTGAACAGTATAATTGTAAACGGTTAAGGTCTTCCTGAAATAAATGAACGTCTGGAAAGACTTCACTTTCTTTAAATTTTCATATCATTTGCATATAATAAAAATCTACAGTGCTTGAAGCATGATTTTATGTAATGACATAAAATAAATGAATAAAAAGAATAAATAGTAAAGGTCCAAGCAAAGAGCCTTGACGTACACCAGAAGGAATAGACATCCAAGGGGATTGGAAGCGATTGACTACTACAGCATGGGAACGATTTTTTACATATAACGTAAACCAATGGAGTAAATCTCCGTGTATTCCCACTAAGCTTATTTTATGTATCGTGATTTTTACAATCGAACGCTTTGCGATAGTCTGTAAAACTATGTCTATTTGTACTTCTGAATCCATGCCTGAAGCGATTATGTCATTGGAGATTATTAAATTTGTTGTTGTGGACCGTCTTTGTAGGAAACCATGTTGTTCATCTATGAGAATGGGTGAAAGTGCGCTACATAATTGTCTGTAAAGTAGTTTTTCGAGGAGTTTTGCAAATATATATAATTTTGAAAATGGTCTATAATTGGATACATTGTTTATTTCAAGGAAAAAAGTAGGTAATAAATAGTATGGTGTAAACGAGTAACAGAAATAAAATAAATAAATAAACAATGGTATTTTAACATCTAAAAAGTGGTTAAGTCAGAAGATAAATACATTTATTTTAATTGTTTAATTAAGAGCGACAAATAAACTTTAAATGTCGTTTCTTTGTTTTACAGGTAATGACTGTTACTTTTAAAATTATTCATTTATGTTTGCTTATGTAAAAAGTTAAAATAGATTATCTTTGTGTTACAGAGCAACACATGTTTATTTTGTCGAAGAATTTAAAAAAAACCTAGAATAGAGCCGCATAGTCTTATACAACGACATTTAAGTGAAGAGAAATGATAAATAAATTACTATTCAATTTCACAAAACTAGCAGCATCTGATGGAAAAGCAAATTTGATATGCATAACATCAATCGAGACACCCAACGGAAGCGTAAATGATATTCCAGATAATTTGAAATCGGCCAGTAAACACACGGCCATAATGGCAACAAATTTTTTTTACAAAGTCAAGAATTGGCTAAAAAAGGAGATATCAGACAAGAAGATTATGGATCCCTTTAACCCCGGAACTAAAACAAATCTACTTAGATGAAGGTTAAAACATACAATTTGGTGACCAATACTTAAATGAAATAACGAATGAAACGAAACATTCCGAGAACAGTACTAGACCAATAACGAAAATAAATATCTAGGAAAAATAGCGGAAAAATTTTTAATCTAGAAATTTTCAGGAAAAACGATAAATGTAAACCAGTGAATTAATGAATTTGAAAATTAATGTACACGTTACGAAATAATAAAATATGCAGAAAAAATTGAAAACATGAAATATTTGCTGGAGAAACAACCCTTAGACGGGTACACTAGTATGATGATAATTAAATATACGGTGAAGGCGGAATGGTCAACATTGAGAGAAAATTTTAGTGAGACTTACGAGAACAAAGGTTGGTCACAAGTTAAATATACATTCTCATATATATACCCCCCTTGGTATATTACTGGTTTATTACTGGAATATGCCATAAAAAGGAAAGATTGCTATTAGAGGTCAATAAACAAATTGATATACAAACGATGATTAATCTCATTGTTATGGGTTTGTATATTTCAATTAATGTATTTATTTCACATTTTTGTTGAAAAAATTAAATGAGACACAGAAGAAAAGAAAGGCTATCTACCTTGAATGCTTAGCCATTAAAGAAGCCATCAGACACTGGCAATACTGAATGATAGGTAAACCTTTCACAGTATATTAAGACAACAAACCACTGGAGAACTTAAATATTAAGTCTAGAACAGACGACGAGTTGGGAGAGTTAACCTTTTACCTGTAACAGTATAATTTTAAAATAAAATATGCTCCAGGAAAGGAAAATTTAGAGGCAGATTGTTTGAGTAGAAACCCAGTACTAGAGGCAAATACAGATACAGATGAACAGTTGAAAATAATTAATTTAATAACATTGGATGCTATAATAATACATGTGTCACACTAAAAGTTTTGCACTTCTAGATAATCGGAACTATTTGAATTTCGAATATTATATTTTTAAAACGTTGCAATCTTCTTAGTAATAATAAAACAACTGGCGGGAAATGATTTGTCAATTGTTTTTTTTTTTTATCATACATCAAATTTCTACGTACGCAACGAAAATGGAATTAAGTTGAAAAGATTTTAGAGCGATGATCTTTTATGACTTTAAGAGTTATCTTTCTCAGTAAGACTGTGCCGCTAGTCTTCAAAATGCTTTTGGGAGAAAAACACCTTGCTTGAGCACCGTGAGGCGATGGTTTGCTGAATTTGATAGAGGCCGAGTTACTTAACATGACGAATTTCGTTAAGGACGGCCTTCAACTGCCGTCAACGAAAATAATGTAGCTACTGGTAAGCGGTTAATTGAAGAAAACCCCAGGATTACCTATGAGACAATATGAGGACTATTTTGGATTGATATGAGCTAAATACAGAAATTTTTACACGAAGAATTGAAAGTTCGGAAACTAAGATCCCTCATGAACTGACAGCGAAGCAGAAGCTTATCCTCTATTGAACACCTATAAGGTCTTTTACTGCAATATTTATCGACAAATAGATCAATGTGTGCTTTGTAGTCCCTTATTGTCTCAATATCATATTTATCCTTTGTAAAACTTGATTTGTATATTTCAATTAATGTATTTATTTCACATTTTTGTTGATTATTTAAATTACTCAAATCCATTATGAAATTTTCTTCCTTTACATGTTCCTTAAAGTTTATAAAAGGTAAATAATTTTTTCCTTCATTTTCAGTACAATTGCTTTTTTGATGTATATTTTCTTTTATTTTTTGTGCAATTTCCAAATTTTCATTCTGAATCAAGTTGAACTCTTTTATTATATCCAATCCAATCAGGAAATCATATTTAAAGTCTTTTTCATCTACTATATAAACATGAACTTTTTCCTCAATATATAAAATCTTGATTTTTATTGTTGACAATCCTTTTGTTTTTTTTACACCATTAATTGTTATTAAACTTGTATTGTTTTGTTCATTTTCTTTTTCTTGTTTTAATCTTAACAAATTTGAATTAATTAGGGAAACATTAGAGCTAAAATCATATATGCCAATTATGTTCAATTTGTCCTCTAACATTAATTTGATTTTAATTAAGGGTATTAATACTCGTTTTTTGAATCATTATCACTTAACTCAACATCTAATACTGTGTTGTTTATGTTTTTTGTAAAGTTTCTCTTGTTCTTATAATTGTCAGTCTGTTTAAACCAGCAGCTTTCTTCAGAGTGGAAACGACTTCCTTTATTTAATTTTTCACATATTTTGCAATTGTTTAATCTTTTCAGCCTTTACTTTATTATCAAAATTACTTTTCTTGTATTTACTGTAGTAACTATTTTTATATTGTTTATTCATATTTACTAATTTCGTTGAAAAGTTTAGCAGTGGATGTTATTGATCCTTAATCCATTTTGTACATAATATAATCTGGCAAACCCGTAACAATGAGATTAATCATCGTTTGTTTATTGACTTCTAATAGCAATCTTTCCTTTTTCAAACCCTCTTGGTATTTATATGAGAATGCATATTTAACTTGTGACCAACCATTGCTTTCGTATATCTCACAAAAATTTTCTCTTCAAGTTCACCATTCCGCCTTCACTGTATATTTATTTATCATACTAGTGTACCCGTCTAAGAGTTGTTTTTCCAATAAATATTTCAAGGTTTCTATTTTTTCTGCATCTTTTATTATTTCGTAACGTATACATTCATTTTCAAATTCATTAATCCACTAGTTTACATGTATCGATTTTCCTGAAAATTTCTCGATTAAAAAATTTTCCGCTGTGTTTCCTAGATTTTTATTTTCATTATTGGTACTAGTACTGTTCTAAGAATGCTTCGTTTCATTAGTTATTTCATTTAAGTATTGTTCACCAAATTGTATGTTTTCAACCTTCATCTAAATAGATTTGTTTTAGTTCCGGGGTTAAAGGGATCCATAATCTTCTCTGATGTCTCCTTTTTTAGCGAATTCTTGACTTTGTAAAAAAAATTTGTTGTCATTATGGCCGTGTGTTTACTGGCTGGTTTCAAATCATCTGGAATATCATATACTCTTCCATTGGGTGTCTCGATTGATGTTATGCATATCAAATTTGTTTTTCCATCAGATGCTGCTAGTGCTGTGAAATTGAATAGTAATTCATCCGTTTCTATTCACTTAAATGTTTTATAAGATTATGCAGCTCTATTCTAAATTTTTTTTAGAATCTACGACAAAATAAACATATGTTTCTCTGTAACACAGCGATAATTTATTTTAACTTTTTACATAAGCAAACATAAATGAATAATTTTAGAAGTAACAATCATTATATTCTGTAGAACAAAGAAACGACATTTAAAGTTTATTTGTCGCTCTTAATTAAACAATTAAAATAAATGTATTTATCTTCTGACTTAACCACTTTTTATATGTTAAAAATACCATATACATACATATATATATATATATATATAGTGCGCAGTTTTCTGTTTAATAAACAATATTAAAAATGCATATTGGTTTATAAATACATATACATACATACATATACATACATATATATATATATATATGTTTATAAATACATATACATACATATACATACATATATATATATATATATATATATATATATATATATATATATACATACATATATATATATATATATATATGTATATATATATATATATATATATATATATATATATATATATATATATATATATATATATATATATATATATATATATATATATATATATAGTGCGCAGTTTTCTGTTTAATAAACAATATTAAAAATGCATATTGGTTTATAAATACTTAATATTTTATTGTATGTCGAAATAAACTTCAGTGACAATAATTACTTCGTCCCCAGGGTACAGGGTAAGAACCACAGTCTTGCTGCCTTGAATTTTTATTACATTTGTTTTTTAGGTTTTGTTTAAATAACAATCAAATAATTTAGTTCATAATATATGGAATTATTATATGGAATGGATTCGGAGAAGGACTCAAAACGTGGAGATGTGGTAAAAATTTTATTTTCGAAAATTGGGGGAAAATCAGTAATTTGCTTATTTACATACTTAGCGAGAAGTTAAAAAGTGTAAACTTTATCGCAGAAAAGAAAAATCTTTGCTTGACCCAGATATAAGACAATGCATAAGTTTGATTAGTTTCATGACTTCGTAGTATGTTCCTTTTTAAAATTTACTATCCAGTGAATTATAATAGGAGCTTATCGTACATTAATAAATTTGATTATTTCGTTTGACGCTATATTCTTATAGCCCTTTGAGTCCGATCTCATCAATTCTTTACACAAGAATCTATCGTATATCATGTGATACTAGGCTTTCATTAAGGAAACGTTTAGTAAATGTGTGTGTAATACTAGACTATTAATATAACTAGAATATTATAGTATAGAAACGTAAATGTTTCTATTTTCTGCCCAATTACCACTGAGAGTTGAGAAAGGCTCTGTGAATTGATATGACATTTGTTGTACAAGGTTTGTGCCTGTAAATATGTCGTTCCCATTCTAATAATATTAAATAATTGCAATCAGGGACAGATTTCAGTTACTAGAAATGAATTGTAAGGAAGCACCGTTGTAATCTGAAGAAGCAAATCCGATTTTATTATAAAACGCCGAGGTGACTCAAGCGTGAGTTATAAATCACTTGGCCGTGTTACGGTGCCCTCAATTCTTAAAAGCTGTCCAAAAAATATCTTTACCTTTTTAGAATTCCGTTATACGACAATTACAGTAAAATATGCTAAAATTAAAGAAGATTATTACAAAAAAATTAAAGTCTACGGCTGTCTGTAAAATGGGACTATGGAATCATCGCCCACACAGTGAATCGTGCTAATCCGAAATATATGTTACTACTATTTACTTTTTCTGTATTTACAAGAGAACATAACTGATTTATTTCACTTTTATATTAAACTGAAATTCATTTATTTCCTGTTAACAAAATATATTTATTTATTTTATTTATTATCTTATTTATTAACTTCCACATATCGTTACAGGTTTCATCGTCTAATTCAATGTGTAGCTATATTATATAATATCTTCAAACAATTTTTAATAATTAAATTTGTGCCATAAAACCATTGATATACAAAACCCAGTTTTTTTATATCAATGCATAGAACAAATAAAGAAATCCTTATAAATTCACTCTCTGAGCGATGAGTCAATATCTTTAGCTAAAATATTCAGAGTGGGCATGCTCGCGATAATGGCTCTCCTTTAATCAGTTTTGTTCTTTATATCGGAATGCCTAGCAGATCGGGATGGCGCCGCCGCCACACATATCTATTCGGAACATACACGAGTAAATTTGTACGTTCCAGTATAATAATATTTGACTGCTCCGTCAATCGAGTGGTCACGAAACGATGAGGTTCGGGTTAAGTTCCCGACAGGGACAAACATTTGTATAGATGTTTGTATTTCTAGGTTTGGGTATTTATTATGTATGTTATAGTATTTAATATTTATATATGTAATTCTATGTACATCTATCGTTGATCGTATCGTACCCATCACACTCGCAATTTGCTTATTTTGGGGTTAGATCGATTTGTGTAATTTTTCAACGGTATAATATTATTGGTATATGGGTCATTCCATGTCAAATCGACCAATAGTTGGAATCGATCCCTTTCGATTTGGATGAATTTTGGTCAGAAGTTTTCTTTTATCATAAAACGAAGTTCTGCCAAAGGAAAAAAAAAATAAAAATTTTTTTTCGAAAGCTATGCAAATTCAAAATTTTGCGATTTTTCCAGTTTTTCAATTTTGTTTTTGCAATATCTCGAATGCTATTATAGGTATTGGAATGGGCTTTCGTTTGTTTAAAAGAGGACACTTGGGGCTATTGATAAAAAAAAAATTTTGGAAAAAATTTTGAAAAATGCTAAATTTGTAATATTTTGAATTTTTGAAAATCATCAAAAATGAAGACCGCCATGAAAATTTTGGCTCATTTTTTTTGTATGATACCTTGTAATGATCTTAAAAGATCCTGAAATTTTTGGATAGGGGTTTTTTTTATTTAAAAAATATGAATTTTGAAAGGGGTCGATTCCAACTATTGGTCGATTTGACATGGAATGACCCATATTGTTGGCAACCCTTTCCGCTAGACAAAGAAAACAAATGTCATTGCATCTATAAAAGGCATTGCACTTGTTGCAAAGGACAAGGATTGCTCAGAATGACCAGTGGAACAACAAGTACGAAGAAGTGTTCGGAGCAACTGAGGTGTTTGGCGCAACTTTCATAGTGAAGATGTGTTCGGCGCAACTTTTGTACTGAAGATTTCTTCGTGTTATTCTACGCTCGGACCCGCAAACCAATTTAATGTTTTCTCATCACTTTATTTTTATAAAGTGAATGAGAAACGCCATTCTACGAGGGGACAACTAATACAAGGATTACCCGTTGGGTCGCGCATCACTCCGCCCCGCCGCTTCTCTCGATTTTTGTGAAGATGAAAATCGAAGACGATGACACTCCTCGCCCCACCCCGGGCCGCAGCCGCGACAGAGCGCGCACTACTTCCTCAGGCGGTAGCATGTTGGACATGCCAGCCGCCGAGGAACTACCTCAGTTCGAGGCCTCCCAGGCCCTGAGCTCAAAGGGATACGAGACACCCGTCGGTCGCACACCGCGACACCCCGCTCCGCAGGGGGCCCGCGATCGTTTCGCGCATCGCGCAGCCGCGGTTGACCAGACACGGTGGATCTATTCCTCGTACCCGCCGGACGATGATAACACCCTTCTTGGACTGTCACCGCGCACCTCCCACGAGGCGGACATAGTCTTTTTGGCTAGGGCAGTGCGCCACCCCCGGACTACTGAAAGTAATGAATGATTACATCAACAAGCGAACTACTGAACTTGAAGGCCCTATACCGGACGAAGAAATGGGGTTGCTGTCGCAAATATGCGACACCCCCCTTCCGCCTGACACTGCCGTACGCCGGAAGCGTACAGACGACGAAGATACCACAGAAGAATCAAAGCGCCTGCGTCCATTAGCCGATCCCCCTTTATCACAAAGGGATCCCAGGCGCCAACGTCTGATGAAGACCAACCCCCCGCTACCCGCTACCCCTCCACCGGCTGCCCCACCGCCGCCACCAACGCCATCTACATCGTCGCACGACACGGCAGCGACAGTGCAAGCCCCAATGTACATCGCACCAGGTAACAGAGACGCCCTGCAGAGGCAGTAGAACATCGCCCTGCGCAGAATATCCAACGCTCCCCGCTTCGTCCGCAATAGTGTCATCCAGAGGGACCTGAGAGTCGAGAACCTCCAGGACTTCGTCATCCAACTAGCCAAGAAAATGTACGAGAGATCTAAGAATTCAGAAAACCCGGAAGTAGAAGACATCGCGCCATGGCACGCGCGTCCTCCGGACGCGAAGCCATTCCCGCGGGATTTGATCTCCACTCCCCCAGGGTCCCCTCTGTAAGCCGCCGCTCTGTTCGCAGATCGCCTTGTCAGGCTTCCCCGAACGGGGTTCCACCTGCTTGGCTGATCGCACGGAACGGTGTGAAGAAGGAGGGTACCCAAGAAGACCAGGACAAGACATCACCGGATTTGACTACCAGGACATGATAAAGAAATACCCCAAGTGTGGGATAACCGCTCATACACAAAGACCAGATCGCATTGGCGATCAAATACAATTCTATATCAGATACAATTTAGATATACAGAACTTTTGTACACAATACACTATAAAAACAAAGAAACAAAAAAAAACAAAAGAGATATAAAGTACATAATGGTGGTGCGACATCTCAAATTGGCCTACCACTCAGCATGTGTTGGGATTATAATGGCAATCCCAACGCCGATTTTCTGTGCCAGCCAGTTCCCTGAAAAAGGCAGCAATAGTTTTAGCGTCTATTCACCCCTAATAGTTTATTAATAATAGCATATAACATACATAATAACATGATATGATATAAGGAATATGGAGTCGAATATATATAGCAAATAACTTTAATTTATAAATGACAATACTATTAAATTTAAATAAGTAAGATAATTTTAGCTAAAGATATTGACTCATCGCTCAGAGAGTGAATTTATAAGGATTTGTTTATTTGTTCCATGGCACAAATTTAATTAGTAAAAATTTAATTAGTAAAAAATAATATAAGCAGATCAGAAGTGTGATGGGCACCTATCATACGCCCGATTAATATTTGGTGTCATTAAATAAATGCAGTTAAAAAGAGCGGTAATGATATTGCACAAAATTTATCCATTAAGGTAAAAAGGAAAGTATCTTTAAATTGAATCAAGGACGACTGCTCGTATTCACGAACTTTTAAATTAACTTTTAAATCAATATAACCAATTTGTTGACCCATTCAATACCTGCTGTATATATCGTTTCTATAGCAAGGCACATCATCTTCCAAAACGAATGCAAAAGCTCATTTTCCTCTCCACATTAAAAACTTTTGTAAGTTTGTTGGTTATCCCTTCCAAAACTTCTTGAATTAGAGCACTTACCCGTAAAGAAAAGGCCGTGCTACGGTATTGATTAAAAAAATTGCTAAACACAGGAAATCAAAGAGATGTTAATTAATGAACTCTATTTTGGCTATTTTTGATCTTAAGTGCGTTTTGATTTTAAGTGCGTAATTGCTTTTGTTATTAAAACAACTTGTAAGGGCAGAGCCAATAAAGCATTGCAACATATTTGTTCCACAGTGCCCGATTGGTCAGAAATTCAAAATAATTTTAATTTATTTTACTTTAAGCTAACGCAGGTTATAAAAAGACTTTCAATCTACTTTGCCCTATGGGTGAATATATGTCCAAGTACCATGAGCCTCCTTTGAAACAACCTCAAGCGCACGCCAATGTCCAAGCCAAGTCCTCTCAGCGTCAGTGCTTTTCACTACCGTATTCCAGTTTAGAGAGTAGTAGCCGGTTTTATGCATACTGTAAAAATATTCCGCTACACGGATAGCAATGTGTCGGTGTTTACAGGCCATAGTTCTCTCTTTTCACCAGGAGATTTATCGGTTTTTATAGTATTCAAAACTCCAATGATACAAGAATGATCATTAAGGTAGAATCTCTTGAAAATAGTACAATATATAAAAATGTAACGATGAAATGAAAAGATCAACTTAATATTAAATAAGATTTGCTTATGATAATATTATGCCAATATGGAAAAAAATAATTACACAAGAATAAAAATTGATGGAAAGTTTCACAACAGAATGAATGAATTATAACAATGTTAAAAACTTTTAACAAGAATTTGTTACACGACTCTGTCTTGAGCATTAGCAACTTAAATAAGTCTTTATAATTCTTTCATTCTAGATTTTTTTTTCTTTTATTTATTAGTCCAGTTCACATTTTATATAACTTTAGTAAATAGTTATGCTATTGATTATACCTTACATAATCGAATTAACTGTGATTTCGTGTTAAGTTTTTCAACAGTTAAGTTTTTTTAGCAAAATGATAGATAAGTCGAACACGCGGCGACCGCACAAACAGACGGCTTGCTTAGTGCATAGAGCGTAGCAAATCACCTAGCTTATAAAAACGAACATTCTGATAAACTTAGTAAATCGGCCGCACTGCGCGCTTGGCGCCTAGCTAGCGCAAATGGCGGACTGCGAATATATTAGAACGTTTGTTTTAATAATCTTCTCGTTAGTTGATTCGTTAGGCTCTAAGCGCTAAGCAAGCCGCCTGCCTGTGCGTAAGTAGCCTTAGACATTCTCTCTAGCTAGCGTTTCGATCAGCAGAGATTACTTATTAAATAGTAAGTGGAAAATTATCGCTTATAGGTAAATTTCTATCTTTGTAGCTGGGTTTTAATTCCATATGCATCCTCTAATCCGGAAAAATACAGGAACAAGCTCTGACGCTATTGCGGCAGGAATAGGTAAAGCGATGGTACTAGACCCGGGCGAAAAAACGCAAAAATTTAACGACTTAGCAGCCACGACTATAGTGACTGACATAACCAATCGTTCACCCCTTACGAACTAGCAGATGGTCTATTCTTTAAAGAGGGTCTGGACCAACACTAACTGAACTCTGTTACTCAAAGAATAAATCAATTCAAATAGCAACCCTTTGCGCTATTTTGAAATAGCGTTAGAATCGCAGCACGAACCTTCATTACTTCGACTCTTCTTGGGTTAATTAGTTTATTTTAAAAATGCATGGGTCGCAAAGCGAACCCTGCGTTGAATACGTATACTGTATGCTTTTTCTTTTGCTCCCAACATGGTGGTAAGTGTTGGCTTATAATTATACCGTTTCTTTATTTTTGACTCTCCGTAAAGTTTATTTAATTTCTTATACTAGTATTTCTTTTAAGTGGCATTTTGCCGTATAATTATGCCACTGAGTTCTTTTTTATTTTTGTCTCTTGTGGAGTTTATTCCATTTCTTATACTAGCTTTTCCTTTTAGTGGCGTTGTAGAGGTCGTGAGTAGATCCGTGAAGGGTTGCACTGACTTCCTAAATAGTTGGATCCATTTAAATAATAGTAACAATCTATCTAAGCAGGGTTCTAGTATCACATGAAATCAGAAGTCCGTTATTTCAGTTTTACTGTGATTACAGTGTGTGATCAGTTGTGATGGTACCATGACGATAGAAAAGAGAGTGGAGATGGCATTAAAAAGTCAAAAATAGTAAAAAGTAAAAGGAAGCGCAGAGGAAATGCATGCTTTACTCCAGGTGCATGCTTTAATGCTAAATAAATCCAATAACTTCGGCTTGTAAAAATCAGCAGATTTTTACAAGCCGAAGTTGCAACGCACGCCAATGTCCAAGCCAAGTCCTCTCAGCGTCAGTGCTTTTCACTACCGTATTCCAGTTTAGAGAGTAGTAGCCGGTTTTATGCATACTGTAAAAATATTCCGCTACACGGATAGCAATGTGTCGGTGTTTACAGGCCATAGTTCTCTCTTTTCACCAGGAGATTTATCGGTTTTTATAGTATTCAAAACTCCAATGATACAAGAATGATCATTAAGGTAGAATCTCTTGAATATAGTACAATATATAAAAATGTAACGATGAAATGAAAAGATCAACTTAATATTAAATAAGATTTGCTTATGATAATATTATGCCAATATGGAAAAAAATAATTACACAAGAATAAAAATTGATGGAAAGTTTCACAACAGAATGAATGAATTCGTGTTTCTATTTAAAAGACAAGGTAACCAGTAAACTTATGCATTTAGTATTCCACCCCTGCCACACGAAAAGAAACGCACTGCTAACATTTACGGTGTCTTTAAGCGATGGTTCTCCCTTGTCATCGAGAGAACTAGCAGTTTGTTTATTATCCTATAAACAATTTAAACCTTGAGAAAAATCAGTAAATTATTTTTACCACTTACAGTAATTTCTCGATTACCACTAACTGTAATTTCTCGATTATATGTGTTGTAGCACTTATCCCGTGCCAGGAAAGACATTTAAAACTAAAAAGTCGACATTTTTCTATGTTAAGTTTTTATAAAATTCTTAACTGACTAGAAATCAGAAGTACTTTATTCAACAAAACTTTATATATATATATATATATATATATATATATATATATATATATATATATATATATATATATATATATATATATATATATATATATATATATATATATATATATATATATATACATATATATATATATATATATATATATATATATATATATATATATATATATATATCAAACGCTAGCAAAATCTAATAAAGGCCACAATATTTTTGCCTGACCCAGAACTGTAGAAATCATACAAGTAGGTCAAACAAGCAATCTGCCCTGTTTATGCCATAAAATAAAACAAAAGGTTTTTACAAAGTATCCTGCATATCAGTGTATTAACCAAAATGAAGCACCATTTGGCACAATGCCAAACAATGACGATTGCTTAGATACGAATAAATGAAATACTTTATTGGATTGATAACATTTTTTGTGGTTCTCTTCAGTGATACAATACTATATTGGTCTAATTTTAAGCTAGGATTTTTACCGTGTAAATAAATGGTCATCACATTTGCGAATACCATCATAAAAGCAGAAGGATGGTACTTCTACTGTAGTATTTTAATCTACTACTAGTTCCTAGGATTATGACCGCATGACGCCCATACGATTTTTTGAAGTGAACGTGCTGACCGTAGCTTATGCATGCTTTTCTTTTCTGCTTTATTATGCTTAGATGTAAGTAAATGAAATATTTACTTTATTAGATTCATAACTGCCCCATTGGTCGAGTGGTTAGCGACCCTGACTACGCAATCAATGGGGTCCGGGTTCGACTCCCGGCAAGAACAGGCATTTGTGTGATGAGCACAGACGTTTGTATTTCTGGGTTTGGGTGTTTTTAAATATATTAGAGTATTTATATATGTATTTCTATGTATTAGTATCGTTGGCTGACACCCATACTACAAGCATATAATTTGCTTACTTTGGGGTTAGATCAATTTGTGTAATTTGTCCAGTGATATTCATTATTATTATTATAACATTTTTCGTAAAAAATTTTTTGACGCAAAATACCTACCAATCGTACACGACAGGTTGTTATAGAATGGATGATTATTTTCCATACTAACGGGTAATCTTTAAAATATGACATTTTGTCAACTAAAAATTAATATTATATTTTCGTGCTAAATTTAATGTTAATTAAAAAGAAAACAATAAATTTTTAACACCATACTAAGCTTTTACAAAGATAGATCAACAATTAGAGTTTCTCGACCTCTAGAATTTACACCATAATATGTTGATAAATGATATTTAACATTTAACTAGTGTATGTCACAAACAAGCACCCCCTCAAATGCAGGCCACTAAATATCTCCTTAAAGTAAGAATCTGTTATAATATATATATCTACTTTTACATTCTGTTGCAGAGAAATCCTCTACATGTGATTCTGCATACATGTCGAGGACACTATTACACCGTGACATCTGCAACAGAGCCCTAAAGATGTTATTTTATTGGATCCAAAGGCGACATATTAAGCTTTGTGTACACCTGGGTGTATAATATAAAAATATTGTACTCACAATTTAAAAGACTATAAACATAATCACAAAATAATATATTACAATAAGTTATATTTCATTTACAGCAAATACATTATTTTGTAGCTCCCGAATAAATTTCTGGAAATACAGAACAAAACAATCCGATTCAATTTACAAATGGAAATACTGGTGCGAATTTCTCATTGTTTTGACCTTTGTCGTGCTTACGATTCATAACAAACACTTTGTTTTCCCTTTCAGGTATTTTTGACTTCATTATCCACTGTTTCATTAAACTACGCATTAAGTCTATTAAAAACCAAATCAGTTCTATTATACTAATTATTGAACCACCAAGACATAGTCCAAAAATGCCGCCAAGGTTAGCTGAAAATAAATTATTGAATTAGTAACACATGTAGATGAATATATATATATATATATATATATATATATATATATATATATATATATATATGTGTGTGTGTGTGTGTGTGTGTGTAAACTAGCTGATACACTTAAATAAACTAAATAAACATAAACTAAACTTCCTATCACGTGATCATATTTAACCAGTTTGTGACGTTATTTCATTTCATCATACAGAAAAAATATACTTTGTGTGCTATTTATAATTATTGTGCTACTAGCTGTTACCCACGGCTTCGCTCGCGCATATTTACTTTAGAACCTATTTAACCTTTTTTTATAAGCTACTTCCTTTATTTTATCCCTGAGGGATCGAATTTTAATAAACCCTTAAACGCGTAGTTAATTATTTTTTATGTAAATATGTCCAGGGAATAAAAAGTTTCATACAAACTTTTACCTCTATTTCACCCCCTTCCGGGTTGAAAAATCCTTCCTTATTGGATGCATACATCATAAGAGACATACATGTGTGAAATTTCAAGGTTCGAGCCCTAAGGGTTTAGCCTGTGCATTGGTACATCAGTCAATCACTTTTGCCTTTTATATACATAGATTTATAATACTATCTGTAGCGTGCAGTCCGCTGCATTATAAAAGTTTTTGGTGAATCCCGTGAGATCATCTAATTTTTCAGGAATAAAAAGTAGCCTATGTCCTATCTCAGGTCATCGTCTATTTGTGTGCCAAATTTCATTCGAATCATTTAAGTAGTTTCTGCATGATTAGAGTAACAACATCCATCCATCCAAACATCCAATCTTCCGCATTTTTTTATAATATTAATATAGGTATAAAGTCCTATTAAGACTGTGAATACTTCTTATTATTATCCTAAGAAGTAGTTATAACTTTACCTCTGACTTTGGGAAAAGCAAAATGAGCAAGTTTTAAACGCTAGGTAGCAAAATTTCCAAATCAAAGAAACAATTTAGAGCGGATCGTAAAATAATTTTCAAAATCCAAATTGTTATTATCAAACCCATTTTTTGGTAATCTTGTATTGCGCTAAAAGTTTCTCCTATTTTAATTAATTACCTATCCAAATGTGTGTCGTTTACTATTATTTACTTATTTGAATCAGAACCAATTACAGTTTTACAAAAATATGGATAATAAAACATAACATTGAATTCTAACATATATATGTAAAAACTATTTAGAATCGGTCACAATATGCCTAAAAAACATAATTAAATTATAACTAATTCCATATTACATTTGTATTATCTTTATTAGTAGCCTGTATTAATTATTAATGAATTATAATGAATATTATTATTTATTATGAAATACATTAACTGCCATACTCGAAATGTTTTAGTTTATTTCAATTAAATTTTCATTTCTGTTATAAATTCATTTTCGAAATTGTCAGAGTTAATTGTGATTAAATTATGTGTACAGTAGTATATAAATTAAGTAGATTAAAGTGTAATGACAAGGGTATTACAATTGAAATAATTGTAGGAAAAGGCATAAAATATTAAGATCACTCTCTAATGCTTCGTATAATATTGTGCAATTTGATAGCACTCTTATTGAATCGCTAGACCCGCCGTGTTGGTCCCGGCCTCCTTTGTAGAATAGGCCAACTGCCGTTCTGCCAGGCAGGTCGTAAAAGGCGACCGATTGGCTATCGAGTCACTACCATCGTGGCTACTAGGTGGTAGAGTTCTGGATTGTCTCGCCCGGGTCTGGTACCACCGCCTTACCTATTCCTGCCGCAATAGCGTCAGTGCTTGTCGCTGTCGTGTTCCGGTTTGGAGGGTAAGGTAGCCGGTAAACTTATGCATGTGGCATTAGACCTCGCCACGGGATAGCAACGCACCATTAACATCTTTGGTGTCTATAGGCGATGGTTGACTCTTTCCATCAGGAGACCCATCTGCTTGTTTGCTATCTTATGACATAAAAAAAAGACTATGTAGATATGAGTGGAGATGCATTTGCATTGTAAATGGTGGAAACGTCGAACAAAAGGCGCTAAACAAGGATCCTATTCTACCCTTATCAAGCTCTAGGCCCGGTATTGTAAGCTTTCATGATAGCCAGTATTAAAAACTTATATATATAAGATGACTGATAAAAGGGTATACACATTATAGGAAAAGTTAGTTAATGTCCATACGTTACCTATACAATATGAATAAAAAGAGAATATTGCTTAACTACAAAGCTAAACCTTAAAGAAATTGAAGGAATAATATTCAGAAAGTATGAACACCTTGCCCTTGTGAAAGTATCGCCCGGATAGTTGCGTACTAACGAGTCTTATCACGAGTTTGGTAAATATAAACTTCAATATCTATGCATGAGTGTTCGTAAATAATCGTTTTTACTGGATAACTGGATCAAAAGTTAAGTACCTATTTTTTACACATTTAAATCGAGTTATGAACCAGCGTGAATATTTGCATTGCTCCGAGATTCTTTGAATAAAAAAGCCAACTACTTTCCTTCTAGGCAGATTGCACAATGACAACGATTGGTCACATTTGTGACTTGTAGACTATTAACGTCTCACCTACGTTTGGTGCGACAGCAATTTTTAGCCCCACCACAAAAACGTCAACGTCTGCCATTGACGTGTTTGGTTGCAACGTACCCATTTTTGCACATCTTTGTTGTTTATAGACGACAGCCATCTCTTTTCATTAAGCCATTTATTTAATTGTTTGTAATCCTATGACGGAAAAAAGTCTATAATCCATCAATGAAAAACAACAGATTAGTTAATTAGAATAAATGTCTATATTCATCGACTAATTTATCAACTAAATTACTTAATATATTTTTACCTAACATTTGATCCCATGTGTAGAGCACCTCTCTCCTGTATTTGATACAAGTGTTGCCAGCAAAGTGGATTGTCACGCGACAGAAGTCCATCAAATCTTCTAACCTATATAAACAAAGAACATTTTATCAAAAAAAAATTGCACCAGTTTTTAAGTGCTCTTATTATATTACTCTAGTATAACGGATTTATTTTAAATGTTTTTCTATTTAAACGCTTAACGTATTTTACAATAGTAGGAGCTTGTATATTATAGAAAAAAGCCACAAAAATAAGTAATATCGACCAAGATGCTTACAGAAAACGTCAATTTAAATTGAACATTGGCACCAAATCAATAAATACGTTATTGCAATTACTCGTATCCTATAAAGTCAAAGATAAGATAGAAATCCACGCTCTTGAAAACTGTGACATTTCTGGTAGCCAAAGCCAGTACACTGATAGCATCACATCAATAACATCTTTATCGGCAAATGTTCTATTAGGAGAATCATATGATTCTATTAAAAAATCGGCCAAGTGCGAGTCGGGATCGCGCACGAAGAGTTGTTATTTAAAAAATCCTATCTATTTTATTATATCATTTTATTTTCATTTAATTGGGAATTGTATAGAATATATATATATATATATATATATATATATATATATATATATATATATATATATATATATATATATATATATATATATATATATATATATATATATATATATATATATATATATATATATATATATATATATATATATGACGGCGTCGCGTCCGCGTCACCAAATGCAATAATATTGTAAACAACGGATGCACTGACTAAGCCACCGAGCGCTCGTTCGATATCTCTACTACTCAACTTGTTTTGCTACCTGTATAAAAGGCTTTGAGCGCCCGCCGTTAAGCGAACAAGCTGCCCTAGAAGAAATGGAAACTACCCCCATCTCCCTGCCGCCGCCACCCACACCGATGAGAAGAAAGAGAGAAGAAGGAAACGAGAACGGCAGACGAGAGAAACCTAAACGTAAGTGCTTCCCAGCAGTTCTTTCTCCTACTTCTCCTACACCCACACAAGCTTCACAATCACTGTCTTTTGCCACAGTAACAGCCTCTCGCCCAACATCGGCGACACAACCGCAGACCTCACCACCTTCACACGACATCCCCACCACTGACCCCCAAACATCGGCACCTAAGGGACGTTACCCTCCCTTAGTAGTAGAGTCTCTATCGAATTGGGCTAAACACTTTCGCACACTACGGGAATTATTAGGCCACACCCCCAACGCCAGACCCTTTGGCCGGGGAGTTAGGTTTACACCTAAAGACGAATCCGAATACAGGGTCGTTCAGAAATACCTGTCCGAGCTAGGAAGAACCGAGCGCCTCTCTTGGTTCTGCTACTCGCTTCCGAGCGAGCGCAGCATCAAGGTGGCGATTAGGGGACTCCCGGCCGACACTGAACCGGAAGAGATAACCCAGGAACTTACCACCCTCGGCCACGAAGTGGAGTACGTGAGACCCATTAGGGCCCGCGCCGGATGACCAGGCTGCATCTTTCTGGCAGTACTGGCAGTAAAGGAAGCAAGACACTCTACCAAACATGTACGCTATCAATGAACTTCTCTTAATGCTTGGGGTTAAAGTGGAAGCGTGGTGGGGAAAGAAGGGACCGGCCCAGTGCCACCGGTGCCAACAATTCCGCCACTCTTCTCACAATTGCCACCGGCCCCAGAAATGCGTTCGCTGTGGCGACGAACACCGCGCCAAGGAATGCCCTCGCCCACGTGAGGATCCCCCCACATGCGCGAATTGCGGTGGACCTCACACCGCAAATAGCACCACCTGCCCCGTTTTTAAACGCGAGGCCAGAAATAAGAGAGCAGGGACGGTGGCACTAACGGCACCCACACCTACCTCCGGCAACCGGACTACCAGTGAGCAAATTCCTCAACCACCAGAGAGACCCCAACCTGAGACATCTTCTACCCTCATGGCCCCTGCAAACGACCCTAAACCACGTTGTCAAGGGGAGAGGGAAAGAAAGAAGAAAAAGAAGAAAACCACCAAAAGAAAGACTGAGCCCCAAGAAAGTGGCTTGGAAACAGAAGTCGAGGACCTTCTCACTATCCAACTGGTAAAGAAAACAGAGACCTTAATTCCACCAAATAGGGATATTCCAAAGAGAAGAGCGACGCCCTCCGTGTCCCCGGACGAAGGGAAACTTGCGGTGCTCGAGAGAGCACTGCAGGTTTTTCAAGATGTGCTGGGGGCACTTAGAGAGGGAATAGACCCTGTTCCGGCCATCCTTAGGGGGATAACGGACCTGCTGGCCCTTTACGGACCACAGGTCCCCAAGGATAACCTAAATTCATAACCTGCTTTTCCCCCCCCCCTTCCTCCCCTCCTCCACCAAAGTCACCACTGGGGTCGCGGGTCGCCTCACTGGGCTTCCCCCATGGGTCTAACCCAGCGGGGCGATCGCCTCTGGTGTTGTGAAGAAACGGAGGGGGGGTCTTAAGAGGGGGGTGGGGGACGTAGCCTTCATCTCCAACACACACACAACACAAACTCCACAAAATCCCAACTACTTACCATCAGGAAACCCTTCCTATCCCCAATGACGTAGTCCTTTTTAGGGCTAGCGATTGATACCTTGTCCAGGGGGCCAATAGCCCCGAAGACAATCCCCGTTCCCTCTGCTGGGGGGCGCGAGAAGTCCACGACGTTAAAGCAGGATTCGTTCTGGCGTGGCTCGGTACACTTGTTGTATCTCGCTAGTAGCTTATCCTTGACTCTTGGATAATTAATTTGTGTAAACAAATTAATTATTATTGTGAATACGTTATAACTGACTATCTATTGCTTAAATTATGACTTATTTGTAATAAAGAAATAGTGATCTTATATTATTTTTGATACAAGTTGATCAAAATATAAAGAGCTGTTATATTACCATATCCGCATTTTATTTATCGCATCTGACCCACTTCCTCCATATATATATATATATATATATATATATATATATATATATATATATATATATATATATATATATATATATATATATATATAATATTAAATAATTATTTAAAGTAGTTATTATTAATTAATTAATTGCATAATAATTATTTTGTGCATATGTAATTTTATACCAAATATATAAAAATATATAATATTGATTTATACATATAATAAAATCGTAGGAAAGTCAATGTATGTCCGGGGTAAACTCAACTCACACTCAACAAAAAACTGCATGGATTTACTTTAAATTTTGCATGAATATTACTAACAGGTCGGGTCGACATATAGGCTACATATTATCACGCTATCACCTACGGGGGAGGAGCTGTGCGGAGTAAACGAAGTCCGCGCGTACGAAGTCGCGGGCAACAGCTAGTAATAAATAAAATAAAATGTCTAACTTTTAAAATTTTCGTTTAAATATTCTTGAATCGTATAATATTTTTATTATAATAAGATTTTTTTCAAAATATTTACAAACTTTACATTTCTCGGTTCCTCTTTTAAATAATTTGTAGATTCTTATAATTTTTTATTGCCATTACAAGAGGGCTGGTGGAGTGTAATCCAAGTCTCGATTTGGGCAGTATAAGTCTATTGTGATGTCGTGGAGCGAATCTACTTGGATGTCTTTTCGCTTTGTGAAAATATCTGGATATTTTCTTACAAATTTATAGGTTTCAAGAGTTCAAGAGTTCAAGGTTTTTTTTTATATAACATAAGATAGCGAAAAAGCAGATGGATTTTCTGATGGAAAGAGTCAACAATCGCCTATAGACACCAAAGATGGTGCGTTGCTATCTTGTGGCGAGGTCTAATGCCACATGCATAAGTTTACCGGCTACCTTACCCTCCAAACCGGAACACGACAGCGACAAGCACTGACGCTATTGCGGCAAGAATAGGTAAGGCGGTGGTACCAGACCCGGGCGAGACAATGCAGAACTCTACCACCACTGGTAGCCACGATGGTAGTGATTCGATAGCCAATCGGTCGCCTTTTACGACCTGTCTGGCAGAACGGCAGTTGGCCTATTCTTCAAAGGAGACCGGGACCAACACGGTGGAATTGTTGTTATAGCGGCAACGGAAATAGATAATTTGTGAAAATTTCAGCTTTCTAGCTATCACGGTTTATCAGATACAGCCTGGTGACAGACAGACAGACGGTCAGAGAGATAGCGAAGGCTTACTAAACCGTTTTACTTTTTAGGTGCGGAACCCACAAAATAATAATAATAATAATGAGTTTATTTTCCACCAATTTTCAATTACAAGTTATTTTACAACTTCAACTTGTAGGTATTACAATAAACGGTGGACTGGAGCCTAAACTAGGTAAAACCTGTATTTCAGAACTCCAGGTCTCTCACCACGGCACATTAAATAGTTATATTTTTCAGTGAAATCGTAATCATGATAAGTGTATATATTACAGGTATGATATTGATATGATCTATATATATATATATATATATATAAATATATATATATATATATATATATATATATATATATATATATATATATATATATATATAAATATATATATATATATATATATATATATATATATATATATATATATATATATATATCTATATATATATATATATATATATATATATAGGTTTACGTGTATTGGTGTGACTGTGTGTGAGTTTATACGTGAGTTTGTGTCAGTGTATATGTGAATAATTTAAGTACATTAATTTTGGGGAAATTTAATATATACTAAAACATCATTGGGCTATTGATATCAAGGTCTCTGTTTCGTCGTAACTCAAATTAATTAAGTATTTATGAATTTTGGTTTTACACTCGTAAATAGTTTTGGGATAAATGTCAAGAAGTATGTGAATTTTATTATAAACATAAGGAGCTAAAAAATTGTATTGTCTTGAGAAAAATTCGGTTTTATGTTTTTCTGTAATGCATATTTGATTGTATCGTCTCAAGAAGCCCAAGAGGAGAGGATCGAAAGTAAATTCTTTATGTTTACGAAGTGTAGCGCGTAGCACAAATAATTGTCTCACTGTCAACACGCTGGCGTCCCTATATAAGTTAGCTTAACATTACTTTGAGTACTGATCTTTGTGCACGCTCAACCTTTATAATTTTGGTCTTACATGTTTCGCCCCATACCGGGATACAGTAAGTCTAAATGAGGTTGGACTAATGCGTAATACACTGATTTTAGTAAAGTCGGTTTAAGTACATTTCTAAGACTTTTGAACATCCATGTCAACTTTCGAATACGTCTAGATAGATAGTCAAGATGGTAATTCCAAGACAAATTTTCATCAAGTTGTACACCGAGATACCTAAAATTGTTGACTTTTTCGAGTGATTGGCAGGAACATTTAGTTACGTCGGAATTGTTGCACATATGTAATTTCAAGGCAAAATCACTACAGGGCTGGGTGGATTTTTTGATCGTGAACGACAGGAACTTGGATTTATTTATATTTAAAGTTAGAAGATTTTTGGCTAGCCAAGATGAGACCTGGCGAAGCCCTATTTTCGCGAGACGGCGGGTCTCGGCCCAAGTCTCTCCTTGGAATACGAGTGCAGTATTATCTGCATATGCAAATATTTTGCCTTTAGATGGTTTAAATTTGCACAAATCATTTATATATATATCAAGAAGAGACTTGGGCCTAGTACACTGCCCTGGGGCACTCCGCAATTAACGGGTAAAGGACAACTCATATAATCACCGATTTTAACTGATTGATATTTGTTCGTTAGGAAGTCCTCAAACAGCTCTAGTCGCAAACGGCGAATGCCAATAGCTTCAAATTTCTTTAGCAATAGCCTTGTGGAGACTGTATCAAAAGCTTTCGCCAAATCCAGGAAAATACCTATGCATTTACGTCCACGGTCTAAGTTCATTGCAATATAGTTTGTGAGATTTATAACAGCATCTTCAGTGGATTTTTGTGATTGAAAGCCGTACTGAGAATCAGAGAGTATCATTTCTTGCTTTAGATATTTCATCAAACGATTATTAATAAGTTTTTCAAATAATTTAGATAAAACACATATAACTGAGATTGGGCGAAAACTGTTGGGAAAATTCCTTTTTCTATACGTACGTTTTTTAAGTTAAAAATATGAACTAGTACAGGTGTTATGACATTTTTAATACGCTTTAAAATATAGTGGAGATATTATCCCAACCTGCGGCAGAATCATTTTTCAGACTATGAATTAAGTCCAGAATTTCCTCGGAATTGGTTTCAAGCAATACAAAAGATCTTGAATGTGAAGAACTTTCAATATCACATTTAATTTTGGAGATGTCCGTAGTTTTGGTTATATTATCTGCAAGATTCTGTCCTATTTGTGCATAATACTCATTTATTTTATTAACATTTGTGAAGGGGTGTTCTGAATTAATAATTAGGAGCTCTTTAGCGCAGTTTTTATCTCAACTCTCAACTCTCTCATATTGTTCTTTGAGTTTTGTTAATAAACTATTACAGGAATTTTTGTACCGGTGGTATGTGGTTTTTAAAACTTCGTTATTTGACGATAGTTTCATCTTGTTATGGAGATTATCACGGTGCCTGATACATCTCAGCAAACCAGGAGTGACCCAAGGTTTTTAAATGTATTTTCTGTTAGAAACTTTAGAAGTAATAGTATTAATGTCTAAAGTGTCTTTGATTTTATCAGTTAAGATTTGCGAGGCACAATTAGGGTCTTTAATATTGAGAATATTTAGGATGTCAGTTTTTACAAGGTCATTTATGGCGTTTTCGTAATTTATTAAGTGTTTAGTTTTTGAGGTAAATTCACGTAAGGGCTGCTCTATTAAGTTTAATAGTACAGGGAAATGGTCTGTAATATGAGTTTTGATAACAAAGGTTTTAGCTTTACAGTTTGTTCTGAGGATGACGTGGTCTAGGCAATTTTTTTGACGTGCTGGTAATGTATGCGCTGGTAAAAGGCCATTTTCAGCAAGCAGGTTGAGGTAGTCATTACTCTTAGGATCTGTACTGGATGGTTTTATATCTATGTTAATATCACCAATAACAGCGACTGTTTTATAAGCACTCAAGGATTTCAAGTTATGTTCAAGAGCAGATATGAAATTTTCTATACCGTAAAATGGTGATCTGTATATACAGAGGATAGCAGTATGTGAACTTTTTACTAGCAGACAATTCGCATCACAAAAGCTAAGTTCTTCAACAGTGTGACACAAGTTTCTGTGAACGTAGACGACAACACCATCGTTTTGGTTGCGACATACGGCTGAGTAGTTAAAACAGTTGACAAAAAATTGTAAGGAAAGCATTTTTGCTATGATTTGTCGCTTAAAACGTATATTGTTCGACCGCCCCGTTAGTCGGGTGGGTAGCGACCCTGACTACGCAATCAACGGGGCTCGGGTTCGATCCCCGACGGGGACAAGCATTTGTGTGATGAGCATGTTTGTATTTCCGGGTTTGGGTGTTTATTTAATATATTCTAGTATTTATATATGTATTTCTATGTATTAGTACCGTTGACTAACACCCATAATACAAGCAAATAATTTGCTTACTTTGGGGTTAGATGAATAAGTGTAATTTGTCCCGTGAATATTTATTTATTATTATCTATTATTCTTGTTGGCTTTTTGATTTATAAATCATTAACCACACTAATATTATAAATGCAAAAGTAACTTACTCTGTCTGTCTCTTCTTCATGCTTAAACCACGGAACCGATTTGGATGAAATTTTGAACAAAAATAGTTTTTTATTTATTATTATACTAAAAAATTTTGCACAAGCACAGTAGAGACCCGAGAAAGGATAAAGGATAGTTTTTATCCCGGAAATACGACGGGAACGGGAACAATGCAGGTTTTTCTTCTAGAACATTTTCCGCGCGAAGTGGCGGCCACAGCTAGTGCTGCGGGCCTACCATGAACTCTTATAGCAGGTCAATTTTAGCCGATAATTAAACTGTCCTGCTATTTCATACCATGAAAGCGTTATGTAACAGGCCAGTGACTTATGCCGGTGAGCGATCGTATTACTATTCAAACCTACTTCTGCCCTGCATTAGTGTACCATGAAGTGTTTTTGACAAACCGAAATCGATATTAGAACTGCTAAAGTGTCATAATATTGCCGGTTACATGCAGCTGTAAATAAGTAATTTTTATTGGATTGCTTTGTCTTAAATATACTGTAAACGTAAATATTTTTTATTATAACTGCTATTCCTAGCACTAGTCCTATTTGGAATTTATATTGCATATTTTTTGTCATTAACTGTATTTTAGAAAAATATTGATATTGGTTTAAAATATAGTACCTAATTCATTACTTCTATTTAAAGTTTTCAATACAATATTTACTTGCTTTTAAAGTATTTTTTATTTATTTTTAATTTTAGATAAAAAAAGTATCTTCACGCCCACGAAATAAAGAAAACAACGGAATTGGCAAGTACAAACATTTGTATCAGGACCGCGATCGCCACACTCACACATAAAATAAGCATTATTGCATATAAACTACTAATGCAAACATTGTTTCATTGGTCGTTTTCATTTTAAGCAACAATAATCCGAAACACACAAACAGAACATTTAAAAATATACCAAAGTGGGTTACAATTAATTTTATTTTGCTACAAAAAAAAGTTATTTACGTCCTTTTGTAGTCTATTCAAAATAGACTCATCTATTTGTACAATAGTGAAACTTAAGATCGTAATAGTTTCGCTATTCTACAATAGATGGCAGCATTGATTTTTCCGTAGTTTTCAGTTGATCATATTTGAGTAGAGAACTTTCTAGAACGATATACGTAATGACTGTCATTACGCATATCTTTCTAGAAAAATTAGGTCAACCTAAAATGAACTTTATATGTAAGGTGTACGGCTGATTTTATATTGACTTTCTATTATATCATTAGAGATTATATTAAATCAGGAATTTAATTAAAATAAAATGAAAATTGTACTTTCGAATGATATGAAATATCTCCATTTTTAATCATCTGTATTCTACTATCATTTTTGCATTCAAGGATGGCACAATACGGCATAATTCAGTGTATAATAGATTTTCGCACGACGACTATCTCCTAATGATATGGTAAGTATAATTTAGAGTAAACTAAGGCAATTTAGAGTAAAAGCGCATAATAGTGACGCACGCGGCACGCCCACTCTTCACTTCCCCTTGTTTTCTTTATTTCGTTTTCACGCCCGTATCCCCGAAGAGGTAGGCAGAGGTACAACAAGTGCACCCACCCACTTTTCGAATCCCGGGCAACATTGTTTTTGTCAGAAAACTGAAAAAACATTTTTTTTTTAATTTTCCGACCCGGGACCTCATGTGATCAACTTCGACACCGGACCACTAGACCACAGAGGCGATACACATACATTTCGATGTGTGATGAAAATTAACGTTTTAAGTGTGCACTTTTATTGGATCCCGTTGCAATATCTTTATGGGTATTTAAAAAATCTCATAAAACTTCCAATTGTTCATTGAATATATCGATATCATACGATCGTTTTGCTTCCGACATCAATCACGTTCATTAAATCAATGTGTAATCTTAAGCTTTAGAATAGTCACAAACTCTTCCAAAACTCTAATCTCAAAAAATCAAGACGTTTACTCAAGAAATTTAAAAACCGCGCTCATACCATAAATATCTTTATTAAATAATTCAAGGTCAAGTGTATTAGTCCATTAAAGAACGCAACTCTGGGAATAGAGTTGCGTTCTTTAATGGATGCCGCTTAACAAATATTACGTGGTTTACTTTATGTTCCATATATTTTACGTAGACTTTAAATAACTTGAAATACGATCTCTTTTGCCAATTTGTATTCTTAAATTCAAAATTTCTCATTAAAATACATTAATAATAATACCTTTATACTAAAATTTAAAAATCGGCAAGTTATGTGTTTCTCAACGTTAATTTGATATGTGCTGCCAGAGCTATTGGATCCGGCCAGAAGACGACGCATTGCAGGTCAACAAAAATTAGTTCATGGTACGATCGTAAAACCTGACAGGTTAATACTCATAGTTGAACTGCCTGGAACTTGACAAGTATTATAAGAGTTCATGGTAGGCCCTCTGAAGTGCTAAAAGTTGACTCATTTAACGATCGAACAAAACAAAAACATAATATATGAAACATAATAAAAATATATGAAACAAAATTACAGTGATAATAAAGAAACAGGAAAATGAGTCATTTGTGTAAAAGAAACTTGTATATTTTATAAACAATTCAAATAATAAAATATATTAAACGAGAAATAAACGTAATAAATTGAAAAGCTGCTTTGAATATTTAATGTTAAAGACTTCATTAGTTAAAAATGTAATAATTTAATTTAAAAGAGTCAAGTAAATATTATTCATCGTCGGTTCCTTAGCTGGTATTATTTTTTACTTTTTTTTATAGAGACAACAAAAAGTTACATTATAAAGAACACAGGCCATTTTAATTTTGTACAACCCTTGCGTGTCTTTTGAAGTGACGAATATTAGATAAACTAGAATAATTTTCTACGATTTTTAAATCAATTAAATAAAATATATCGCTAGGAACAATCATTTAAAAATAATTGAGACTATAATTTGATTGAATTCTATCATCGTATTTAAGTGTTACCATTTTATAAAACTTTAATTACATTTCATTAAAACAGTAATAAGTTTATATATCATAATTTTCATTATAAGTATTAAATAAAAATTCTCCCTGTTTTTGTATTAAAGAATAGTTAATGCTTATTTTTTTTTCTTTTAAGTACCTATAAAGTGCAAAATTTTGCAAAATCTTAGCTCAGAATACTGTCAATCTAACTTAGATTTCTGGGATTAGCAGTTGTACTGAAGACACCCAATGACAAGATAAATACCTTACAACAGACTACTAAGGAGAGAACTGAATGTTTACTTTAACCTTACCTAAATTCTAACTTTTTTTAGCTACTATTCCCCAAGTTAAAAAAAATATTTATTAAATGCGGATAAATTAAGGATTTGATATAGAACCTTAAGGAATATATTAAACTTTAAGGTAATAACTAAAAAAAACGATGTATGAAGTCTTGCCCGAGTTCTTTGAAAAGCTAATGTATTTTATGTAGACGTATTATAATAATGCAATCCACAGCGCTGTCTACAGATCAACAACGAGTAATAACGTTTTCAATGTATCACTAGGTATATGTTATGTGTAATTTAGATAACCGATATAGTAACAACTGAAATGTAACCAAAAACACTGAAATATAAAATATAAAGTTTATTGTTGTGCTGAGTTTGTAATATTTGTTTTTTTAAATTTGGGAAGTGATGGTGTACAAATATCAATTGTGCTCAAAAGTCTTATTGTGCCAATCTACCATTCGGTGTGTAAGTGAGCGCTGGCTGGTATTGATCCGACACCGGCCTACTGCAAAATGCTCTCGTGCGCACACTTGACACTTGTAAACTGACCTAGGGACTGCATAACATATTTTATTTGTAAGATCAATAAATTTATAGTTATTCCTAACGATGCTATAAAGTGTCATTGCTCCTAGATATTTACGTTTTGAGTTAGGGGTTAACAGTTTATACTTGATCAATAGCCGGCAGTAAGAAATAATATATCCTTAACACTTGTAACGTAATGAACGCAAAAACTTGTGCTGAACTGACTCAATTATGTCGTTATAGCTATTTTAGTAGGAATTCCAGACCGGTACTGCATAGTCTAACTGAGAGCGAATTAAAGTTTTAAATAAACAAAGATATAAACTCGGAATGAGTCTCCTGTTCTAAAAACTTAACATAAAAAAATTGACACGACCGATTTTAACCAGTGTTGCCTCTAGCCGGCACGTTCTAAGCAACTTCACATCTAATGATATATATAAACTTTCAAAAAATAGGGGTTGACGAATATTGTAATTGAAAAGCACAATTATTAAGTTTCTATGTAAATATATTGATAGTTTTTTGTTTTAAGCAGTCTATGAAAAGTAGGAAACGTAAAAGCTACGAGCAGTGCTCGTAGCGTCAAGACCTCTCTTTTAGCATACCACGAATATTTTTCATCTAATTCAGAATATGAAATTCCTTATTGGGATACTATGTTGAATGGGTACGAATTTTTGGGTCAAAAAATAAGGGTTTAAATAAGGGTTTCAATTTTAATTAGTCACATTGCCGTAAATGACTTTTTAAGTCTCTTTAGGTACTTCCTGTACCATTTTTCTGTATTTTGAAGATATGCGTATTTGTAAAAAAGCGCCAAAAGAAATTCTAAATTTATATGTAAATAATATTTTAAGAATAGTAAGAACGTATATATGCCTATCTAAATAAAGGCAACAATCGTATCTTAGCATTAAAAAAGCCAGCTGCAAGTTTAATGTACTGTAAGTATTAAGTACTAATCTCTCTCTCTCTCTCTTTCTCAATCTAACGTACTGCAAGTGTAATGTGATGAGCATTTTTTTAATGTATTGCAAACACAAATATGGAAATGTTTCTAAATTAAATATTATTACATATATTAATAATTTTGCAAGGGGTACAGTAGACTCGATTGCAACCTTGCTTGAATTATAAAGGGTAAAATAGTAGTTATTTCGAGTTGACAACATATATCCGCAAAATTCTGATTGTCGAGTATTTTGTTGAAATACATACATACATACATATCTTCACGCCAGATCCCTTACGGGGTAGGCAGAGAAAACCGAGTGCCATACATCACGATCCTTGCAGGCTTGCAAGCTTGTCTCGCTTCACATTCATCACTCTCTTCATGCACACGCGCCGGTTGCGAAGACTCTTGACACCACCTTCGGACAATACTCGATCAATCTGATCGTGGTATGTCAGTCTTGGTCTTCCCCGGTACCTACATCCTTCCACATTCGCATGTATATTTGTTTTGTTAACCTTTCATCTGCCATTCTTTCTACATGTCCGAACCAATGGAGCATGCCCTTTCTCATCTTTACACCGACACTTTCTTTCAAATTTAACATCTCTCTCACTTCGAAATTACGAACCCGGTCCGCGAGTGTCATATCACATATTTTTCTTTGCGACCTCGTCTCGACCGCGTTGATTCTACTTTCATGCCCTTTCTGACATACCCAACTCTCACTTCCATACAATAGCGTTGGGATAAGCACATGATAATGCAGGGCTTGACGGGCACCCTGACTTAAAATTGTGCTATTAAGTAATCTCCCTAACGCTCCATTCACTCTGTTCCCTGCACGCACTCTTCTTTCAACATCAGCGGTGTAACTTCTATACCTGCTAAAAGCACATCCAAGATATACAGACTCATCCACTTATTCCAGCACTACATCATCGACCACAACTCTTACATCCGTTTTGGTTACTTTTCTTTCAAACAATTAAACTTTAATTGTCTTCGCATTCAAATGTAAGTCCATACTCTTACAATCCTCATTCATAATTGTGACCAGTGTTTGCAGCTCAGATGGAGTTGAGCCTAGAAGTACAGCGTCATCTGCATAAAGCAGGCAGTTCACCACTAGATCACTTATGCGCATTCCCACATTCAATTTTCAATTCAATTAAAAGTCGAGAAAATGTTAATACGTGGAACTAATTATTTTGACTACTAATTACTACTAGAGTTCTGCATCGTCTCTGCCAGATTTTGGATGATGATTGTTTCGTAATAACTAGTCCGCTATATTACTGCTTCCCCTATTACTACGGCCTTAGTGTCAGTTCTTACACCTGCTGTGATCTATCTCAGAGTTAGGTAGCCGGTAAAGTTGTGTATTTGGCATTAAATTGGCCGATTGGTCTGTCAGCACCAATCGGCCAATTCGTTAACTATTCTTAACTGTCCAATTAAAAATGTTTTTGTACGTTTTTAGTTTATTTTTATAAATTTTCAAGTAAATTAAAAGCAAAAAAACTTTTAAAAAAAGCTTTTATTTGAACGTTCTAAAATGAAGAAAATATATATATTTTTTTAATTTTATATGAATGTACACCCTTTATACAAACTTATATGATCATAAAAGCTTGTCGCGATAATCAATATTTAATTAAATTGAAATTTTATTAATTTAAAATCAGCAAAAGCAGATTTTACAAAAATTTATAAGTAAGTACGTTAGCTTTTTAACACAAGGAAATCACGCGACAAACTTTTATGATCATATGAGTTGTGTATAATGAGGTTGTAAGTTCATAGTTAAAATTTAAAAGTAAAATTTTATTTTCTTCTTTTTAGAGCGTTTAAATGAAAGCTTTTATAAAAAGTTTTTTGATTTTAATTTATTTTTTACTTTTTAGTTATCGCTGGCTAGGTTTCTTAGTCTGTTCATCTCATTCAACGTATCATTCTTACAATTTCGTTTGCCGGTTCATTTCGAACAATTTCAAAGCACTTCTTTGCGTTCTGATCTCTCGCCAAGGCTGTCTTAGGGAATTTGTCCCAACCTTCATCGATCCATGCACAGAGACGATGACTCTCTGGCCCATACCGTAAAGGAAAAAGCCGATCTTCTGGCTCCTTCTTTTCGGCCAACTCGACTTTGGATGACCAAGGGAACGCGCCGTCTATCATCCCGCAGTGTGTTAGTTTCATGCTAGAACCACAATTTCGGCAGTCATCTCTGCGTAAAGCACTACTTTTCTTGGACATCTACAAGTCGAGAGGGCCTTATAGCATCCCACCGATTGTTCTTAAAGATGTGTTCCAGAGTTGGCGCCAGTATTGACGCACCTATTCCAGCTTTCCTATTCACTCGGCGGGGTCCGAATTCATGGAAAACAGCTTTAGTGCATCCAATACCAAAAAAGGAGATCGCTCCGTAATCCGTCAAACTATCGGCCAATAGCCATAACATCCTTGTTCTCCAACATGGAGACACTTATAAACTGTCAGCTCCTGAAGTATTTAGAAGAGCACTAGCTGAGTAGTGACCGTCAGTACGATTTCCGTCGTGTCCGCTCAGCTCTTGTGATCTTCTAGTATACCTGACGCATCTTTTAGTGGAGGCAGTTGAGTTGGGATTTAGTTTAGACGCAGCGAAGGCCTTCGATCGGGTATGGAATAAAGTACTTCTCTGAAGCTGCCTTCCTATGGGCTTCCCGAGAAATTATACGAGTGTGTCACAGGTTTTCGGCTGATCGAAGCATCAAAGTCTTAGTCGACGGTGCATGCTCCGACCTCAAACCTGTTAACGCTGGTGTTCCCCAAGGCTGCGTGCTATCACCGACACTGTTTCTTCTGCTATGTTGCGTTATATAGTGATATGTTGCGAATTGATAACATACATTCCTATGCAGATGAAAGTACTGGTGATGCTACATATTCCGGCCTCAGCGCTATTTCTCGGGAACACGTCAAAGTGGGCCGGAACAAGCTCGTGTCTGCATTCGAGAATCGGCTAACCGATGCCTCGGAATGGGGTCATCAAAACCTTGTTAGATTTAAACCCAAATAGATGCAGCTTTGCGCGTTTACTACAAAAAATACACCCTTTGTCATGTCACCTCGATTCGAGAACATTTTCCGGACAGCCTTAACCAGTACTGGAATTCTGGGAGTTGACATATCGAGCAACGTTTAGTTCCGCGGTCATTTGGAAAGAAAAGCTAAACTAGCTTCCAAAAAGCCTGGTGTACTCAGTAAAGCAAAGCAGTACTTCATGCTAGCGCATCGCTTCTAACTTTACAAGGCCCAAATTCGAGAAAAGTCAGCATAGAAAGGGCGCAAAGTGTCTCGCCACCTGAACCGCGGCGTATCGGGCTAAGACCACGTATAAGTAAAAAGTAATTTAAGATTATTACGAAAATAATAAAAGTATTATTACGAATTATAATTATTATTATCAGGTCTTTATAACTAAAAATGGAGGAAATGTTATGTATAGATATCATATGTGACGATACTGCGAGCGTCAAGTTGACAGATGTCACTCTGTCGGTGTCTATCAATCACAAGGAAGTTACATTCTACCCGGAATGTTCTCACGCGCTTGGTAGTATAGTTCACATCATGGTAGTAGTAATACCATGATTTTTTCACACTCCTAAAACTAATAATTTAGCTGGGAAAGGGGACACTTGACTCTAACAAAAATTAGCACTTTAAAGCTTAATATTGCACAAACGAGTCCCTTAATTGGAAAATTGTTTCAAAAACCTTCCCAACGATATCCCAAATTATGGGGTGCATCAAAAAAAAAATAATATTCCACTTGACATGTAAAGGATTTACCCTAAAAATATTTGAAAAGGTTTAATGTTACCACTTTGTTGCTGTAACTAATATGTATCTAATGCTAAGTTAAAGCTTTTTAGTGCTAACGATCTCTGAGCTAGACTAGCGGAAGTACAGGCGGACGGATGGACATAGCCAAACTATAAGAGTTTCTAGTTACTTTGGAACCCCAAAAATTACTAAAATTTTATTTAGAAAAATTAGATTGTATTTTCTTAAGCTTTCGTTCAACTGCTTCAGAGAGTTTCTATAATAAACATATTTAAGTCATGGAAATTCTGAGCTTACGATTTTGTTGTAATTTAATGAGCTTCTGTTTAATGCTTACAAAAAATACTGTATTGTTTTGTGCCGGATATTTTAGTTATTGTTTAAATTTGGTTCAACAAAGCCCTCGTCATGTTATAAACATCGACTAATGTTTTTTATCGTAACTATGTAACAAATAAATGTAAATTATTATTAATTATTAATATGACCACCCGTTGGTCGAGCAGTTAGCGAATCTAACTAGGAATGGATGGGGCTCGGGTTTAATTCTCGACGGGGAGGTCAACATTTTTGTGATGAGCATAGAAGTTTGAATTTTTGAGTCTGCCAGGCAGTTCGTAAAATGCAAATGATTGGCTTCATTTGTCACTCCCATGATGACTACTAGGTAGTAGAATTCTGTAACGTCTCACCCGAGTATTAAGTACCACTGCCTTACCTATTCCTGCTGCGATAGCACCAGTGCTTTCCATTTTACTGTCTTTTTCCATCAGGAGAGCCATCTAATTGTTTTCTACCTTATGATAGGAGACGGTAATGACCCTTCCGATGGCTTTGTTAAATCTACTTTTAACATGATAATGATAATTTAAAATTTCGAAACCCCCAACACATACTCAGACCGCCATTCTGCTACATATGCATAATTTCAAGAACAAAACGTGAAAGGACATACATATGATCTTTGAAAAAGGATTTTGCAGCATCAGGTTAAGATTACCACGGTTCCTTACTTAATGAGCTAGAATTATTTTATTGGAAAGCTCCCATGGCCTCCAGCTCCATTATGTAACCCTGGAAATCATTATGATTCAGAATGTATCTAAAAATATAACAAATGAAACCACAAATAATGGGCTTATTTTATTTAGTGAAGACATTCCATGGCCACTTTCTAGTTCCATTGTCAAACACTGCGAAACTCCTAGTATTAAAGTCCAACTATATCGGCCCAATCTCCGATGGCTACCTTCTAGTTCCAACTTTATTATATCTTAGAAAACATCCGACACCTAAGTGTTTGCCAAAAAAAACCAAATTAGCCCACATTTGATGGGTTTATCTAGATTAGCTTAGAAATTCTCATAGATTTCTTTCAGCTCAGCTATCATCAGACACTAAAAAACATCCTGCTTCAAAGTCCTTACAAGAACGAATTAAATTAGACCAAAATCGACGGTGCTGCCCAATTTACATTAATTCGTTTGTTTCGTTCTCATGACCTTCTTCTCACTTTATCGTGAGAACCTCGAAATCATCTAACACCAGATTATTTGGTGTTAGATGATCCTTTGTAGAATAGGCCAACTGCCGTTCTGCCAGACAGGTCGTAAAAGGCGACCGATTGGCTATCGAGTCACTACCATCGTGGCTACTAGGTGGTAGAGTTCTGTATTGTCTCGCCCGGGTCTGGTTCCACCGCCTTACCTAATCCTGCCGCAATAGCGTCAGTGCTTGTCGCTGTCGTGTTCCGGTTTGGAGGGTAAGGTAGCCGGTAAACTTATGCATGTGGCATTATACCTCGCCACAAGATAGCAACGCACCATTAACATCTTTGGTGTCTATAGGCGATGGTTGACTCTTTCCATCAGGAGACCCATCTGCTTGTTTGCTATCTTATGACATAAAATAAAAAATAAAAAAATAAATAAGTTCAAACTCGATAGGTTTATCTCTTTTAGTTTAAAAGACTATGTAGCTACCTTCCAGTTACATCAATAGATTCTTCAAATCATCGAGCACCGAACAGTACACCAAAACAAACTCAATTAGTCCATAATCGATGGGTTTATCTGGTTTAGTGAGATCTCATGAACTTCTTCCAATTTTATCTTCATAAATTAGAAGTTATTCTGTTCCAAAGTCCTTATTAAACAAACCAAATGAGCCGAAAATTTATGGCGCTGCTCAATTTAAATTCAAAGTTTTCACACCTTGCTTCCGGCTTCATCATATGACCATAGAAATCATCTAGCACCAGGTTATTCCCCAAAACAGGACAAATGTGTCCATTTGATGGGTTTATTTTATTTAATAAAACAGAACAAAGGATCCAAAACTTGATAGATTTTTCTTGTTTAGTTTAGAAGTTCCCATGACTACCTTTCAATTCCATCATGAGATACTAGAAATAGTTCAGCATCAAATTGTTTGCCAAAACAAACCGAACTAGTCTCCACTTGATGGGTTAACCTGGTTTAGCTTAGGAGTTCTCGGGTACATCTTCCAGCTCTATCATCAGGCATCAGATGCCGTTCCGCTCCAAAACCCTTTTAATAACGAATCAAATGACCGTAATTATAAATTCCCGCACGAATTTTGAGTGCTCGGCTACGGAGTGTCGTACGGCTCATCCAATCTAAAGACCGATAAAATTGAAGTAGCGTTGTGCTAGTGCTGTGTGATAGTGCTGTGTGCTGTTATATATTGTGCGATGGCCTTATTGAGCTAGTGACAGTTTATTCTAATGACCAATAATTTTGAGATGACGTCATGCTAGTGCTGAGTCGCTACAGGGCTGGTAAACCGTGCCTTATTGAGCTAGTTGCAAATTGTAATTAAAAAAAATAAATTTGAGGTTATACGATGATTATTAAGCTAGTTGCAGTTGAAGACTGCCAAATTTAAGGCGGCGCAGTGTTTGTAATATGCGAAGGGGTTAAAGAGTACAAAGCTGTACTATAAATTTACTATAAAATTTTACCAAGTGTAAACAATGGGAAATGTTTAAATTACATAATTATGAATGCATTAAATTTCACCCTTTATCACGGCTATTTTTCACCATGCTGGTCTCCGTCTCGTACTGCACGTAGTCACATTTCTGGTAGCACTGAAATTTTGAGACGACATCTTGGATGCTAGTTTGAATTTCCGCTGCAATAATTAACAGATTTACATTGTCAACTACTGGCTTAGCAGTTAATAGGTAGCCGTTGATATTTTTTTAACTCGTCTTCCGACTTGTTAGAAAAAATAAATATGTAATATTATATAAAAATAAGAGGATTATCCGCTCACACCACCAGCCACTTTCGCATTTTTTTCTAAAATCACACGGACCGTTACGCGCACGCGTTCCGAGTCCGTTCCGGTGGACCGTGGTCACAAAAATGGTTAATGAGTTGTTTGGATTGAATCCGATACTGTAAAGCGTATATTTTTAAGAGGTCTTGAGCACTGCAATACACAGGTGTGAGAATATAAATGGCTTAAGCTACAAAATAATTCAGGTGTAACACGACACTTTGAAAAAAATATGACTACTTGTTAGTCGAGGATTTTTAATTCAAAAAGTAAATCGATGTCCTATGCTTTTTGTATTTTTTTATATAATTGGTAAATATATACATACGGAAAAAAATAAACAACATATATTTTAATACAAAAATATTTATTTACATAAATATTAATATATATTTTTTCATAATTAATATATAGTTTTTTTCGTTATTTTTAAATAATTTATTTCTTTTTCAATTTTACACCTATGTTAATTTTTTTTAAATATTGTTTAGGATATTTCACATTCACATCATATGATTTTTTTGAGATCATAGATATGAACACTAAAATTTAATATTAAGCGCTGGTATCATAAAGTTGGTCGTTAACGAAATATATGTTTTATTAATTGATATTTACGGTTTTTTGACAAAATTATTATCTAAACTGTTAGATAATAATTTTTTATTTTAAATCTTAAACTAATCTTGATTACAAATAAAGTTTACTTGTTGATTAATACGCAAAAATCCTTTAAATTAACCTGTATCATAAACTGCAACCAACACATAACACACAGGACTAATCAAAATGGCGGACTAAGTTCTTTTATTTTTCAAGAGCGTATTTGAAAAAAGAACGCCAATTTGATGTTATTCTGTACAATGTTTCGTTCGAAAACGATAAAATACCATAGAGTATTGTATTCAAACTGGTAAATAGTGAAAATATTGTTTTATTGGATGAAGTTAGCGTTGGTCCCTACAGAGACCGTGGTGTATTAACGAAATTTTAGCAGCAGCAGCAATTTTAGCAGAGGTCTCATTAGTTACCAAAGTAAAGTGAGCGGTTATTTTTTTGTTTATTTGCCTGAAATAGGTTTAACATCGTTAACATCTTTGGTGTCTGTAGGCGATGTTTTTTTTTTCAATAGGAGACATATCTGCTTCTTTTCTATGTTATGATATAAAAACAGTACTAAATATTACACCACCTGCAAAAAACCTCACTGACTGTGACTACTGGGTGGTAGAGTTCTGATCAAACCCGGGAGACAAATCTCCAGGGTTTGACCTTCCTTCCTGTCGCAATATAGTCAATGCTTTTCACTGTCGTGTTCTATATAAATTTTGACATTTATAAAACTTATGGTAAAACAGGTTTTTCTTTTACTGTTACCAAATCTGTAGGAAACGAATCAATCACAATAACTGTCTTTCAGTCTCGAGCCGACAATAAAAGTTCCAATCACTACTAATAATAAATCCATTCATCAGGACTAATAGATTATACACCCACTACATAATTATCGGTATTGAATCACGGAATAACATTTTTACAGTATTTGTGATTTATATATTATTATTTGAGTGTTTTAATGTCATAAGAGCAAACAAACAGATGGCTCTCCTGATGGAAAGAAACAACCATATAAACCATCGCTTATAAACACCAAACATAGTACAGTGAGGTGTTAATGTCACTATCGTAAGTTTTAGCACTTTTTTAAAATCAGTACAATTATCCACCCACATCTACCATATTTTCACTCATGTCGGCAGCAAGCACAAAAGCTCAAACCACTCAACGCACGTTTCACTTCGAAACCGAAGCTCCTTAAACAGAAACTTACACTCGAGTTTTGTGCCACTGGGTTCTTCTTTTTTGCCACGCCTGCCAACCACGATGGTAGTGTCTTGCATAGCCAATCGGTCGCTATTACGGCCTGCCTGGCAGAACGGCAGTTGGCCTATTCTTCAAAGAAATTGAGAGAAGGGTTTTTCATGTAACGTGTAACGATAGAACACGCTCACACTTATCTTATAGCGCACCGATACCATCGGCATATTATCGCGCCATCGTTATCACATTGTATCACGCAGCATACAAGTGAATTTATAGTATATAAGATTAATGTAAAACCCAGTTTAATAAGCACATTTATTAACCGATGTGTGACTGTTATTTAGTCGTCGTAATATTGTGGACCACCGACCAGTGAACACGCAAAAAGGAAGATGAATAATACTCCATAGCTAACTTTATGATTATTTCATGACACATACCAGATTTTTGGTGAGATTAGGCAAGGAATAAATATTACAAGTAAGCGATATTACAAATCCATCAGAAACTAATAAGTACAACACAATCAAGGAACATCTCATTGATTGTTACGAGGAGTCATAGGAACAGCGGTTTCAGAAACTTATCTCCGGACTTGGCCAAGGAGACCTTAAAACTTCGCAGATCTTTAGGGAAGTAAGGAAACACAGCCAGGGAAAATTCAGCGATGACGTCATTCGTCTACTTTGGACCCGGCAGCTTCCTCCTTCATTAACCTTGGTAAAATTGCCGATAAGATTTACGACAACAACAGGTTAAGCGAGATTGCGACCATTTCAAAACAAACACAGAATATAGCACAATGACTGAAATATCTGCGCAATTAGCAAAAATTCAAATAGAAATCAATGAGCTTCATCGAAACAAACAGCAACGCAGCAAATTTCATGCAAAATCTAAGTCATGTTCGCATAGAATGTTACATCAAATATGTTATTCTAATAATAACTTATGTTATTATCACAACAAATTTAAAGGTCAGGCATTGAAGTGCGTCCAACCCTGTTCCTGGAAGAAATCGGGAAACGACAATTGGCACAATTAGCGCAGCCAAAGGCGGTAATCTACGCTTCGCTCGCCTTACGGTAACCGACGCCACAGCACGCTACAACCTTCTGACCATCAGCACCTCCCGATACTTCCTTCTGCTTCCAACAGCATCAGCCAGCTTCACAAGCTACACCGCATCTACGCTTTTCGGAATCCACTTCGAACTGCCAACGTTCACTGGATCTCCACGCAGCAACTCTGTCCCGCTCGTTCCGACTCATTGCGAACCACAGCTAAGCGCACTCGTCCCGACTCACCGAGGACCGCGCATATTCTGCTCATCTCGACTCACAGCAGACCCGAGCACTCAAGGCACATACAGTTCACTGGCACAACCAGATGCATCAGTTATACCACCTTTTTCAAAGGGGGGAGTAATATAACGTGTCACGTTAGAACACGCTCACACTTATCCCGCACAGATACCATTGGTACATTATCGCGCCATCTTTATCATATAGTATCACGCAGCATACACGTGAATTTCTAGTATATAAGATTAAAGTAAAATGTAACGCATAACGATACGTGTTCTATCGTTATGCGTTACATTTCACATTTATCTTATCGCGTACAGATACCAACGGTACATTATCGCGCCATCGTTATCACATTGTATCACGCAGCATTCACGCGTATGCTGTGTGAGCGTGTTCTATCGTTACACGTTACACCCGGCACAAACACGGAAAAAACAAAATAAAATTTCGCAGAGAATAACAAATTTTATCAATTTCACCTTTTAAACCTTTAAAGAGATTTTAATGTTTAATCGGTGGTTGAATATTAGCCACAGGCTGTTGTTAGTACATAATATATTAACAATAAAATGTTTTCAATAAACAACCTGAAACACAAACAATTAAGAAAGCATTGTAAAGGAGAATTTTGCCACATGTAGCCATTGATACGTAACTCAGATGGAACAGCCATGTCTGGCCTAAAGACACAGTTGCTGATTCATTTGCAGCCATGCCAAATATTTCTTTGCTAAATCCAGCGACGAGTGTGTGCTAGCGTTTTCCCGTCAACATTAATAGGAAACCTAATTTAATGGAAGATATGAATAGTATGTAGATGGTATGTAGTATATTCAAATAATATTTCAATAAACAATACTTGAAAATAATGTAGGTACTACTTTGTTTTGCCATTATTTGAATTTTTAACTATCGTCATGTCCGGTATGCCAGGATGAGGCGAGCCAGTTTCACAAACAATAGGCTTTGCGAAAACAATACAAAGGGTGTTTCATTGTTATTGTGTCTTGCTTATGTAATATTGTTGTAAATTTCGTTTAATATTAAATGGCGTTAATTTACTACATAATTCTTGTGGTCAACTATTAATTATTAGACGTGGAATGAAATATTGTGAAATATGTTTTCCATATAGATTATCTTGTCAAAAATGCAGAATTTTCTGTTGGTCATACTTCTAGTTATTACTGATGATTGTTTTATTTCCTGTTGTGTTTCTTTGTTATTGTTCGTAAAGTAGGCTTTGGTTTGTAAACCCACATTAAAATTATCCACATTTAATTTATAGAGTTATTTTTATATTTTTCTTTAATTTTGATTTGTCACTTATTTGTTTTAAGTAAGTTTCAAATATACGTCCATAGCTGCTATGTCCGTACGCCCCTATGTTTCTGCTAATGTAATAATATATAAACAATAGCACGGCAAACGGAACGAAATTCCTTAGTTTGTAAAAATTTGCCATTTAATCTTTAAGCCTATCGCAAACCTTGACAATATATTTACTGTATCATTACAGGAAGACAATCATATTTCTCCCCCAAAAATGCCCCCAGGCTTGTTTAAAGAATAAAACATTTCTGCCAGGCATTTCGAAAAAGCGAGTTACTACCGTCGTAACTATTAGGTTTGGCCCGTGTCATATCTTACATATTTCTACTGCAATAGCGTCAGTGCTTATCACTCTCGTGTTCCCGTTAGGAGTGTTAGTTGGCGGGCATACCTATGCATGTGGCCTTAACACCTCACAAAACGGCCAGATACGCACTTATATTATTATCTTTGGTGTCTACAGGTGATGGTTCTCATTTTCTACCACGGAATCTATCTACTTGTTATGTATCATATGATATAAAGAAGATATATATCTTCATAAAAACCATAAATATTAAAAACAAATCTTACCTAAGTTTTGATATACGCAAAGAAGACGAAAAAAAGTACAAGAATGCAGTTCCTCCTCCACACCAAGCTGATTTGCTAACAACAAAATGATATTATATTATTGAAGTGTTCGGGCTTCTTTTCAAAAAATTATACCAATTGTTTTACTACTACGCAAAATTTTAGGTGGTAGAGCTTTACAATGTCTCGCACCAAATACCCGGAGTATTGGATAAAACCACCTTATCTAATTCTGCCATAATTGCATCAATGCTTGTTATTATAGTTTGCCATCCTGCAATACGAAAGCAACGTACCATGAATAACTTTGGTGTCTATAGGCGATGGTTGCTCTTATCATCGGGAGAGCCATCTGCTTATTGCTATTTAATGATATAAATATTAAGCATGTCCTAAAACCTTATCAGAATGATATTAGGCCCCTTGCACGTAGCGTATTTTAAACGCGCACATGAAAATATATGACGGCGTCCGCGTCATCAAATGCAAGAATATTGTAAATAACAGGTGTACGCCTGAGCCACCGAGCGCATCGTTCAATATCCCTACTACTCAAATTGTTTTGCTACCTGTATAAAAGGTTCTGAGCGCCCGCCGTTCGGGCAGACTAGGCTCTGGCGTGGCTCGGTACACTTGTTGTATCTTGCTAGTAGCTTATCCTCGACTCTTGGATAATTGATTTGTGCAAACAAGTTAATTATTATTGTCAACTATAAATTAGTCGCAGTACAATTTATAATGGACTATCTATTGCTTAAATTATGACTTATTTGTAATAAGGAGTAATTAAGTTACTTGGAATTGTTAAACGAGAACTAGTCATTAAATAATGGAAAGCTTTAATAGTGATCTTATGTTATTTTTGATATTTGATACAAGTTGAACAAAATATAAAGAGTTGTTATATCACCACATCCTCATTTTATTTATCGTATCTGACCCTCTTCCTACATATATATTTGAATGTTTTTGTTATATTTGTCTTTGTTCAAAATATAATAAATATATGTGACCGATATCATTACTTATTTGGTCCCAACCAGCAAAATCAATGTATAGAAACATTCCTAGCGCTCAAAATTGACTTAATTTTTGATTGTGCCGCGTTAATACAATTGTGCCTCTTAAGGAATGGTATTATGCTCAATGAAATAAGTTAATTATTGTTGATTTTTTCCAGTTTGAAGTACAAGATGTACAAGTGTGTTCTCTTTGCTACGTTAAAAACGAATTGGTCTTTTAAATAGATTCCGACTAAATACACTAGCTAGGCTAGGTATCTAAGGTTAAAGGAGCTAAAATTATACTAAAACAGATTTTTGAAACTCAAAGATTTCATAACTCTAAAATTTATAAAATATAACTATTTTCGTTTTTGAACAGTTGTCACCTCTGTGGTCTAGTAGTCTGGTGTCGATGTTGATCGCATTAGGTACTAGATTTAATTCTCGTGTCGAGCAATTCGAAAAATGTGTTTTTTCCATTTTCTGATTAAAAAAAAAACATTGCCCGGGATTGGATACGTGCTCGGTTGGCGGTGGGCTTGCCACCTGTCACATTATGGGGCTAAATATCCTCGTCAAATCGTGGGTGTACTTGTACCTCAACCTACCTAGTCGGGGATACGGGTGTGAAGAAAATTTTTTTCTTTTTTTGAACCATTGTGTATTTTCAAAACGATGATCGATTTTATCCTTTGAATGGCATTCAACTCAATATTTGAGCTCTTAAATTTTGTCTTAGCTTCAAAATCGATTAGTTGAAAAATAGGCAAAATAATGTCAAAATGATTTTTTTAAGAATGAATGTCGTAAATAAATCCCGAACGAATGAAGCAAAGCAAAAGATTCAAGTGAATTAAATTTATGTTATTTGACCAGTTTTTTAAAATCAGATTTCAAAAACGTGAAGTCTTAAAGTTATTTTAAAAATATTTAAAAATATGAAGAAGATTTATTAGGTTTTGATTACGTGAGTCAGTTTTGATCTCAATTAAAATGGTTGGACTTGCGTAACCGTCGCAATGATCATAATATTAGATTCCTTTTTTAAATACGCATGATCCTTTCTCTCCATCATATTCGCGTGAATAGTTTCAGTACTTTCAGCGCTCAGGTCATATTCAGCGCTCTATATACACTAATGCCCTTTTGATCCCAGTCCACAATACAGAAAGTTATTTGGAATCTTTTACGCTTACAGCAACACGTCTCTGGAATTATCTCCCAAATTATATTCAAGGGGTTTCATCAATAAATATATTTCAATCTAGAATATATATATATATATAATTACAACTTTAAGGTTAACTGGTAGAAAATGTCTTTAGACGTTAAGTTCACCTTTTATACATTTTGTGTAATAAATATTTTAAATAAATAAAATTTGTTGTAAATGACAAAATTTTTATAATTAAAAAGCTGTATGTCACAAAAGTTAATTCGATTTTTAGCAGTTTTAAGTACATATTTAAAAATGTAAAATATTGTAAATCGACTAGTTAAAAAATTAAGTCAAATCTTTCATTGCTACCTTTCATATAGCACCCTCCCTAACTACTTTTTCAGGCCGTCAAATTGTTGTTCTTATTTTAAATTTCATGTACCACTGGTTTGAATATAACAATGCGATATTTACCCAATCAGGGACGAGCATTGATCATACCGCCAATCATTATTACTTGATGGTAATAAAAAAAACTAGATGTTTACAGAAAACAAACGTCGTGGGGCCGTTTATGAAAGACATTTTGTTTGAAGTTATGAGTCTAGAGGTATTCTATGTCGATGGTAACAACACTACAACTATTAAATTGGAACTGTCACCGAGAAAATAAAAAAATGGAAATAGTGTAACACGCGCATTTGCATCTCATTTTACGCGCGTTCTTATACATGAATTTAATACATGAATTTTTGTTGAATAAATCGTTGGTAAGATGTCAATTAGAATATGCTACAGTTATTTGGAATCCATTTTTTACCAAGTACAAAGATACTATTGAGATGGTACAGCGCAAATTTCTTCGATCTTTAAACTATGGATGCTTTCATTCCAAATCTTCATACTGTTCGTCATTAGTTAAATTCTCCCTATCTACTCTCAATGCTAGACGACTACTCTTAGATCAAATGCTATTTTACAATATATGTCATAATAATTTTGACTGCAATGAGCTCACAGCTAACTAATCAAATATATCTACGGATACCAAGTAGCTCGCTACGTATACGAGACCCACCCGCAATGTCTCTTCACACCAAAACTGTGTCGTGTAATAGCAGGGGTTCGCGCTCCTCTGTGCCGTATAACGAAATTACATAATGATTATTTCACTGATGTTGATATATTTCAATTGGGATTTTCCTCATTTAAAAACAAAATTTTTGCTGAGCTTGATGAGATTACTATTGCCAATTTTCATTATAATAACTTGTTCTAAATTTATAATGTAAAAATATAACTGAACTGCATGTACATCTATCTATAACTTTGTTTGCCTTAGGTATTCACTATAAGTACAAATATGGATACTCTTACTATTTCTTTTTAAATGTATTGTTAAAGAATTAACATAACCGCCAATGTTTAGTCGTGGGTAATAGTGTTGAGTGTGCAATTACTTTTATTAATTAAGTTTATGTTAAAAAATATGTTTATTGTATACCTTTTTTTAACCCAAATAAAATAAGAAAGTAAAACCCATAAATCAGCATCTACGGTGCAGATAACGCGCGGTCCTGAAACGTGCATCGTCTGAGCGTTTAAAATAGTTTTGAACGTGTTTAAAATTGCTTTTGCTAGTGCTCTTACATCTCTTAAATCGTGACTACTTTCTCACTTTAAGATTATGTGTACAAATGTAAACTAAGCTAAAAATAATTTATGTAGAATATTTCATCGAATTTATGTAAATAATATAAATAATTAATTACATATGCTTTGATTAATCCTTCTTTTTATATAATCTACATAATACTTGTCTCTATTCAGCTTAACAGTTTAATTTATTTGACTATGATTAATCAATTTGGAAATTAGCTCTTTTTGTTTTTCTTGTTTTGTACAATTCTTTTTTTATTATTTTTTATAATATTATTATTATTGGTTTAACTAATAGTTGCATGAACCTACATGTTGCATGAGTTAAGCTCTAATATACATTTACCTGCTTTGTTATAAACTTGCTTCAACACTTGTCCTTGTACAGGTTTTGTTGGAAGATATGTCTTAAAAAGATAAGCACATCTATGTACATAGTTTAATTTATTTATTGTTTGAATTCACATTTATTTTTGTACATGAAGAGTTAAATAAATAAAATACTAATACTTAAGGAGTGAACTCCAGTCGTGCGTCGGAGGTGGCAAAGAAATTTTTATTGAAATTTCTTAAACTATCGGGACTACATGTTCTGTGCCAAAAGCCTCCCGCTAGTCAAATAAGAGAATCTAGTTAAAAAAATAACATATTAATGAAAATCTAGTTCATAAATAATATATTAATATTCAACCTACATAAACTCACCCGTGTAATTGAAGGGTAAACAGCGGCATTGCTCAGCCAATCTCCTGATAATTAATATCATCATACAACTTTGATATGATCTCGCGATGAGATCTAAATCCTACAAAATTAATTGTAACTTTGATTAATTTACCCTTATAATCTGTCATCCAACTTAATTATTATATTTCATGTAATGTAATGAAGTAAATTATAATCTCATCAAACCTAAAATTATAGCGGTGAAACTAATGGACTGATATCCGTTTTCAATCTTAAGTCAAAATTCGCAATATAGGGTTTCGTAGTTGCCCATGACACATACTTTTGCGACTTGAAAGGAGCATGAATGTTGATGAATGTATCAAAAAACATTGAACTAGTTAGAAGACATAAAGATTAAGGAACTTATAAGATAAAGACTATGGTTCTAAAATGTTAATAATAAATTACCAATAGACAACAATATTCTTCTTCGATTTGGAACCTTTAAATATAGCTTCTTTCATTCTGTTTGCGAACTTTTCAAGGGGCTTGCAATATACACTTACCTATATATTAATACGTAGAGGAAAAAAAAATTGCGCGAACGGTGTGATATGAAATTTGGCACAGTTTAATTTTACAGAGCGGAGAACTGCTGAAACTTAATCCATACTTTCATACTAATATTATAAATGTGAGTCTGTCTGTCTGTTACGCTTTCACGGCTAAACCACTGGACCGATTTTCATGAAATTTGCCATGGAAATAGTTGAAGTACTGGGGTCACAAACATAGGCTAATTTTTTTCAAAAATCAACCCCTAAAAGCCGAAATAGAGAATAAAAGTTGTATGAAAATCTATTCGTTAGTCCCGGGCTCCTTTCAAGAATAGGCCAACTGCCGTTCTGCCAGGCAGGTCGTAAAAGGCGACCGATTGGCTATGCGAGTCACTACTATCATGGCTGCTAAGTGGTAGAGTTCTGCATTGTCTCGCCCGGGTCTAATACCACCGCCTTGCCTATTCCTGTGCTTGTCGCTGTCGTGTTCCGGTTTGGAGGGTAAGGTAGCCGGTAAACTTATGCATGTGGCATTAGACCTCGCCACAAGATAGCAACGCACCATTAACATCTTTGGTGTCTATAGGCGATGGTTGACTCTTTCCATCAGGAGACCCATCTGCTTGTTTGTTATCTTATGATATAAAAAAAAAAAAAAGAATACTTTTTTAAAAGAATAGTTGGGACGTGATCTACAATCGATACCGAAGCCAAAAATATAGTTTTTAGAATTTTTGTCTGTTTGTCTGTTTGTCTGTATGTATGTCCGGGGTAAACTCTAAAAGTACTGCATGGATTTACTTCAAATTTTGCATGAATATTACAACAGGTTGGGTCAATATATAGGCTACATATTATCACGCTATCACCTAATGGGGAGGAGCAGTGCGGAGTAAACGAAGTCCGCGCGGACGAAGTCACAGGCAACAGCTAGTTGATAATAAAGTATGAGTCGGCACTTGGTGAAATTTCATTGTTATAAGTCCAAACTAGGTTATAATCACTTGTACTTTAATTTCACTACAAATATAGACAAATAATTTTAAATTAATAGACCGGTTTCGCTTTTTAAAGCATCTTCAGGACGTAATATTCTTTACTGTAAAGAACTATTTGTCTATATTTGTAGTGAAATTAAAGTACAAGTGATTATAGCCTATCACGTTTGGACTTATAATAAAAATATAAAATAAAAAGTAATCTCAATTACTCGTTCAGTTGAAGCTATATGCTAGTTTTATTTTAGGTTAAAAAAAACATTAAAATAAAACTCATTCGTTAAAAGGTCACTTACATTTTCGAGGAAACACTGCCGGGAATTTAGAGATAAAGATTTGACGTCGTCTGAAGAATCTATAGATGAGACAGCAATAGAAACGTCGAAATACGTGCCTGAGCTCAAATTAATTGAACTATCAAATAGTGATAGATCGTTCTGACCATCAAGAATGTACATCTGTAAAAATGCAAGTTATTTACATGTTTTAGAATTTGTAATTGATGGAACTTCTGTTCGATTTCGGACAGATTTTTGTCTGATGAACATAGTTCATTGTATTTTTGTATTTGGGTGTTTATCTATAGTAATATTATATTTATAAGTATTTGCGTAAGTCTGTCTATATGTCTGTCTTTCTGTTTGTCTGTTTGTTATTCTTTCACCGACTAAACCACCAAACCCATTTTACATAAACATTAAGTGTAAATTAAAATACGGGCAATACAAGATTCATTATTTAAGTTACAAAAAACGTTTTTGATAAATTTAGCAAAGAGATAGTTATATTACCGAAGTCAAACTATTGCTATTTTTTTCTTCAAAAATCGACCCCTAAGTAAATGTAATAGAGGATGAAAACTTGTATAAAAAATTATATTGGTGACATTTATTTTACTGTTTATTTTTTTATATCATGAGATAAGAAACAAACACGTGGGTCTCCTGATGGAAAGAGTCAACCATCACCTACAGCCTTCAGAGATGTTAATGGTGCGTCGCCATCTTGTGGCGAGGTCTAATGTGGCATACATGAGTGTACCGGCAAAAAAAGTGTAATTTGTCTATTTATGTTGCTTTCATATTTCTGTTTGGTCTATTTAAGGTCAGTTAACCTAACTGAGAGGTGAGATTTCTGAAACTTGGTTTATTCTAAGATTCCTGTTCTATTTGCTGTTAAATTAAATTTTCCAAGCATCATATTTAGGTTTGGAGGACAAAGAGTCTTACATTACTATCTAAGTATCTATCAATATCTAGTAAATACTGGGGAACTACTTGATTTTACGGTATAAAATAACTTTTTAATATTCTTTTAAAACATAATTCGGCCAATTAGTGCCCGTTGTTTAGCCACCATCACTGTTAACACTCCTTACGTCCTACGATCTATCCGGTTTGATAAGCAGGCTTCTAATTTCCCTGACCAAGCTTCAGCCTGTCAAAAAAAGATACATTTTTTGCATTATCTAGCTTGCCAACGACTTTAGAAAATTCATTTCGTTTTCATGAAATGAATCAACTTAAATTTAAATAATAATTGCAACATTTAAAGTGGGAATTTTTATTTAATAGAATAGAAAACATTTAGATATAACCTTAAAGTGAGTATTTTTATTTAATAGAATAGAAAACATTTAGAAATAATCTTAAAGTGAGTATTTTTATTTAATAGAATAGAAAATATTTAGAAATAACTTTAAAGTGGGTATTTTTATTTAATAGAAAAGAAAAAAAATTAGAAATAACCTTAAATTAAGTATTTTTATTAAATAGAATAGAAAACATTTAGAAATTACCTTAAAGTGAGTAATTTTATTTAATAGGATAGAAAACATTTAGAAATAAGCTTTGTATGAAGTCAACGGTCTTTAAAGCAAAATTAAAATACAACATGCATAAGTTTTCCAATTACTTTACTCTCCAAAACAGTATGCGATAGCTAAATACACCAAAGTTATGTGGAAATCTTCGTCTACCTCTGTCCATCTCTGATATCTTGAGGTTTATCTTCGCTATTTCTGCCATAATCGTAGCTATATCGAAAGCTGTTGAAGTGCCCTGGGCGCTACGCGCTACCTCGTTGACTTGCACGGGCTGGTGGGATTCCATCATTTTATGAGCTGTCACTGCTAATTCTTCTAAACCTTTTTCGGAGGTGACGGTAAGGACTGCTCTTACGGGTGCAGGTAAGTGTCCTTGCCACAAGACCTTCAAGGTGTCGTTTTCTATTTTTCCTCTTACCAGTTCTTTCATCCGTCGCAGCAGTTGACTAGGTTTTTGGTCTCCTAGCTCAATCTCCGATATTAATTTTTTTATTTGCCGTGTCTCAGATTCTTCGTAAATTTGTAAAAGAAGTTTGATGAGCATGGATGTTTGTATTTCTGGGTATGGATGTTTATTATTTATATAACAGAATGTATATATGCATTTTTATTAGTATCGTTGACTAACACCCATAAGAGAAGCAAATATTTTCCTATATTGGGGTTAGCTCGGTTCGTGTAATTTGTCTATAGATATTATTATTACTATGTGAAGACTTTTACCAGTCAATATGTAAGTATATTATTTATGTTTTGAGAAATCTATTTATCTATTTATTTTGGTCAAAACAGAAGGTTCACTTAAAGGTAACTGCCCTCAATTCACGTAACAAAACATTAATCGAGTCAAAATGCTTAAGCTGCTTACACAACAAACATGATACGACGACATGTCGTGCTAAGACGTAGATTTGTGTCAGAAAATGTGTAAAAGTCTCCCCGTGTTGGTCCTGGTCGCCTTTGAAGAATAGGCCAAATGCCGTTCTGCCAGGCAGGTCGTAAAAGGCGACCGAGTGGCTATGCGCGTCACTACCATCGTGACTACTAGGTGGTAGAGTTCTGCATCGGCTCGACCGGGTTTGGTACCACCGCCTTACCTATTCCTGCCGCAATAGCGTCAGTGCTAGTCGCTGTCGTGTTCCGGTTTGGAGGGTAAGGTAGGCGGTAAACTTATGCATGTGGCATTAGACCTCACCAAAAGATAGCAACGCACCATTAACGTCCTTTGTATTTATGGGCGATGGTTGACTCTATTAGGAGACCCTATCTGCTTGTTTTATATTATAAAAAAAGCTATAAATTCTTTGACTTGATTAAAATGTTGTTACATGAAGGGCTCCCCCAATATTCACCTATCTATTAGTTGCGTTGCTTGTTTTATAAGCTTTTTTCTTGAAGGCTAAATCGTATCCATTTGCAAACACCCCCAACATTAATTACCCTTAAGTTACTCAAGAGAACTTTAGATATATAATAGAGGCTGACGAATAATTCGGTGGTATATTTTATCAAATTCCCTCATTTAATTTTTTTTATTTATTATTAAAACTTTACCAAAGCCAAGAACAAACTTTACCAAGGCATGAAATCTAAGAGTATATTTTATCAAATTATTAGATTTAACGAATCCGTCCATGAAAATATAAATATAGTGTTATCATCAACATTCTTTTTGATATATATTTTTTATATCATAAGATAGCGAATAATTAGACAACTCTACCAGTGGAAAGAGATAACCATTGCTTATAGACACCAACATATTAAAGATGCGTTGCTATTCCTGTGGCGGGGTCATATCATTACTATTTTATTATTTTCTATAATTACTATTTCGTTATGTTTATAGCTTACCTGTTTTGGTCCGGGTTCCTTTGAAGTATAGGCCAGGTAGGTCGTAAAATGTGACTATATTTATTCATTGTCTCGCTCGGGTATTACCTTACATCGGCCTTATCTATTGCTGCCGCAATAGCGACAATGCTTGTTCGGTGTTGCGAATGTAGGTGTGTAGTGTTATCGTGTAAACCGTTGGCCAGAGTTATCGGGTCATCGGGATCGGTAAGACGGTAGTGGTGTCATTAAATTAAGCGCTTTAAGTTCCGTAATTATATTAATAATTAATAATTAATATAATATAATTATATTAATAATTATATTATATTAATTAATAAGGAATAAATTTGTAAACAAATAAATATATAAAAATATATTGAACATATTTGTACATAAATACATACCTCTTATTATTACGCGTCGCCTTATTCTGATCTGCATACGTGCGTTTCTTGTAACTGTTATCAACCAGCTCATTGAGAAATTGCCCCAATTGCGTTGTACACGTGGCAACGTTGCAGGGCGGCCGGGATAATGTAGGGACCAAGGGTAGTCTTGCGCTCCTGCCGCCCTGCCTCAGGGTCAATTTCGGAAATTGCCTCTGCTTGCCACACACATCACAATTAAGATGGCAAATTAAAGGTTATCCCCACTTTTACTCTCAAGATTGTCACTGCGGCAGGTGTGCGACTAGCCCGTTTGATTCAAGCAAGTTGTACATAAATGTTTAAATAAAAATCAACTCACAGACACATATCCATTTACAGTACTTCCATTGGCAAGCACTCTTCTTGTGTCCACCATTACGTCCAAGCCATCTGAAGTCTCGATCCCAGATAGAAAGTTCGTTTCATTTTCTGCGTGATCCCTAGAAATTGTTAAAATGAAATTGAAATGAAAAAATATTTATTTGCAAGAATATGGGTGTCACAGTTTATTAAAAATAAATTAAAATACCAACATATTCTACCGTGATATGGTGTGCAAAAATTTAAATTTCGGTCGATTTATTTATAATTACTACCAGATCGGAACGCGGCCATACACTGAGAAGATCCGGCGGAAGAAACTCAGTGGGCTTTTTTTTATTTCATGTATTATAATTATTTATGTATTATAATATTTACCAGTATTATTTTACAACGAAAAGTTATTTTTACAATTTACAAAATATCATGCACAATCCAAATTTTTACAATTTACAAAGAATTTTTTAACATTTACAAAATTTATTATTTAATTTTTATTACATTTAAATTTTAAGGTAAATTGTACAAACTTATATTTCTATTTATTAACATTTAATCTTTTCTGCTAAAGTTTTATTTAAAAATAAATCGGACAATTTTGCGAAATTTATTTACCTATAAATAATGATTTTAGACTATCAGGAATATGATTGTATATATTAATTGCCATGCCCGTGTTCGGCTAGGCCTCCTTTAGAATAGATTATCTGCTATTCTGCCAAGCGGTTAGTAAAATGTGAATGATTGGCTTACCACGGATTAAATGGATACGCCTTTCAAGATAATTTCTTAGTTTGTCAGCGTAGCTTGCATTTACCCGCAAAAATATAGAGTTATCCAACTTAGTTACTGATGAAGTAAAATCATTTTAAGGGTAATTTTTAAACCTTGTCATCTCATTCGGTACGATAAAACAGTACAACATGGTTTATTTCTATTTTTCCACAATAGAAAATAACCCACAAATATATGAAATTTTTGACAGCAATAGGAACGTTTGTTCATATGCGCGGCTACATTTTTCTTTCCCAAATTCGTGTCTATTAGTATTCATGTGGTCTGTGTGGTGGTCACTGCCATCGTGATTATTAAGTAGTAGAGTTTTCTAACGTCTTGACTTGGTTTTGGTACCACCCCCTTCCTGCCGCAATAATTTCGGTACTTGTCGTTGTGATGTTCTGTTTTGGATAGTAATGTAGCCAGTAAACTTGTGCATGTGGCATTTCAACCCCGCCACATGAATAGCAACAGACCACTAACATCTTTGGTATCTGTATCTTCTGTGTTCTTCTCGAAAATAATTTTTTTGCCTCAATATTTTAAAAAGTTTGGTATGTTTGATTTTTTGTTAACCGGATAAAATTAATAAATATTTTGTCTTATCACAACAATGTTAAAATCATTTACTTCTTGTTTCCCTATAGTTCTTTTTTCTGTATATATGTTGGTTACTTGTGAGTACCAAGAGAAGCATTTTAGCATTGCTTTTCTCTTAATTTTTTTTGTTTATTAATTTTGTTCGTTGTAAAAACCGTTCACTAACTAATACTCGTAAGAAAAAGTTGCAAATATAAATTTTCAAATTGTTATCTGTTTTTCCGGCACATATAAAACATACGTAATGAAGGCAACACTTCAATTATTCATAGTGAATGTATTTAAAAATAAGATGTACCAATTTCTTTTGTCCCGGTGTTGACCTGACCTTCTTTTTGCCTTACAACTAAGAGTATCGTTAAGACGAAGGAAGCCTAACATGCATCACCAACTTCGCGACAACTACCTAGGTAGTTAAATTCTGCTAAGTCTCAGTTGTCGACAAGGATTGGTACCACTGACTTACTGTCTTACCTATTCCTGCAGCAATAGCGTCGGCGCTTGTCGGTGTCATGTTCCGGTTTCGAGGATAACGTAGCCAGTAAACTGATACATGTGGCAATCCACTCCCGCCATACAAGTAGCAATGGGCACAATTAACATCTTTGGTATCTGTACGATGTTTATCTTTTTCCATCAGAGGAGCCAGATGTTTACTATCCTATGATATAAGAAACGATAAGGCATGATCAGTCAATTTTGATTAGTATGTGGGAGACTTCATTTATATGGCAATACCAAAATTGTATACAGCAATGCTGTCATCGGGTCAGATAAGCTTGTGGTACTATAAAATAAAATGTCAACCTGAAGTATGAGATGTCAAACTGGCAGCAATAGCCGTGAATGGTTAATATTTCCCTGAACATTACAGAACAGTTGAATATCTTGGATCTCCACGAACAATGGCTTAAAAGAATGTTGCATGGTTTTCTGAACTGAAAAAAATATTTGTATGGTAATATTAGTTGACCTGGCAAACGTTATTCTAAGATATTAATTATTCGCAGTAAATATTTTGCTAAAGCCCCCAGGTAATGGAGGAAACGATAAATTGAGTATTACTTTCATCCCAAATTTGGCCAAAAAGTAGATTTTTTCGAGATAGGCAAACATCTAGATTCTAGTGGTATGAAATGTACTTTACGAACTATTCTCATACCTAACAAATATACGAAAAATATTTGATAAAATCGGTCGAGCCGTTTTGGAGAAATGCAACCAAGAACACTGTGATAATATATATATATATATATATATATATATATATATATATATATATATATATATATATATATATATATATATATATATATATATATATATATATATATATATATATATATATATATATATATAGTATAAATATAAGAAGTAATATTTCAAACGTCTATCAGGCTTACAAATAATTTTCCTAATGTTTAGATTGGCTTTGTAAACATAGGTTGAATAAAAATAACTTTTTGTGAAGACTTGTTTTATGTAAATCTACAAAAAATGATTGAGCCAATATTTACCTTGTGGATGTTAACTTAATAGTAGAAAGTATATGAAAACTTATTTTGAAGAATTGCGTTACATGTGTATTGTAAATTAAATATCATAAATAAATGAAAATAAGAAACAAACCCGCTAAGTTTCTTCCGTCATACCTTTTTATGTGGCTGCGTTCCGTACCAGTAGTAATTATAAAAACTTTGATTTTTCAAGTACCTGTAAAGGTTTACTTGCAGGTATTTTCGCCATGTCGAGCTTGTCGATACTAGCTCAGTAGTAGAGCGTCCCAGCTTTAGGGAGGCGGTCGCAGGATCAATCCCTGCATATCGAATTTTTTCTATGTTGTTTTTAAAGTTTTTCAAGTTTTCCCAAGCACGGGTGAATGCTGAATCAAGTACTGTCCGTATGTGGTTTTTAAGAGTTTTATTAAAAAACCACATACGGACAGTAAGTACTTGATCAAGTTGATCATGGTACGTCAGTCTTGGTCTTCTCCGGTACCTATATACTTCTACATTCGCATTGTATATCTGTTTTATATCTGTATATCTGTTTTGTTGACCGTTTATCTACCATTCTTTCTACATGTCTTAACCAACGGAGCATGCCCTTTCACATCTTTGCGCCGACATTTTCTATCAAGCCTAACCTCTCTCTCACTTCCACATTACGAAACCGATCCACGAGTTTTACGCCACACATTTTTCGTAGCGATCTCATCTCTACCGCGTTGATTTCACTTTCGTGCCCTTTTTGACATACCCAACCTTCATTTCCATACAATAACGTTGGGATAAGCACATAATTATGCAGGGCTAAATGGGCAACTAGACTTAAAACTGTACTTTTAAATAATCTCTCTAACGCTCTATTCACTCTGTTCCCTGCATACACTCTTCTTTTAACATCAGCGGTGTACCTTCCATCTAAAATAGAATTCAATGCACAAGTATTTTATATTTAAAATATCGTTTATTTAATTATTTCAAAACCAGCTAGATACAAGCAGAATTAAAATGTGAAATATATTAAATTTGCTATTCTGCGCGAATTATTTATGTGATATCTACGAAGCCACCAAAATGAAAGACATTGTGAAATTCACATAAAACCGTTTGCGGAGAATAGCAAATTTAATTAAATTTATGTTTTAATTTTAATTTTCGCAAAGTAACGCCAAATTGACAAAATACAAACAGAAAAATGTAAAAGAAATATATTTCAATTTTTACTTACAAAATACGAAAATATTTCTCCTCGACTCCTTCAATTTATCTCTCCCGTTCTCTATCTGTTTTGTTCTTCCCCACTTCAATTAAAAGTTTCACTTGTACCACGTGTAAGTTAACATTTATTTTTTAATGTATTAGATGAACAATTTAGTTTCATCAAATTTTTTCCGTGTTGGTCTGGGCCCCCTTTTTGTAGAATAGACCATATTTCTTTCTACCAGGCAGGTTAGGTTAGGCAATCAAGGCAAGGCAATCCATTGGCTATATGTTACACTATCATCGTGACTAATAGGTAATAGAGTCCTGCAACATTTTGCCCGGGCATATGGTTCGCACCGCCGCATTATTCAATTCCTGCCACAATAACCTTAATGCTTGTCGTTGTTGTGTTCCGGGGAGGGGGGGGGGGGGTAAGGTAACTGGTAGACTTATGCGTGTGGTGTTGTCATCCCGCCCCACGAATAATAATGCACTATTAACATCTTTGGTGTCTATAAGCGATATAAGCGATGATTTCTCCTTCCATCAAGGAGACATCTCTTTGTTTGCTATTTCATGATATAAAAAAGTGCATGTAACTCACCTCATATAGAAGATAATCATAAGAGTACCCGAGATCTCCAAGCATAACGTGCATCTTTTTGACGTATTCGTCAGGGACGTAATCTGGTATTTTAACAGATCTAAAACTTGAGTAATATTCAGCTATCTTATCACGCTCAAAACCTCTCAGAGATCTGAAATTATACAAATTGATATTAAATAAATAAATATTTACAAATTAAAAAAAAGTATTTTCACGCCCATATCCGCGAAGGGGTAGGCAGAGGTACAACAAGTGCACCCACGATTAGCCGAAGACACTTGGTCCCACGTTGCCACGTATCACAAATGTGATACGTGGCAAACCTATCGCCAACCGGGCACTTTCCAATCCCGGGCAACTTTGTGTTTCTCAGAAAACTGAAAAAATACTTTTTTTTATGTGCCCAACCCAGGAATCGAACCCGGGACCTCATGTGGTCAACGCCAACGCTGAACCGCTAGACCACAAATTAATCTAATACAAAAAGCAAAATAGGATAATGTATGGTCAACGTTACTTATACATAGAAATACATTTGTACATAAATATATCCCGTCAAAAATGTATAGAATGAATGATTTGTTTATGGTCTTTGCCGTGTTGGTCCCGGCCTCCTTTGAAGAATAGGTCAACTGCCGTTCTGCCAGGCAGGTCGTAAAAGGCGACCGATTGGCTATCGAGTCACTACCATCGTAGCTACTGCATTGTCTCTTCCGGGTCTGGTACCACCGCCTTACCTATCCCTGCCGCAATAGCGTCAGTACTTGTCGCAGTCGTGTTCCGATTTAGAGGGTAAGGTAGCCGGTAAACTTATGCATGTGGCATTAGACCTCGCCACAAGATAGCAACGCACCATTAACATCTTTGGTGTCTATAGGGGATGGTTGACTCTTCATCAGGAGACCCATCTACTTGTTTGCTATCTTATGATATAAAAAAATGGTTCCAAATTCAATTTTTATGTTATTTTTGTTGTTAGATTAGCATAACTGTTTTCCATATTGGCGCGTAGTTGCACCTGTTATTCAGATTAAATACAGTGCTGTTTTTAGATAGATCCTATCTAGTGTGTATTGCGTGTTTCATAATAAACAAAAAGATCAAACAAAAAAGTTTGTCTTAAATTTCGTATCGCTAATGGAATTTCGTGTTCGGAGACCCTCAAAATGTTACAGAAGGGTTACGATGTATCAATTTTATTCATCCTAATTCTTCTGCTAAAAATGATAGTACGTTGATTTTTTTAAAATTGTATATTTTTAAAAAGATGATCAATTTTAATCTTTCGAATGGCATTCAAAGCGATTTTTGAGATCCAAAATGTTTTAGCTACATAATCGAAAGGTTAAAACTTTTTAAAGTAATAATAACAAAAAACATTTTTTTCCAAAAAAATTCATTGATAAATTCCAAATGATAATATTAAAAAATCGGCATGTTAGCCTAAAAGTTATGTCAAAAATATCAAGTATGTTTTTTTTTTTAAACACCATAATTTTGATGTATGAAAAGCTGTAACTTTTGGAAACTTGGTCCTACATTGATTTTTAAAAATGGCATTAGACGCAATTCTTTAAGTTTTAAAATAATTTGAAAAGTATTGATGGGTTGAAAAATCTCAAGGTTATGTTAATACAACACTTTTAAAATTTTTCGTCAAAGTTAACTCCCGAACGGATAAACCGATTTTGATGCAATTTGCGGCATTAAACGCAGTTTTTTAAGGAATAGAGCTAAACTGATCAAACTGTGTAATCAATCTGTACATTAATTTAAAAGTAGTTAAAAAAAATGTTTTTTCGAATCGTCAAAAAAAAATTTTTGAGGTTTTTTCGACCAAGTCGGTTGAAATTTTCAGGAAGCTTAAGTTTGATGGAATCAAATTGGATTCAATTACGTTTTGATCGGTCAAATCGTTCAAATTATGAGATGTTTAAATACACACATACATATACACACATACACACATACACAAACACATACACACACACAAGCACACAAGCACACGAGCACACACACTCACACATGCGCACATACGGATATACCGACGTAATCGTGAAAATAGTTGAAAAAGATTCATAGGATCTCAAAACTGCTGAAAACTCTTTTTTTCGATAATCGGAGCAAAATCAGTAACTTCCTTAAGTACGTACGTAGCGGGAAGTTAAAAAATACTCCTACATATAAAAAAAAATTACGAAAAATATTTTTTGTGGTGTGTACTTCTGGATTTTAAAAACTATTTTATAAATCCTAAAACGTGTAAAGCAGGTAAGATAGAATGTTGATGGTAACACTATATTGACATTGTCATGGACAGATGTGTTGGATATTGTCAAGAATGCTATTGGAGGCTTGAGATATACGTGCTCCTGCAAGTTATGATGTTTAAGGATACGATGGATGCTGATGTTTGTATTTGTTATTCAATCACATGGTAATGTATGGACGAATTTCATGAATGTCGCTCAATATATAAGTATGTATTAGCACTGTTCCAGAAATAACTTTAAAAAATATAGGAAGAAAGAATTTGTAAACTAGATTGGATTGCTAAAGATGAAGGTTGCTGGTTTAAAATCGACTAATGTTAAAATTTTATGCATGCCTATTAAAGATATATAATTACATTTTGTAGCCTCCCTGGAGGAGACTTACAATTCGTCAGAATCTTTCTTTTTATGTATGTTCACTGATGACTCAAAAATGCCTGACTGGTTTAGAGAATATTTTTTTGCTTCAAAATCTATACTTTGAGTACTTATTTCAGGACATGGGGTCGACCATTTTAATTGAGTGAAGATCTAATGCAAGGTTGCAGAGAAACATAAAATGGAAAGTCGGTTATTTGCAGTTTTACTGCGATTTAATTGTTAAATTATTAACAACTAATTTACGTCCTTGAAACATTCTTTTTCCGAAGGCGGTGTCTAATGTCTTCGAAACCAACGTGTTTGCAAGATGAGAGTTATAAATTTGGAGAAAGCAAGATCGTGAAATATAAATAGCACAATGTTTTCTTTGCTTACCCCGTGAGGGATCTGGCACGAAAATATTTACATAGGTACTGTCCGAAGGTGGTCTCAAGAGTCTTCGCAACCGGCGTGTGTGTATGAAGTGAGTGATGAATGTGGAGGAAGCGAGACAAGCCTGCAAGGATCGTGATGTATGGCACTCGGTTCTCTCTGCCTACCTCGTAAGGGATCTAGCGTGAAGATATGTGTGTATGTATGTATGTAAAATGTATGTATGTATGTATGTAAAATGTAAGACATGTATTCACATTCCAATTAAGATATCGATATTAAGCCTTGGACTAAATATTTTTACGAACTGGTAAAGTGAATTGAGTAAAAATGCTCTTCAGCTCAATGCCTTTTCCTTGATTTCCCATGATGGAGGAGTTTCTCAATTCGGCTGTATCCTTTTATGATTGTTAGAACTAGATAATTTATGAATCGTTTTTAAATTTTTTTTTCGTTTGGGAGGATATATATTGCCTTTGTTCTTCCATTCATATTTATTGAAGATTTGTGGCAGGGTTCAGAAATACAGGAAATCGGAATTCGATTGTTACAGTTTTACTACGATTAAATTATATGTCAAAAGTAGTTAAAATTTTTGTATAAATGATAGTTATCTCTTTTCAGGAAATATTTATTTGCTATTATTGCCCACCAATAGTGAATTTCACAAAATAGTGAAAATAGTAGATTAAGATTATTAACGGATTAAACTGGATACGCCTTGCAATACTATTTCTTAGGTTGTCAGTGTAGTTTGTATCTACACACAGAAATACAGTTATATTACTGATTGATGAAATAATACAACTCCTGAGGTATTTTTTAAATCTTCGCTTCTTATTTAGTACGATAAAATTGCACAACATGGCATATTTCTATTTTTTTCATGACAATATATCTACTGGCATTCCTGATATGAATGCTACATGTTCCTCACTTAACACTGTATCTATTAGTAATTAATAGTCTATGATTATTTTACTAAAAGTTATTTGTACAATATCTATTTAATAACTGACATATTGACGTCTGTATTCTTCATCTGTAAGATTTCTCTTCTTTTTCTTTCAGTAAATAGATTTAAGGCCAAATTATTTGCTTATATTGTATACAGGCTAGCTGGAAGAAGTCTCAATATAAGATTAGGTAAAATTTTGTTTTATGATATACATAATTTTAATATTTACTGTAACTGTTTTCCTGTACAATAAAGCGGTAAATAAATAAATAAACCAAACGTGTGAGTTTTCAATTTTTTTTATATCAGTTTTTAAGGAAGAACTTTTACTGCTTTCAAACAAGCGACAGACAATGACACATAGTAACTTTATCTCGTTTTTACAAGATGCCTAAGATAAACAGTAGATCAGATGATACGCTTTTATGAAAATGAACGAATCAACATAGAGTTAGTTTAGTGTACAGTTACTTACAATATTTCTGTTATATTCTTCGTATTGGGTCTGTAAACTACTCTGGGGTCACAGACAACTACGGCTGGAAAGGGAATGCGCTCCGTGGGATACTGTGTTGACTCCACCTGAAAGATATTTCAAAAATACATTACAGTTATCAGTCCATCCACTCGTAAGTTTCATAGTGATAATGACATAACATACATATTTTGTATGTTAATCGACACAATATTGTTTTGAAGTAACTCTTAGTAATTACGTTTGTTAGCAGTTTCTGCTCGTGACATCTTTATTATTTATTTTTAAAAATAAAAACGAATCTCTGAAATGTTTGTCCGTTTATAAATTTATTTCAATAAACGCAGCAAACTGGATAATTCCTTTTTCGATGTGTTCGTTATTGTCATACTATGGTAATTTAGTACTATAAAAATACATACACTTATTTTTTAAAATACCAAAATTTGGCCAATCTATCAAACAAATAACAACACAAATGCAAATGGCGACGGTATGGTGTTGAATGTTAATACTCTTTATGTATTTTGTATTTTGAAACCCAGTTTGTTTCATGTAAATTAGCGTTATTTTCGTTGAGTCTGAACTTTTATTCTCCAGATTGCCTTATGGTGGCATAAAACTAATTTATCGTGCTATTTATTGTAAGTTAATAAAATCTTAAATTATAATATGAATGTTTTATTTCTGAATATATAACATTATACAGTGTGGCAATCAATGGAAGTGGCAAAAGGACTTATCAGAATTATATTTTGTTTGAGTGCCACGCTGTATAGTGTTTGGTAAATTCCTATTTACTATTAAAAGTTCAGTGAAAAAGTAGGTACCTATACAGACTACCGAAACAAAATAGTTTCCGTGCTCTGACATAGATGACGCCAGTATTGCGCCATTAACGATTTAGAATGTTTCCTATCTATGTCTATAACACACATTTTCATCTATGGTTATTGTCAAGAGAAGGTTTGTGAAAAGAAAATGTTTAAAAATATATAACATTATACAGTGTGGCAATCAATGGAAGTGGCAAAAGGACTTATCAGAATTATATTTTGTTTGAGTGCCACGCTGTATAGTGTTTGGTAAATTCCTATTTACTATTAAAAGTTCAGTGAAAAAGTAGGTACCTATACAGACTACCGAAACAAAATAGTTTCCGTGCTCTGACATAGATGACGCCAGTATTGCGCCATTAACGATTTAGAATGTTTCCTATCTATGTCTATAACACACATTTTCATCTATGGTTATTGTCAAGAGAAGGTTTGTGAAAAGAAAATGTTTAAAAATCTAAAAACCCTAAGGTTTTTTTTAAAAAAATCCCATGAAATGAAAATGAGTAAAACAGAAGTTAGTATGAGGAATTTTCAATATATTGACGGAAATAACTATCAACTGAAATATGTATTTTTTTACTACATGCTCGTGCTATAATGATTTTGTCTCAAAATTTTCATTAGGAACTAAACTGCTTTATGCTTTAAAAAATATAATTTTTAAAACCGCTTCATCACAATATAAAAATAAAAGATATTGTGTTACTTCTGCGATAGATCGTGTTGGGTTCGTTTTTAATAATAGACAGTTTGACGTACATAGATGTTTATTCTTTCAAGACTTACAGCAGAATGACCCGAGTAGGGCGGTATAAGGTATTTTATAGTATCACAAGTTTTACAATAATTAAAAGTAGGGTAGATTGAAAAATGTCAACTTCAAACAGATAAGTTCAGATGGCAACACTTCCAAGTTTATAATTTGATATAACGATTCCACGATGTTGCGGAAGTGGCGCCACTGTAGTGCAGCATTTTGATAACAAATTCTAATATCTATTATACGAGATAAACGAATATTAATATTATATTCAAGCATTATTTACAACATTATTTATATTACAAATAAATATACCTAACAATAGACTAAGCATATTCATAGTAAAACTATTAAAAAAACCGGCTAAGTGCGAGTCCGAGGCTTTAAAAAAATTTTTTTTTAAACCACTTCATCACTATAATATGAAAAGAAAAAACAGAAGATAGTATGAGAAACCTTTAATATATTGACAGAAATAACTAACAACTGAAATATTTATTTTTTACAGTGTGAATACTCGTACTATAATGACTTTGTGTCAAAATTTTCATAAGGAACTAAATCCGTGTGAAGTCGACCCGGGTATCGATTGTAATTAAAAAAATCATCACCAAAATGCTTTATGCTTTAAAAAATTATATTTTTTAAAACAACTTAATCACAATATAAAAATAAAAGATATCGTGCTATTTTTGAGTTAGATAGACCAAGTATTATCATAGTAAAACTATTAAAAAATCGGTTCCGTACCATCATAGCAAAAAAAAAACGAAAAAAACACGCTAATTGTATGGAGACACCCCCCATAATTTTTTAATTTTTTATTTTTAGTACTTATCGTTATAACGGCAACGGAACTACACAATTTGTTAAAATTTCAGCTTTCTAGCTATCACGGGTTATGTGATACAGCCTGGAGACAGACAAACAGACAGACAGCGAGGCTTAGTTTTAGGGTTCCGTTTTACTTTTTATGTATGGAACCCTAAAAATATGGTCTACGCACAATGGCATTATATTTAGATAGAAAAGTTAAAAATTACCCGCGAGTAGATATGCCTTGGCGCATTCGTGCTAAATTACGAAATACAGGACTTGTAGTATTTAGTAAATTATGTAAGAACAAGTTTTACTTGATGCATATAATTTAAATGCAGTAAATCTGCGAAAAGTGAATTCTGATCTTCTGTGTTATTAGAATCCTGGATCTGATCTTCACCAAATTAATGTGGGACTAAACGGGAATTATACGCTCCTAAGTAAAGTAAATCTCCAAATTAATTCAGGCATCCATAGAGTATAAAATAAATAAATATAATAAATAAATAATAAATATTCACGGGACAAATTACACTTGCTGATTTAACCCCAAAGTAAGCAAATTATTTGCTTATGTTATGTGTGTTAGTTAACGATAATAATACGTAGAAATACATATATAAGCACTTTAAGATACGTAATAAACACCCAAACCCGGAAATAAAAACATTTATGCTCATCACATAAATGCTTGATCCCGTCGGGGATCGAACCCGAGCCCCGTCGATTGCGTAGTCAGGGTCGCGAACCACTCGACCAACGGGGTGGTCAACTCTGTTGATAATTACTATAATTATCAACAGAATTGCGTGGATTTTCGGAACTTTGTCCACCTTAAACATATGTATTTAGGACACGGTAATTAAAACTTGTCTATGTGTGTGTGTCCTTGTATGAGATTACGTTACTTTTGTGCAATTCCCATAAATCCCACAGACGATTTTCAGATTTGAATTACGATAAAAGAAAATTAAACTATACTCTTTAAATTTCAAATCAGAAAAATAAACTGAAGGATTTCTTAAACTTGGCTTTTCAAATATATGTGAAATAGCTAATATTTAAGTGATCGTAGTATTGTCGAAGAGATATTATCTTACTAAGATGTCATTTAGGGTAACTATTTCACATCGCGATTAAATTAAATTAGCTCCCTCGGAAAATAGATTTTGGATTAAAATAAATATTTAAAATATATTTTCCAAGGGTTTTTTTGTCAATTTCACAAGTGAATGTTCGGCTTTATTTAACGCCAGATTTCAAGGCAAATCTTCACGAAGATGAAAGACGTTAAGTTAACACCAAATAGAAAAAATTAGGCACAAATATTCACGAAATATTTGCACTTAAATTACACATATAATATGAGAAAACGCAAAAGAACCGGCCAAATCTGAATTTATTTTGAAGTTCGAATTTCATTCAAGCACATAAATGCTTTCAAGTGTAACGGCAAAGGTTCACTACTATAAACAGCCTAGTAACAAATACTCAAAAGTTCTGAGAAACTACTCAAAAGAATAAAGATGGCGCAAAATTTTAATGCAAGTATACAGTCCCCGCTGGTGTCTCCAATTCTGCAAAGAATCGGGAAACATACATAAAAAAGAATAAATCGTCTTGAGAACTCCTTTTTAAAAGTTGATATAAAAAACTTATTCATATTTATTCTTGAGATTTTCATAAGTTTTGTAGTCCACAAAGTTCTAATCATTACTTTTTAGATAGTAAATCAACGAGAAACTTGTACTTACAAGAGTAAAAGTTGGATTTATTGCATACTTTTCCCATATCATGTGACAAAGGTATCCACATAAGACAGCACTAGCTCCAATAATGCCGCACCACAAAAAATACACCCAATACGTAGAATCACTCCAAAAATAATAAAATCCGTGTAATGTTGAATGCTTGCAAAATTCTTTTACCTTCTCTGCGATAACATTCTTTGCGTCTTTATTATTTTTCACTCCATTTATTTTTTTCGACACCATGTTTCAGAAGTGTACCTATGAAATATATTCAGAATAAAAATTACTATATATTTATATATCATCAATATGCAAATTATTTTTACGTTAAATCCCTTGGGCAAATAGAACCCCATTATATAGATCACGGTTAAGAAGACTTATGGGGATTAATTCCTAAGAAAATTTTGCAACGCTATTTTAATCCACCTATTCGCTTAAAAATTTGCACACAAGTCTAGTTTCGATGACAATGCAATCATGTCACAATTTCAACCTCATATCTTTACCAGGACCACCAGAATTAATTATGAGTAAAATAGTTGTTGTATGTATGTTCAGTCGATAAGTATTATCAATACACGTTGAACTAAAGTATGTACAATTTTTATGCCATATCCTTTACGAGGCTCATCTTATTTCTTCCACATTCATAACTTTCTTCATATAAACACGCTAATTTTGTAAAATAACAACTTAATAATCAAAAATCGCATAATTCGCAAATATATATATCTGTTTTGTTTATAAGCTCGTTTTGTATATAAGTTACAAGCTCGTGTTTGTCCAAGCTTCCTTTGAAAAGTAAACCAAACACGAAATATTTGACAAATTTGCCACTACCATCGTAACTATTTCAGGTAATAGAGCTCCGCAACGTCTCGCCTGGTTATATTCCTATGGTACAACCATTTTATCTATTCCTGCCGCAATAGCGTCAATGCTTGTTATTGTCAAATTCTAATTTAGGAGATAAAGTAGCCGGTAAACTTATGCATGTAGCATTAACACTCCTTCACACGGATATCATCGTACCATTTACATTTTTGGTGTCTATAGGTGATTTACTTGTTTGCTATCTTACTATATATAAAAAAAACTATTCACACGCCCAAATCAATTCCTCACTTCAATACATTGCACCCTTGGATTATTTTACCTATTATCCAACGATTACTAAATTATTTATTAACTAAAACCCAATGGCGTAACAGAGTATACTACCGTCATATATATATAGTTGGAATTGACTAAAAATTTGACATCCTATGTAGGGATAACTCACGGACCGGGTTCTTAATACTGAAGCGAGAAAGAGGCTAGGCCTGAAAGACATGCTCTAATGGTTTTGACCTGAAGGAACAATGGTAAGTGGAAGGTTAACAAAACAGATATACAATGCGAGAGAACAAGATTTAAAAATGTAGGTATAAGAAAAGATTAAGACTGTCCGAAGATGGTGTAAAGATTTTCCACAATCATTGTGTTTTTATTAAGAAAATTATGAATGTGAAGAAAGCAAGATAAGTCTGTAAGAATCGTGATACTGCTCTCTGCTCATCCATAAGGGATCTTTTTTATCAAAAAATAGCAAACAAGCAAATGTTTCTCCTGATGAGATTCTACAGATATCAAAGATGTTAATGGTACGTTGCTATCCTTATGATGGATTCTTAATGTCACATGCATAAGTTTTATCGGCTGCCTTACGCAAAGATGATATCATCTTTACTTTACCATCAAGCGAATATCCTCGAAGATTTGAGAAGGGATTGAACTATTTCACCCACGATTAGCTCTCTGTTTTTATCCTATCTAATAAAAACCGAAAGGTAATCAAGAAATTGAACACACTAGCTTGAGGAGGTTATGTTACCAGGATAGATGAAAAAAAATGAATTTGATGACCTCGTATTCTGAGCTTATAAAGTTAACTGGAGTAATGACGAGGTAAATTTTTACCTTTAAATAAAAATTTGCAAAACACCTAATAGAAACTGGACATATTTTATCCAAAAATCATTCATACTTGTGACAAGAGGATAAAATTAAATATATAAGAACTATTTGAAATCTTAAAACATAATAATGATTAAATTATACCGTCGAATGAACAATAAAACGTTACAAAGTCGTTCTTATTACACAATATTACGCGTGCTTAGCCATACGAACCCTGCTTATAAAATAAGCATCGCAACCGCGTGCGAGTCAGTATTACTTCGGCTGAAAATGCTTCGGTTGCGAAGTGAAACATGTACTGAATGCGTATATTGTATGCTTTTGTGCTTGCTACTGTCGTGGTGTAAATTGTGGTGAAACAAGTTGGATAACTGTGCCGCTGGAGTCTTTATTATTTTTCAGGCCTACGGTGAGTTTGTTACATTTTCCCTTTCAGTGGTATAATAAGGGTACACGTAAAAGTTTTTTCTATTGGTTTTACAAGTATTTGAGTAATAGTCGACCAACTTATAAAAGATTAGTTTTGCCCGCGATTTCGGCTGCGTAAAAAAATCTAAAAGTCCTAGGGTTACCCGCATAGTTTCCCCGTGTTGGTCCCGGGCTCCTTTGAAGAATAGCGCAGTTGGTCTATCTACTGTTCTGCCAGGCAGGTCGTAAAAGGCGACCAATTGACTATGCGAGTCACTACCATCGTGGCTAATATGTAGTAGCGTTCTGCATTGTCTCACCCGGGTCTGGTACCACTGCGTTACCTATTCCTGCAGCAATAGCGTCAGTAGTGCTTGTCATTGTCGTGTTCCGGTTTAGAGGGTAAGGTAGCCGGTAAACTTATGCATGTGGCATTAGGCCTCGCCACAAGATGGCAATGCACCATTACCACCTTTGGTGTCTATAAGCGATGGGTGACTCTTTTCATCACTAGACTCATCTGCTCGTTCGATATCTTATGATGTATAAAAAAAGTTCCCGTTCCCGTAGGATTTCCTGGATAAAAACTATTCTATGTCCTTTTTCGGGTCTTTGTACTAAATTTCATCCGAATCGGTTCAGTAGAGACAGACAGAATTACTTTCACATTTATAATATTAGTATGGAAATATGGATACTGGGAGAAATTTATGTAGGCAGTGAACCTGTTGTGCGGATATAGCCATCATGGGCGTTGATTAGGTCAAATGTTCATAGAATGGAACAATAAAAGCACTTTTCTTAATCCGTATCATAGTGATGGGCAACTTTGGAACCTTAAATTGCGCGTGACCCCAAACGCACTTTACCAAATGTTTTAATTGTATACTTAAAAAACCCAAACAAATATAACCAGCTGCTTATGCTCGTCACACAAACATTTGATCCGCTAGGTTCAGTTTAGTTCCAATAAGTTAGGGTTACACACATTTATTTCTAACACATAAAACACAAAATTCTAAGAAGCTTGTCAATGACAACACTAACAAAACAGAAGTAAATAAAAATATTCAAATCAAACTGCTTTCTTTTCAAGTGTACTCAAAGTAATTAACTTTGTGTTTATGGTAATGGTGTTATTAATTATTTTCTGTTAATTACTTTTCAGTTATTAGAAAAAAAGTTGAGTCGTTAAGAACGGAGTAGAAACTTTTAACTTAGGGCAAACATTATTATATTATAAATTCGAAGCGTATTTTCGTATTACAGTAAAAACCTTTTATAAATAATAAATATTCATGGGACAAATCACACTACATGATCTAACCCCAAAGTAAGAAAATTATTTGCTTGTGTTATGGGTGTTAATCAACGATACCGATAAAATGAAATACATACATAAATAGAGGAATATATTTAATAATCAATAATCATAATCGGTTTCCGTCGCGGCCGATCAGCTGGTGACCTTCTAGTATACCTAACTCATCGGTGGGCGGCAGCAGTTGAGTCCAAGGGGGAGGCGTTGGCAGTTAGTTTGGACATAGCGAAGGCCTTGATCGGGTATGGCACAAAGCGCTTCTCGTGAAGCTGCCTTCCTATGGGCTTCCCGAGAAATTATGCAAGTGGATCACCAGTTTTTTGGCTGACCGGAGCATCAAGGTCGTTGTCGACGGTGCGTGCTCCGACCTTAAATCTGTCAATGCTGGTTTTCCCCAAGGCTGCGTGCTATCACCGACTCTGTTTCTTCTGCATATCAATGACATGATGCGAATTCGCAACATACATTGCTATGCGGATGACAGTACTGGTGATGCTACATACTCCGGCCGAAGCGGTATTTCTCAGGAACACGTCGAAGAGTGCCGAAACAAGCTTGTGTCTGAAGTCGAGAATCGACTTACCGATGTCTCTGAATGGGGTCGTCAAAACCTGGTCACTTTTAACCCCAAGAAGACACAGCTTTACGTGTTCACCGCAAAAAAGACACCCTTTGTCGTATCACCTCGATTTGGGGATACTCTCCTGACAGCCTCAGCTAGTGTCGGAATCCTGGGAGTCGTCATATCAAATTACGTTCAGTTTCGCGGTCATTTGGAAGGCAAGGCTAAATTAGCCTCTAAAAACTCGGTGTGCTCAGCAGAGCGAGACAGTACTTTTTGCCGGCCCATCGCCTTCAACTTTATAAGGCACAGATTCGGCCTCACATGGAGTACTGTTCTCATCTCTGGGCCGGAGCTCCCCAATACCAGCTTCTTCCTCTTGATCGCATACAGCGTAGAGCGGTTCGAATCGTTGACGACCAGGCTATTTCGGAACAGCTCGACTCTTTGGCATTACGCAGAGATGTAGGTTCACTCTGCGTCTTCTATCGTCTTTATCATGGGGAGTGTTCCGACGAGTTGTTTGGAATAATTCCTGCCGCCGAATTCCACTATCGGACATCGCGTCAAAATTTAAAGTTCCATCCTCACCATCTCGATGTCTGGAAATCCACAACTGTGCGTTTTTCCCGACACTTTTTGCCTCGCACTGCTCTGTTGTGGAATCAATTACCGGTAGGGGTATTTCCGAACGGATACGACATAGGGACCTTCAAGAAAAGAGCTTACTCATTCTTAAAAGGCCGGCAACGCATCTGCAAGACCTCTGGTGTTGCAGATGTCCATGGGCGGCGGTGATCACTTACCATCATGTGCACCTCTTGCTCGTTTGCCCCCTCTTCTATAAAATAATAATAATAATAATAATAAACACCCAAACCCGAAAATACAAACATTTATGCCTATCACATAAATGCTTGTCCCCATCGGGGATCGAACCCGAGCCATGTCGATTGCGTAGTCAGGATCGCTAACCACCCGACCAACAGGGCGGTCATTATATATCATCATCATCAACAGCCCTATGTTGGTCCCGGCCTACCTTGAATAACATACCATGTGCATTTTTGGGAAATAACGAATGATTAGCCAAATCTATCACTATCATCATGATTGCTAGGGTTGTTTTAATTTCATAGGATAATAAACGATCAGATGATTTTTCTAGTGGAAAGAGAAAACCATCTTATATAAACACCTAAGATGTTAATGGTGCGCTGCTATCCATGTAGAGGAGATCAAAATCATACTTACATAAATTTACTGGCTACCTCCAAACGGGAACACAATAACAACAAACACTATCGCTATTGCGACAGCATTAGATAAGGCGGTGGAATCAAACACAGTCGAAACGCTACAGAACTCTACCACCTACATCGCGGTCAGATTAACTTGACGCACGCCGTTGTGACGTCATTTGGCGCAAAACGTAACAATAATGTCCAAAAACATTATGACAAAAACAGAAAACTAACCAAATTGTCTACGCGCGTATCGGTAACAAAAATGCTGACCATGGCAATATTGACACTTATATTATTAAACGGGCGAGCTAAGGGAAGCCCCGTCTTATATTCCAGAGATGCATCAAGTTAATGTGACCGCGTTGTAATTAGTAAACACGGTGTTAATTGCATGTATTACGGAACAAGAATAACATGACCTTAGTCACCATTCATTCAATTAATTTACTGGCTACCGTACCATTTAAACAGATATAGAGGTACTGTTCGCAAATCCAAGTGAGACATCGAATTCCACAAGCTGGTAGTCACCATGGTAGGAAAAAACTCGAACAATCATTGGATTACATGTCTGACGAGAACGCAGATTTTATTATGAGATTTATAATTTTGCTTATCCATACTAATATACTAATTATACTAATATACTAATATACTAATTACTAATTACTAATATTACTAATTTACTAATTACTAATCCATACTAATATTATAAATGCGAAAGTAACTCTGTCTGTCTGTCTGCCTGTCTGTCTGTTACGCTTTCACGGCCAAACCACTGAACCGATTTGGATAAAATTTGGTACAAATATAGTTTGAGACCCAAGAAAGGATATAGGATAGTTTTTATCCCGGAAATCCCACGGGAACGTGAACTATGCGGGTTTTTATTTTAGAATTTTTTCCACGCGCACGAAGTCGCGGGCACAGCTAGTATAATATAATGTAAGATTAGACTCGTATGTTAATTCAAGTACTTATTTATTTATGCTTTGCCTATTAAGAAAAGCTGTTATACTTCTGGTAAGTGGGTGTAGCGAATATATTGTTCGCATATAAAATAAAAAACTTGAGAGGTGTCAAGGGACACCCGGATGGAACGAATTTCCTTTCGCTTAATTTACAAAAAACCTGTAAACACTCAACAAAAATAATCGTCGCGACACCACACTGTTCAATGCGAAATAGAAATGAAAATATCTGGCTTGCTTTCTATAAGAGAGAGAGAGAGAGAGAGAGAGAGAGAGAAACGTCCGCACGCCGCACAACTTACAATACTTTACTATAGCAAAAAGTGTCGTGACAACTTTTCGTAAGAATTTTTTTCGTCTAGCCCCCTTTTACAACGCGCGATAAGGAACTTCGTTCCAAAAATACTTAACAATTATCTTATTTGAGAAGATGTTTTGTATTTTTGAAGTGTAGAAAATACATTGCCGAGCCAAAACAATGTTTTAGTTTCTCAAACTGTACTATTATTGTTCAAAACTTAAAACTGAATACTAACTCCCTAGGGAGTTTGAGTTACTATAGGAGTTGTTTAGCAGCCTCCAGAATAAATTAATAGGATTAAAACTAATAATAACTAGCAAAAAGCAGAGCTTTGTAAGGGCTCGCAAAGTTATACTATCTAGTAATATTTTTAGAAAAGTATTTTTATGAGAATTACATCTTTTAATTTATTGACTTTTATTTAACTAAAAAACAGTTTCACTAAATATTACATTCGCATCAAAGGCCCGCGTCGTCAGGCTTTGGACTAGGAATATTTGGTTTTCGTTTGTTGGTATTTTCAAGAAAAATGGGTATTAAAAATGAAGGTTGATCTTAAAAAAACACACACATTTTTAACATTTTGCTGAAATAATTGTTTTTTTTTTCTAAAATCAGGAAGTTCCTGATTTTACGTCGATTTACGAAATCAAAATCAAAAAATGTTTTATTTAAATAAACCTTCAAAATTTTTGGACTTAATAGTGGACTTAACGCAGGCACGAAAAATTGACGGTAGACACTCAGCGAATAAATTTTTCGAATTTTTCTCACAGAGAAACCCTCGGAGTTCGATTCCAGAGTCAGGCAAATGAAAAATGTGTTTTTTCAGTTTTCTGATAAAAACAACTTTGCCCGGGATTGGAAAAGTGTCCTACTGGCGATAGGCATGTGGCATTAGACCATGCCACAAGATAGCAACGCACCATTAACATCTTTGGTGTCTATAGGCGATGGTTGACTCTTTCCATCAGGAGACCCATCTACTTGTTTGCTATCTTATGACATAAAAAAAAAGGCTGGCCACCTATCACATTGTGAGACTTAAGTATTTTCGGCTAACCGTGGATGCACACGTTGTACCTCTGCCTACTTCTTCAGGGATACGGGCGTAATGTACCTTTTTTTAGCTTTTTACCATCGGGCTCAGATTAGGAATTGATCTCAATACGATATTTTTTTTTTCTTTATATTATAAGATAGCAAACAAGCAGATGGGTCTCCTGATGGAAAGAGTCAACCATCGCCTATAGACACCAAAGATGTTAATGGTGCGTTGCTATCTTGTGGCGAGGTCTAATGCCACATGCATAAGTTTACCGGCTACCTTACCCTCCAAACCGGAACACGACAGCAACAAGCACTGACGCTATTGCGGTAGGAATAGATAAGGCGGTGGTACCAGACCCGGGCGAGACAATGCAGCACTCTACCACCTAGTAGCCACGATGTTAGTGACTCGTTAGCCAATCGGTCGCCTTTTACGACCTGCCTGGCAGAACGGCAGTTGGCCTATTCTTCAAGGGAGGCCGGGACCAACACGGCGAGATATCAATTAATATAAATCAATTAATACATCTGTACTGTTTCTCAATAAGCATATTGTGAAACTCTCTAACGCTCTATTTACTCTGTTCCCCGCAAACATCCCTGCTCTAGACCTAAATTCCCTTGTATTCTCCTTTCAATGATTTTATCATACACCTTCGATGCCAAACTGATCAAACTGATGGCCCTATAGCTATTGAACTTGAACCTCGCCTTTATACGAGGGCACGATGACCGCGCGCCGCCAGTCAAATATGAAGAAACAATTCATGAAGTAGTCTCTTAATAAGTTCAAAAATTCTAATACAAAATGTATCTTCTATCAATTTAAACTCGTTAATTTAATAAGAGATGGCGTTAGTAGTAATAAGATTCTAATACAAATTGTACCTTCTATTTTTTATTTTTATAAAATGGTATTTTTATGGTAGATAACAAATCTAGACATGAATATAAACTACCACGTTGAAGCTCAAACCTAAAAATGCGATACTTTTTCAATAAAGTGTACCACAAAAGTGCATAGATCGTGGCCTAGGTTAGGGCTCGCTGCGCTCGCCCTAATAATAACTTTTTATTTCAGACATAAATTGTCCATATTAATTTTGATGTTAATTTTTTATATTTTTTTACTAGCTGTTGCCAGCGACTTCGTCCGCGCGGACTTCGGTTACTCCGCACTGCTCCTCCCCCGTAGGTGATAGCGTGATAATATGTAGCCTATATGTTGACCCGACCTGTTAGTAGTATTCATACAAAATTTGAAGTAAATCCATGCAGTACTTTTTGAGTTTACCCCGGACATATATACAGACAAACAGACAAAAATTCTAAAAACTATATTTTTGGCTTCGATATCGATTGCAGATCACGCCCCAAGTATTCTTTTAAAAAAATGTACAGTTTTGATTTTCCTACGATTTTATTATATGTATAGACATCATAAGATAGGAAACAAACAGATAGGTCTTCTGATGGAAAGAGTCAATCATCGCCTATAGACACCAAAGATGTTAATGGTGCGTCGCTATCTTGTGATGAGGTCTAATGCCAAATGAATAAGTTTACCGGCTACCTCCAAATTGGAACACGACAGTGACAAGCACTGACGCTATTGCGGCCGGAATAGGTAAAGCGGTGGTACTAGACCCGGGCGAGACAATCCATAACTCTACCACCTAGTAGCCACGACGGTAGAGACTCGCGTAGCCAATCAGTTGCCTTTTACGACCTGCTTGGCAGAACGACAGTTGGCCTATTCTTCAAATGAGCCCGGGTACAACACGGGGAAATATTAAATAAATTAAAGAAAAAAAAAACATTTTTTAAATATATTTTATTGATTGTGGTAAAAGAAAAAGAACTAAAAAGGTAAAAATAATTTAATTTCGATTGAAAATAAGCCATTGCATTTTTTAAACTTTTAATGTAATACGGCTCCTTCGCTTTGTGTAAATCATCGCATTTCATAATTGTATTTTTTCAAACACTAAGACTTCGTACTAGTAAGTAATAAATCTTTGTGTACGTATCACAAAATATATACATAAAAACGTGTTATATCCTCTTTTACATCTTATTTTTGTGTTATAGCACTCACCCCGTGCTTGGGAATCTGGAAAAACCTTAAAAACAGCAAAGAAAAATATCGATACGCGGGATTTGAACCTGCGACCATTTCCCTAAAGCCGGTAAATGGTCGCAGGTTCAAATCCCGCGTATCGATATTTTTCTTTGCTGTTTTTAAAGCTTTTACATCTTGCTGCTAAAATATGACACGCTTTTTCTTTAACCAAAACTTGTTTTTTTAATTTTTTTTCTTTGTTTTTTTTATTTTTTAGTTTTTGTTGATATCAAATCACTTGTTTAGTAATTCCGGTATAATTTACTTACGTAGATAATGATAATCATTAAGAGATCTACAAAACCCCTTACTTTATTAATATGAGATTGCGATCGTCGTTATATTAAAAAGATTTAAAATTTAATCAACATCTATTTAATTGTTTGCAGCTTTTTTAATCAATCTATTTCATTGAAAGCAGCAATAGAGAAGTTTTCTTCGAAGCAAGTTTGAAGCAATCTAATTTTTAAAATTGCCAACCTGCTAAAACAAAAAAAAGCTACGTAAGCTTGATCTGTAGCAAAAAGTTTGGAGCCAAGATAATAACAGCATAATCTACAGTAGTTTCCAGCATCTTCTGCACCGTTTAACTCCAAGACAAGTCATTGTGTATTTAAAGTATTTTCCTTTTAGCTAAACCGTGATGATATTTAGCAGGAAACTTAAACAGCTCAGGGTGTATTATGTGAATAAAATGAATAAAACCTCGACCACTCCGTTGGTTGAGTGGTTAGTGACCCTGACTAGGCAATCGACGGGGCTCGGGTCCAATCCCCGACGGGGACAAGCATTTGCGTGATGAGTATACATGTTAGTATTTCCGGGTTTCGGTGTTTATTAAATATATTCTAGTATTTATATAAGTATTTGAATGTATTAGTATCGTTGACTAACATCCATAACACAAGCAAATAATTTGCTTACTTTGGGGTTAGATCAGTAAGTGTAACTTGTCCCGTGAATATTTATTTATTTATTTACTAAAATTCAATTTCTTTTGGAGGACCGCCCATTTTATTGTAGTCTGAAATTTAATACCTTTTCTTTAATATAAATTTCATACTATCATTGAATCAATATCTGATACGGAGAAAAGTGCCGGTTATGCACTTATCACGTCTCTCCTACTTACATGAAGTCGTACCTAAAACTTGGAAGACCGCTTTAGTGCACAGTTTAAGCCTATAGCGGTAACCTTCTTGTTCTCCAAAGTAATGAAGTCCATTATTAACTGCTAGATTCTCAGGTATCTAGAAGACCACCAGTTAATTAGTGACGGTCATACAGTCAGTACGGTTTTTGTCGCACACGCTTAGCTGGTAATCTTCTAATTTATTTAATACACTGATGGGTGAAGGAAGTAAAAAATAAGAAAGAGGAATTGGCAGTTAATTTGTACATAGCGAAGGCCTCCGATCGGGTATGGCTATTGGCTTTCGAAGAAATTATACAATTGGGACACTAGTTTTTTTTGGCTGACCGGAGCATCAAAGCCGTTACTGATGGCGCATTCTCTCAACTTTAACTTGTCAATGCTTGTGTTACCTAAGGCTGCGTATTCGTGACACGTTGCTATCGGGCAACATACCTTGTTATGTAATGCTTTATACTCCAGCCACGGCGGGATTTTTGAGGAACATCTCAACTAGTGCCAGAAAGAAACTGTATCAGAAATCAGAGAGATGCACATTTTCCGCTAAAAAATTAGCCTTCGTCGTTTCTCCATGTTTTTGAAAATACTTTTCTAAGAGCCTTGCCAATTTTGAAATACTTCGAGTCGACATATCGAGCAACATTCAGTTCCATGATCACTTAGAAGGCAAAGCTAAATTGATCTTAAAATACCTGGATATTCTTAGTGAAGCTAGGTAGTGCTTCACACCTTCCCATCGCTTACAGCTTTATAGAGCGCAAATCTTGCCTCCTATGAAGACTGCTCTCATTTATGGGTGGAACTTTTCAGTACCAGCGCTTTTTTGTATTGCATTCATCGTGTAACGGCTCGAATAGTCAACGACGGAAATATTTCTAACAGGCTTGTTTTTGTAGCGTTACGGGAGATGTGGCAATGATCTGCTTTTTCTATCGAATCTATCATAAGGAACATTCGAAAAAACTGTTTGGATTAATTCCTGCCGCCGAATCGCCATTGGACATCGCGACTAAATTTAAAGAAATTTTCTTTCTCAATGGTTTTTCCAAACGGATTCAACTTAGGGAACCTTCAAGAAAAGAGCTTACTTAGTCTTAAAGGGACTGTAACGCAACTGCTCGACGACAGTGTTAGTGTGGTTCTCTATGGCCAGCGGTGAATAGGACATCGCGACTAAATTTAAAGAAATTTTCTTTCTCAATGGTTTTTCCAAACGGATTCGACTTAGGGAACCTTCAAGAAAAGAGCTTACTTATTCTTAAAGGGACGGTAACGCAACTGCTCGACGATAGTGTTAGTGTGGTTCTCTATGGCCAGCGGTGAATACTTACCATCAGATGAGCCTCTACATTTGTTGTTACATCAATTGATTAATTTTTCGGTTTTATGATAAGAATTTGTGTATTTTTTTGTATTGAAAAGCAAAACGTGAAATTAAATTTTCTAAAAAAATAAACACCATAAATCATGTGGCCACAAAGCAATTTGGCGACGTTTATTGTATTTCAAATAAAATTCCATCACTTTACTTTTTGTGAATTCAATGTTCGTATTATCACATTCATAAGGCTACCTTATCCTCCAAGCCATGGTATGACAATGATAAGTATTGACGCCATTTCGGCAGAATTAACCTAATATTATTTATTATATTTTAATGAAAGACAGAAAGAATAAAATAATAAAAGAAGACGTAAAATGTTATTTTATGATACCAAAGAACCAGATGGTTCTGATGGTGGCTGGTGGTCGGTCTATAGGCGAAAGTTTTTTCTTACCTTCGCCTATAGACCGACCACCAGCACCAAAGATGTTTATGGTGCGTTGCTATCCGTGTGTCTCGGTATTGATGCTACTTGAATAAGTTTACTGGCTTCCTTACCCTCTAAACCATACCTAACACGACAGTATCAAATACTGACGCTATTATGGCAGGAATATGTAAGGCGGTAGTACCAGACCCGGACGAGTCATTAAAGAATTCTACCACCTAGTAGTCACGATGGTAGTGACACTTATAGCCAAGGTCGCCTTTTACGACATGCCTGGTAGTACGGCAGTTAGTCTATTTATTCTTCATAGGAGCCCGGACCAACACGGGGAAAGTGTATAAATTTACCAGCTACCTTACTTTCGATATTGGAATAAAACAACAGTGCTTGTGAATTATCGGTATTACAGCAAAAAGTGCTATTAGAACTCTACTCTACCATCTAGTAACTCACAACATTGACATTGATAGTGCATATATGTGATTTTTGTTGTAAGTCACTATATTTATCTATAAACACACTGAGTTTTCTTTATTTTCGAATACTAATTTTTTAAAGCTAACAATATAAATTAAAGTGCAAAAACAAATGTGAAATTATTTGGCATTTCAATCAATTTCCTATCCAAAATGTTTTGTTTTTTTTCCGACAAGAGTTTTCTATGGTGCATGAAAAGATATAATAATAAACATGTAGTGACATCTATAATTATTTAAAGGCACTAATGCTAACACTTAGCTATAAGCAAGCTTACGAGCCAGTATAATAGATGGCGGTAAAATATTTTTATGGAATAAGCTTCACATTCACCGTCCAGTAACCCGAACCAGAAGAGTAAAAAATATTCGCCTCTTATGCCTTAGTCGCAGTTGCGTCTATTGTAACAAAGCTTCGTGCAATGACACGGTAAATGCAGATGTCACATCTACATCTTTTTTTTATTATCGATAGGTAAGCGCTTGACCTCGATCTCGCCAGATGGTAAGCTATGAGGCCTAAGATGGAACGCGCTTCCCTAGAAGGTACCTGTTCACTCTTCTCTTGAAGATCCCCAGATTGTACTCGTCCGGGAACGCAGACTCAGGAAGCATGTTACAGTCCTTTGCGGTTCGAGTGAAGAATGTTGAGTCGAACCGCTTTGTCCGGGTACATGGAACGTCCACCATATAACGATGCCTAGAATCTGTGCGTCTCGACGATCGATAGAAAAACGGGGATGGCGGAATTAAGTCGTGCAATTCCGCAGCGTACGGAGAGTACGCTGTGGAGTAAAGTGTATCCGACAAAAAACCGATAAATTAGCCACTCTGCGGCGATGAGCGAGGCTCGGGAGTTTTATCTTATCGTGTCATTGCACGAAGCTTTGTGAGGATAGACGCAAGTGCGGCCCCAACATTACTGCAATTTATACAGATACAAAAACGTCAATTGTTATCTATTATTATTTGAAATGCTTAAAACTTTCGCGTTCGTCTGTTCCAGACTTTAAAAATCTTATCATGTGTTGTTACATTTACACTAGATGGTATTTAGTGCCATCTAGACAGATGCATGTGAACTATATAGTGGGTTGTTTTTATAAATACCGTAGTACATCAAATTAATTATTGACATATACATTAGGTGTCACTTTTACAAAACAATATTTTCAAAATAAAGGTCTGTAATAAAATAATTTTATTAGTCTAAAAATACAGGGACTAGTTAACGTGTAAATTAACTTGGCAGATTCGTACCTAATCGAGTAGATGCTTGCTACATTTGGCATTTTTATTTAGAACGATCTTTGTAGAACAGATCTATATAGAACAGCTACTTATACTTAATAGAAAATATTACTTTTACAGAAAATATTTATATAAAAATATATTAAATGCTGCTTTTTAGAATTTCCATATTTTATAATCCATAAGAAATATTTTTTCCATTTTTTTGATAATCAGAGCTAGAACTAGTTGAAGTCATAAAAATGACAATATTTATCAGATGGGTTTATAAATACCATTGCCATTTCCACACATTCGGTATATAAATTGGTGAATTTAATACGTATAAAAGTTATAAAAGGCGCCGATTTCAGCTAGGAGTCTGCAGTGTTTTTCAACGGCTTTTGAAACTAAGACTTTTGAAAATTAAAAATGTTAAAAAATCAGTTTGTTGGTTTCAACTCTATTTTCGAAAATCTTGCTCTTATTAAATATCAATGTTTTGAACCTGCTCTGATTAGTTTAACGATTACGTCAGTATGTTTGTATATGTGCATGTATTTGTGTGTGTATGCTTATATGTAAACCTGCCACGGCTTTTGATTGGATTGACCGATCGCAATGCAATTGACGACATTTGATTGGGGTTGGTTAAACTTAAAATTACTTAAAATCAGGTTATTAATGTCCAAATTTTTTAAAAAAAGAACAGTGTTTTTTGACATTGTTTTGAAATTATTTTTAACCTTTCGATTTTAAACTTAAGACAACGGTTTATGGATCCAAAGAACGGTCATAAATACTATCAACTGCTTTGAACTTCAAATGTGAAAATTTATCGTAAAGTTCCAGAGATGGCCTACTACAGAGGTAACCGCTTTACAGATAATTTGAAATAAAATCACAAAAAGCCAACAATAATTTTTCTATATTTAACAATTTTTATCGTCGGCACGTGGTGAAACTTCATTTGTAATTTTGTTAATACACTTCTACTGTTTTAAAAATCACTTTAAATTTGGAAAAACTTTAAAAACAACAGAGAAAAATATCAGCACGTAGGAATTTAACCTGCGACCATCTCCCTAAAGCCGGGACGCTCTCTCACTGACCTAGTGTCGACAGGCTTGACGTGGCGAAATTCTTCTTTGCTATATGATCGATTACGTCGATTATACTGGTCGCTAGGTATACATTTATAGGCTTTAGGGAGATGGTCGCAGGTTCAATCCCTGCGTGTCGATATTTTACTTTGTTGTTTTTAAAGTTTTTCCAGTTTTCCCAAGCAAGGGGTGAGTGCTATTACATTTTAAATTTAATTAATATCGCCGACCGGTTTTGCCTTTTACAGCATCTTCAGGGCTAGAGACTTTTAAAAGTTTTAGAAGAAATCGGTTGACGATATTAATTTAAAATGATTTGTGAAACAGTACAAGTGTATTAACAAAGTTACAAATGTTCTATTATTTATGTACGAGTGCCAAACATATTATATGCTGAATCTCGAATGTAGATATATGTATGTAAATCGGGAGAACTGTTATATCGTGATCACTGCAGACTTGCCTTTTTTTTCCACTTCCATAAGTCTCGAGACTCCAAACTGCAATTGTCATCTAGACTTTAATCATTTAATTATATAGACTAAAAGACGTGTGGCACTCGGAGACTGCTGCGGTAAAGCTATTGCATAGCATTTTGTATCAACTTATGCAATTACAATTATATATATGATTACGGTAGTTTTCCAATACAACCAATGCCACCTAAAGGCGGGTTGCTGAACTAAAGAGACAAGCGTGATATTTCAAAAAGTCATTAAAAGTTCTGGTATTTATCGATAGATGGAATGGATGCCGGTCGGAGTGGGGGTGTTAGGTTTTTTCGTTGCGGAATTTCTGAATTCGGTCTCCACGCTCAAGGCCAGCGATAGGAGCTATGCAATAGCTTAAAAACTTATGGCAGTTATGAATTTTAAATAACTGTATAGTAAGTCAAAAAAACACCCGAAAGGTGTATAGCTAGATCAATGATTGTGTAAAAAATAAATTCTATTTTCGAAAATGAAAATATTATGGTATTTTAAAATGTTCGTATTTACCAAACAATTTCTTTAAAGTTTAGCGAATATTTTGAAATGGATAACACAACGTCGTGTTAGCGCTCGTCGCGCCAAAAAGCCGCTCTTGATGTCGCGGTCGTAGGCTTTATATCTGTTATCATTTCCGGTAGACATTTTGTGTTACGATACATATATTTGGAATATGATACAGCATTTTTATTTTTATTTGATCAATTCAGCAAATTGAAGCAGCAAAATATTTGAGCAAATTGATCTATCTTTAACTACATAATAAAAACGTCTTTTTCTCCGTGTTGGTTTCGGGCTCCTTTGAAGAATAGACCAACTGCCGTTCTGCTAGGCATGTCGTAAAAGGCGACCGATTGGCTATGCAAGTCACTAACATCGTGGCTACTAGGTGGTAGAGGTCTGGTACCACCGCCTTACTATTCCTGCCGCAATGGCGTCAGTGCTTGTCACTGTCGTGTTCTGGTTTGGAAGGTGGGATAGCCGGTAAACTTATTCATGTGGCATTAGACCACGCCACAAGATAGCAACGCACCATTAACACCTTTGGTATCTATAGGCGATGGTTGACTCTTTCCATCAGGAGACCCATCTGCTTGTTTGCTATCTTCATTACATAGTATAAAACAAAGTCGCTTTCTCTGTCTGTCCCTATGTCCTTATGTCTCTATGTATGCTTAAATCTTTAAAACTACGCAACGGATTTTGATGCGGTTTTTTTTAATAGATAGATTGATTCTTGAGGAAGGTTTAAGTGTATAAACCTTTCCGATATTCCCACGGAAACAAAAGCTGCGCGGGTGAAACCGCGGGCAGGTCGCTAGTATGATATAAAAAAAACACATATATAGGTATGACTAGGTAATAGTCTCTTGGCTACCAAATAATATCGTTGCAGACTGAACAGATTTATTTTCGCAATAGCGTCAGTGTTTGTCGCTGTCGTGTTCCGGTTTGGAGGGTAAGGTAGCCGGTAAACTTATGCATGCATGTGGCAACGCAACATTAACATCTTTGGTGTCTATAGGCGATGGTTGACTCTTTCCATCAGGAGACCCATCTGCTTGTTTGCTATCTTATGATATAAAAAAAACATACTTATATAAATGTAATTAATTTATTGATATTGAATATTTCGAATTAAATTAGTCATAATATTACTTTTTTACTTAACTTATTTTAACAAACAATTGAAATTCAATTAAAAATGCTAGTAAACCTAAGCTGAATTTTACATCCTTTTAGCTCAAGCCTTCCTGAATATGCACCATAAAACAGTACTTCGTAAAACGAGTCTTAAATAAGAAATGTATAAGAAATTCGTGCGTCAGATCACGTCTTCAATATCGGGATTGGCCGCGCATTGGTATCAATTTTTCTTCAAGTGTGCCAGATTTAATTATTCAACACTCGTCTGTATGTAAAATGTCTTCAAATTTCTTGATTTATGCGTTGCGCGAGCTAGTGCAAAAGTTTTACGCAATTCTTGATTAATAATGTCTTTTTGTGGATACTTTTCCAGATGGTTCTTATCGCTTATTCCTGAATAATACAATATTATTCCGGAATAATATTGTATTTTACTGACGCAAAAGCGTTAGTACTTGTGATCGTGATCCGGTTTGGAGGATAAGATAGCCGGTACCCTTTGCATGTAGCAAGACCCCGCCACAAGGATAGCAACGCTCCATTAACACCTTTGGCGTCTATAGCAATGGTTGTCTCTTTCCATCAGGAAAGTCATCTGCTTGTTTGCTATCTTATGATATAAAATAATAATTTAACACAGATGTAGTATGCGCAAGGAAAAGGTATAAATAAAGGCAGACATAGTGTCAACTACTTTTAGACAATTCATGTTATTGAGTTCTTTCAAGCGACTTCCAAAAAGTAGGTTATAAATTCGGCTGTATTTTTAAAATATTTGTTACATCAGAACTCGGTAATTTATGACCTGAGTTTGAAAATTTGTTAGAAACTCTTTTTGGGACAGGTATACTCGTACTCTTGAAAGAAAAAAGAAAGAAAGAAAGAAAATATTTATTTGCAAGAATATGGGTGTTACAAGTTGTTAAAAATAAATTAAGTTACCGACATATTCTACCAATATATGGTGTGCAAATATGTAAAAAAAATATCATTATATATTACATTTAAAACTATAAATTGTATCGATTTTTCAGAATTACTACCGGATCGGAACGCGGCCACACACTGAGAAGATCCGGCGGAAGAAACTCAGCGGGCTGGTTTTTTTTTCTCTAATTTATGTTCTTGTTATAAATATACAAGGATGATTCCATATTACAAAGTTATTTTTATAATTACAAGTTTCATATTTTGAGAAATTATTTTTTTTTTATAATTTACATAATGTTCACCATTTACAAAATTTTTACTACATTGAAATTTTTTTAAGGACAATTCAACAAACTTATAATTCTATCCATTAACATTTAATTTTATCGGCTAAAAATTCTTTAATATCATAATAAGTTTTATCTAACAGCAAATCAAACAACTTTTTGCGAAATTTATTTATAGGCAATGATTTAAGACTATCAGGAATATGATTGTATATAATAATAGACATACAATACACATTTTTTGTAAAAATATTTAATTTTTGGTTAGGCACATATAATTTCTTACTATTCCTAAAATATGAGTTACCAGTGACTTCAGCATTTGTTTTAAATAACTTTTGGTGCTTTTTTACAAATATGCATACCTCTAAAATATACAAACATGGTAAGGGAAGTACCTTAAGAGACTTGAAAAGTGGTTTACAGGAATGTAACTGATTAACACCACATATTGCTCGAATACATTTCTTTTGGACTCTAAAAATTCGTACCAATTCAACAGAATTTCCCCAAATAGGAATTCCATATTGTAAATTAGAAGAGACATATCCATGATATGCTAATAGGGAGGTTTTTGCGTCTCCTACTTCCCTAAGTCTTCTCAAGACATAGACAAATCTATCAATCTTATTACATAGAGATTCAATGTGTGCTTTCCAATTACAATTTTTGTCAATAATTATTCCTAAAAAGTTTGTATAATCTACATCATCTATATTTACTTTATTTAAAAATATATTTGTGTTTTTGGTAATATTACTGTGGTAGTTCTGAAATTCAATTAATTTTGTTTTAGTTACATTAACTTTTAAATTATTATTAATTAACCAGTCTGAAACTTAGAATAAGGTTTCGGTTGTTTCATTTACCAAGTCTTTTTTATTTTTACATTTAATAAGTAGGGTAGTGTCATCAGCAAATAAAAAGCAATCATGTTTTATACTATCAAGAAGATCATTGATATAAATTAAAAATAGCAAGGGTCCTAAAACACTGCCCTGTGGTACACCACAGTTGTTAACAAGGTAGTTTGAAGTATATATTTTTTTACGGTTTCCGCATATTTTAGATATTTCAACACATTGTTTCCTATTCTCTAAATAACTCTTTATCCAATCTAAAGACTTCCCTCTAATACCATATTTTTCAAGTTTTGATAATAAAATATTGTGTAAAACAAAATCAAATGCCTTACTCATATCCAAAAATACACAAAGTGGATACATTTTCTTATTCAGACATTCAGTTATGCTCTTTACTAAATCAAAACATGCTAATGTAGTAGACCTACCTTTCCTAAATCCATATTGATTATTTTTTAGTAGGTCAAAATCAAGTAAATAATTATAGAGCTTTTCATACATAATTTTTTCAAAGATTTTTGAAATGACTGGAATTAAAGTAATAGGTCTATAATTATTCATATCGCACATATCTCCTTTTTTAAACAACGGTTTGACAATACACTTTTTTAATCGTTCTTGATATTTACCTTCCAAAAATTACAAATTAATTATATGGCTAAGAGGTTTTGATATTACACTAGCAACATTTTTCAATAATTCTGTGCTAATATTATCATAGCCAGTAGCATAAGTATTTCTCAATGAATGAATAACTTTTTTCACATCATGCTCATCTACTGGTGTCAAATACATTTGTACACTTGTAGTCAGAGGCTCATAAACGACGATGATCTGGTAGGCAAAAAACTCCAAAGCCTCGCTCATCGCCGCAGAGTGGCTAGTTTATCGGTTTTTATCGGATACACTTTGGAGAGTGCGCTGTGGAATTGAACGACTTGATTTCGCCATCGCCATTTTTCTATCAATCGACGAAGCGCACAGATTCTAGGCATCGCCATATGGTGGACGTTCGACGTACCCAGATAAAGCGGTTCGACTCTACATTTTTCATTCGAACCGCAAGGGACTGGACATGCTTCCTGAGTCTGAGTTCCCCGATGAATAAGGATCTAAGGATCTTCAAGAGAAGAGTGAACAGGTACCTTCTAGAGAAGCGCGTTCCATCTTAGGCCGCATCTTAGCTTACCATCAGGCGAGATCGTGGTCAAGCGCTTCCCTATCGATAATAAAAAAAGTCCCATTTTAATCTGGTGAAGATTTGATGCAGTTTCACAGATACTGAAAATATGAACTTTTAAACTAACGCGTGACCACGGTCAATGTAACTTGCCTGAAACGTCGAGCTTTACAAGTAAGTTCTATATATGTACGCGTTATTGACCCGTTTATGTATTTCAAAAAAAGATACTGAAAATGTTAAGTCCGCTGTAGCAGTTTTGCTGCGTTTGTGCTATGTATACACATACGTGTTAAATCAGGATATATTATGATAATTTTGTCCCCGTTTTTTGTTCGTCGTTTGACGCGGGACCCGGGACCTCATGTGGTCGGTTATCACTTGAGGTCCCGATTTCTGATAAAAAATGTTTCCCAGGATTGAAAAATATCCGGTTAGCAATAGGTTTGCCAACTATCACGTTTGTAGGACCAAGTATCTTCGGCTAATCGAAGGGTCCCGGATAAACACGGCGAAAAATTTTAATAGTATTTATTATGTTTTAATGAAAGACAGAAAGAACAAAATAATAAAAAAGACGTACACCGTTTTTTTTATGTCATAAGATAGCAAAGAACCAGATGGTTCTCCTGATAGAAAGAGAATATCTTCACCTATAGACCAACCACCAGCACCAAAGATGTATATGGTGCGTTGCTATCCGTGTATCCGTGTGACAAGGTATTGATGCTACTTGCATGTATTTACCGGCTACCTCACCCTCCAAACCATACCTAATACGACTGTAACAAGTACTGAAGCTATTACGGCAGGAATAGTTAAGGCGGTTATACCAGACCCAGACGAGACAATGCAGAACTCTACTACCTAGTAGCCAGGATGGTAGTGACTCACACAGCCGATTGTTCACCTCTTAAAAACTGTCTGGTAAAACGGAAGATGGTCTATTCTTCAAAGAAACCTGGAACAACAATGGAGAGAATTAAATTATTCAAAAGAAACCGGTTTTTTAATTGCATTTTATTATATTAATACATATTATAATCCTCGAAGAGAAAAACCATTATTTGTTTTATATTCATTTTATAAAAGCCTTGCATCCTGCATTAGACGGCAAATCGCAGACGTGCAGCTCGGGATTGAAGTGCAGTTGAGCGGGACACTGGCGGCAGATTGGGGGTTGGTCGGGGTTGACGCAGTAGTAGAACAGTTGACAGTCGTCAGGGTGAGGCATCAATCCATCGAAGGTTCTTAAGTATTTGCAGGATAACGCCGTCCTTGTGTTACTGATGCAACGTTGGGGAATATCGTTACTGAAATAAAAACAATCATAAGTAAATTTATATGCCTCGTGGTCTAAGGGTTAGGCCTATTCAGCTTAGATGATGAGTTCCCGATTTTTATCCCTATAATGTATCCCTATAATCCTACAGGGATAGAAACCGGAACCTCAATATTTAATTTAATGTATAATTGACATTTATGAATGAATGAACGATTGAATGAATATACTACACCAAAAAATTTAACAAATTATAATAACAATGGTATAACTTATTCACAAAGGTACACAAAGGCTGTCTTACTGCTAAATAGCGATCTCTGCCAGACCACCTTAGGGTATATATATATATATATATATATATATATATATATATATATATATATATATATATATATATATATATATATATATATATATATATATATATATATATATATATATATATATATATATATATATGTATATGTATATATATATATATATATATATATATATATATATATATATATATATAAAAAACCGACCCGTGTTTCTTTGGAAAAACAACTTTTCCAACAAAGAAACACGGGTCAAAAGTGAAAAAAATTCAGACCTTCCATACGAAATCGACCACGTGATCAAGCAGTTATATATATAACGGGTAGTGTTTTACTACTCTCTTGCCTCGGATGAGAACCGTCGGCCCCGGTTATCGCTAGAAATCGTCGATATTTGTTATCATGTCGGTAAAATGTGGCAATGGGGATCACCACTCATCTCGCCAACCGATAAACCGGTGAATCGTGGTGAACTGGAAAGTTTATAGACGTTCTGCTTAATTTGTCACCCTGCAAGGGAACCGGGCATGATGATGATGATACTATTTAACTATTTAAACACATAAAAACTGCAGCAACGAACTTCCGCTTGTTTGTATTTCTTAAAACCTAAATTAGATCTTAACAAATTAAATGGGACCAAAAGCAAATTAACCCTCCCACACAAATGTAACATTTTCCGAAAATGAATAAAAAAGCGTCCGTATTCCCGAACAGGTAGGCAGAGGTGCAACAAGCACACCCACGGTTTGTCGAATATACTTAGTCCCACACACTGTAGGACATTGATAGGTGGCAAGCCTATCGCCAACCGGGCTATTTTCTGATCTCTGGCAACGAGCCCGCGCCTGATGTGGTCAACACCGACACGTTGTATAACGACATGTACAAGAATTATTCCACGTTGTGATGTGAAATAATTCTTGTACATAAGTAATAAGTGCCTGAAATGGACAAGAGACAAGCTCGTTGAGTGTCTTCCGCCGGATCTTTTCAGTGTATAGCGTTCTGATCCGGTAGCAATTCTAAGAAAATCGACTATTTTTTTTAAATATAATCTATATACATAATATATATAATATAATAAATAAATAAATAAATAATTATTCACGGGATCACTTACTGATCTAACCCCAAAGTAAGCAAATTTGCTTGTGTTATGGGTGTTAGTCAACGATACTAATACATAGAAATACATATATAAATACAAGAACATATTTAATAAACACCCAAACCCGGAAATACAAACATTTATGTTCGTCACACAAATGCTTGTGCCCTCGTCGGGTATCGAACCCGAGCCCCGTCGATCGCGTAGTCAGGGTCGCTAACCACTCGACCAACGAGGCGCTTATATACCTTTATAATAAAATCGTAGGAAAGTCAAAACTGTACATTGAATATTTTTTTTAAAAGAATACTTGGGGCGTGATCTACAATCAATATCGAAGCCAAACGTAGTTTTTAGAATTTTTGTCTGTTTGTCTGTATGTGTGTCCGGGGTAAACTCAAAAAGTAAATCCATGCAGGATTTACTTCAAATTTTGCATGAATATTACTAATAGGTCGGGTCAACATATAGGCTACATATAATCACTGAGGAGGAGCTGTGCGGAGTAAACGAAGTCCGCGCGGGCGAAGTCGCGGGCAACAGCTAGTATAAAAATAAAAATAATAAAAAATGCTATTTTTTTAATTGTAATCATATTTCCAACGCTACCCTACGCTAGGTTTCTTAAAACTACCACAAATACGGTAATAAAATACAATACAACGCTAAATTCGTTTGTAGCCCAAAATCCTCGCGCTAGTATGAATTTAGCTTTGGTCACTAGTGTGAGGTCAACCAAAACACGTTTTTATTTAAAAAAAAAATACTTACATCCACTCGTCGATAACTTTACCATCACAATAATAGCTTATAGCCAGGAAGGCTACAACGTAAAATATTGAAGATATTTTACCAGTCATGATGATGCTTTGTTCTGTTAACTGATACACACACATTTTGGCCTCTCTTTATAAATCAAAGTAAAGGATTTGATAAAGATCGGTAATTAGAAAAATGAATTAACTGAAGTGGTGAGATAGGAAATATTATGGTTACAAGTGGCGGCGCCGTGTTAGGTTGAAGTACAGATTGACAGAAAAGTATATCAACGTCAAATAATTTAGGAATAAAAAAAGACGTGTGGCACTCAGAGACTGCCGCGGTAAATCTATTGCATAGCATTTTTTATCAACTTAAGCAATTACAATTATATATTTATTTTATTTATGCAGTATTTTTTTCTTTATTTATTCGTATTTAAAACACTTTTTACACAAATTATACAAGTACAGATATTACAGAAACACCTATATACTTTCTCACAAACAGCTGATTACGGTAGTTTTCCAATACAACCAATGCCACCTAAAGGAGGGTTGCTGAACTAAAGAGACAAGCGTGATATTTCAAAAAGTCATTAAAAGTTCTGGTATTTATCGATAGATGGAAAAACTAAATCACCGCTGTGCCGGTCGGAGTGGGGGGTTAGGTTTTTTCGTTACGGAATTTCTGGATTCGGTCTCCACGCTCAAGGCCCACGATAGAAGCTATGCAATAACTTAAAAACAAAATACTTATTTATACAATATATATTATATCCATAATTAATGGGAAAGTGTGTGTGTTTGTTTGTCCGTCTGTCACGTAAAACGGAGCGACGAATTCACGTGATTGTTTAAGTGGAGTGGAGATTTTTTTTGTCTCTTTCTAACTCTCTACCTCCTTAAAATGAATTTAACGCATGCAAAGCTGCGGGCAGAAGCTATTATTCTATACTTTTTATCGTCAGCACTTGGTGAAATTCCACTGTTTTTAGACACTGTTATAATTACACTTGTACATTAATTTCCACCCGCCCCTTAACAGAGAACGCCGCGTAACAGACAGACAGACAGCCAGACTTTCGCATTTATAATATTATATTAGTAATATATTAGCAATATTAGTATAGTATATATTAGTATGGATAAGTGGATAGTATGGATGTACAAGTATTATTTCACATCATAATGTGAAATAATTTTTGTACATGTTATACAACGTGTTGGTGTTGACCGCCCTGACTACGCGATCGACGGAACTCTGGTTCGATCCCCGACGGGGACAAGTATTGGTGTGATGAACATAAATGTTTGTATTTCCGGGTTTGGGTGTTTATTAAAAATATTCTTGTATTTATACATGTATTTATAAGTATTAGTATCGTTGGCTAACACCCATAACACAAGCAAATAATTTGCTTACTTTGGGGTTAGATCAGTTAGTGTAATTTGTCCCGTGAATATTTATTATTTATTTATTACTAACTGTGCCCCGCGACTTCGTTCGCGTGGAAGTAATTCTAAAATAAAGAACCGCGTGGAAAAAAAATATTTAGGTGCCGGATGTTTTCTAAGATAAAATAATGATGGAACTGAAAGGTGGCCATCGAGATTGGGCTGATATCGTTGGATTTTATTACTAGGAGATTCGCAGGGTTTGATAATATAAATAGAAAGTGGCCGTGGAACTCCTGATATAAAGAAAATAAGTCCATTGATTGTGGTCTCATTTGTTATATTTTACATACACTCTGGATCAAAATGATTTCCAGGACTACATAGTGGAGCGGGAGGCCATGGGATACTTTGCAATAAAATAACTCAAGCTCATTGAGTAAGAAACCATGATAACCTTAACCTGATGCTGCAAGATCCCATTTCGTAGATCATCAGGTCTTTTCACGTTTTACTCTTAAAATAATACGTATGTAGTAGAATGGCGGTCTGAGGATGTGTCGGGTGTTTTTGAATTTTTTTATTTTATCTTGTTTATTTTTATTTTACGTAAAAATACCTAATTTATTATCACGGTGTATTTATATTGAGCGTAAAAGCCGTATATAACATTAGACTGATAGGTATCATTGGCATTTTGTATAAATTATACACGTACATGTCTGCCTCGTAGTCTAGGGGTTAGCCTAGTCGGCTCAGATTATAAGGATTGGATCGGACAAAAGTGTTATTGCAGTTTTTCTCAGAAATCCAACCGCTATGTGGTACCTCGGAGTCTGACGAACTGTGTGTAAGTAAAAATATGATGCTAATAAATTTGCCGCTCCACATTAACAGTCACGGCGCTATCCGAATACTACCTTGACGTTTGCGAAAAGTCTACGTACATGCCGACATAAACGCCGCTACCATGTAACAAGATTGTAACATTGTAATGAGAATTCAATAATAGGTTATCCACGTTTAAAATACTTGAGTTAATTAACTTTTCTAATTACTGATATTTATCATATGTTTAAGTTTAGTTTAAAACCACGCAAAAACAGATTACTATTGATTTTGCAACGGAAAACATCATGTCTACTTTTAATTGCTTTTACCTTTTGGTATTTCTCTCTTTAAGCTACTGTGTTTGTGATGGCGAAGTTATTGGTGGTTGGATGTAAGTATTTTTTTTATCCTTGCGTAAACCTGAGCTTATTTTGAAGAATAAATCATCTTTTTATGCGAAGTATTTTGTAAAAGCACAAGACACACTAGATATTTCGACAACATCGCTGTTTTATTGATTTAGGCGTTATTTTGCGGAAATCTATACAAGTAAATAAAACTGGAGTGTCTGTTTGTAATATTATAATAACCACTTCTTACTAAATGTATATGGAAGTATACACGGTACACATACCAAAACATTTTTTTAACATTTTTGTCTGTGTCTATCTGTCTGTCTATCTGTTTGCCTGTATGTCTGTTTGTTCCGGGTAATCTTCGAAACGGCTAGACCGATAATAACGGGACTTTCACTAGCCGATAGCTCGTGTAATAAGGAGTAACTTAGGTTACTTTTATTTTTAAAAAATTTCACGCAGACGCAGTCGTGGGCACAGCTTTTAAAAACTTTAATTGTGCCAAATTTCATAATTCATCGCTAACGTATTGTCTAAAAAATGAGTCCAAAGTTTTTCCTTTACGTAATAATATATTTTGCTGTTTTCCACGAACCTTTTTATGTGATCTCCGCGATGCCACTGTAAAGAAAGACGGTGGTTTAATAAATGGATAAAGCTTAAAGAAGATCCGGTCTTCAAAAAAGACCCCGCGGCAAAATTATCCATCCACAAACTTGAACCGACTACCACATTGTTGCCATTTGGTTTTTCACCGTTTGGTACCATTTGGTTGCCTTTTTTTAAGAAAAATTAACGGCTATTCAGTTTGACATCTCGTAAAAGGTGTAAGAAGGTAAATACGAGTCATTAACATTATAACTATTCACTAAGAGGTAGAATTCTACAAAATCTCATCTGGGCTTAGTACCGCCACCTTGTTCAATCCTGTTGCAACTGAGTTAGTACATGTCGTTGTCATATACTGGTTTGGATTGTAAGGTGGTTTCGAAGGTTTAAAGGTTGTTTTACGTGATTGAGTAAACTCAGTCACATAAAACTACCAAACAGATTTGTATAAAATTAAGCAAACATTTTTTTCACACTCTGTATTGGTTCGGGCTCCTTTAAAGAATAGGCCAACTGCCGGGAAGAAGCCAGGCAGATCTTAAGAGGCGACCGACTGGCTATGCGAGTCACTACAATCGTGACTACTAAAAGTATGGTTCTGTATTTTCTCATCTGGGTCTGGTACCACTACCTTACCTATTCCTGCCGCAATAGTGTCAATGATTGTCATTGTCGTGTTCCGGTTTGGAGGGTAAGGTATCCGGTAAACTTATGCATGTGGCATTAGACCTCGCCATCCTTTTTTTCTTTACTTTCCATACTCATTATTTTGCAAAAAATATGTTATTCAAGATGGATTTACCAAAAAAAAATTACAATGTAGGGAGCCGCAAGGTAACACTAATTATTCATAAATTACAAAAAATCTAATTTCAGTAACGATGTCCCAGAACGTTGCGTCAACAACACAAAGACAGAAGTATCCTGCAACAGCACCATGGATAGTCTGACTCCTCACCCTGACGACTGCCAGCTGTTCTACTACTGCGTCAACCCCGACAAGCCTCCAGTATGCCGCCAGTGCCCCGCACAATTACACTTCAATCCTGACCTCCACGTCTGCGATTTGCCTAATAACGCTAATTGTAATGCTACCATAAAATAGTTTTATATAGCATCACTACATCTTCTTGAACTGTAAAGCAGAATATATTAATCGCATTCAAAGATCGTTTTATTTTTTCCCCGTGAAGAATAGACCAACTGCCGTTCTGCCAGGCAGGTCGTAAAAGGCGACCGATTGACTCTGCAAGTCACAACCATCGTACTACTACGTGGTAGAGTTCTGCATTGTCTCGCCCGGTCTGGTTCCACCGCCTTACTTATTCCTGCCGCAATAGCGTCAATGCTCGTCACTGTCATGTTTCGGTTTGGGGGGTAAGGTAGTCGTTAGACTTATGCATGTGGCCACCGGCATCCCACCACATGAATAGCAACACATCATTTACATCTTTGGTTTCTATATGCGATGGTTTCTTTTTCCAGCAAGAGAGCCATCTGCTTGTTTAATATCTTACGATATAAAAAAAATATTAATAATTTGTCGAAATTTTTTCTAAATGTATGTTGACCAATTACTCGAGGACGCTTAAACTGATTTAAAAGATTCTTTTTTTTGTTTCAAAGGATATTCAGGTACTATCATTTGAATTTGTTTAAAAATGACAATTTTTTCAAACTGCTGGAAAATGATAGGAGTAGTTCCAATACCAAAAAGTAAAACGGGGTCAGAAATAAATAATTTTAGACCGGTAGCAATACTATCGTCTTCAGCTAAAGTATTCGAATCGGCTTTGCGACATAGTCTACAGGAACAGGGTATCGACTCAACTCACAGACGCGCAGCACGGCTTTAGACCTGGCCGTAGCACAATAAGCAATCTCCTTAATGCGATGGCATACATAGTTCCTCATGTAGACGTAGGTGTGCAGACTGACGCTGCTTACTTTGATTTAAAAAAGGCTTTTGTTTAGTCGATAACGACGTTTTATTAGCAAAGCTAGCAAATTTCGGTTTCACCAAACAACTACTGCAATTTTTTGTTAGCTACATGAGGGACAGAATGCAATATGTAGAATATGAGGGTTTTAGGTCAGAGCCATACTACACTAGAACGGGCGTCAGTCAAGGTAGTAATTTGGGACCTTTGGAATTTATTGTTATGGTTAACAATCTGCTGGAAGTAGAGAAGCATGCAAAATGTTTACTGTTTGCTGACGACCTTAAGTTACTACTTGGCATTAAAAATAGAAGTGACTGTAGACATCTACAAAATGACATTAACAGCGTGGTGGAGTGGAGTACAGCAAATAAACTCCATTTTAATGTTGACAAATGCAACGTAATCACATTCAGTCGCGCCAAGGCACCGTTGCATTACGTCTATAAAATGGAAGATACACCTATGGCAAGAACGAAAGTGATCAGGGATCTAGGTGTTCAATTGAATGTAGGGCTGACGTTTCGAGAGCACATAGTCGTGGTTTGCAAAAAAGCCTATAAAAAACTAGGCTTTGTTCTTCGTTGTGCAGGAGAATTTACTAGTATAGTTCTCATAAAAAAATTATACAACGCTCTTGTTAGGAGCCAGTTGGAATGCAACACGTCTGTATGGTCCCCACATGAAGTAAAGTATAACATTATGGTAGAGCGTATACAAAACAAGTTTACTCGATACCTTTACTTTAGACTGTATGGAGTATATCCGTTCTATCCTTTGATATATCCAACCTTGTTTGTATTAGGCATGGTTGGATACAACAAACTAGAAACGAAAAGGGACTTGTCGCTAGCTAAGTATGTACTGTGTTTCGGGGATTTTTTTTTAATATTTGTATGTTGGACAGCCTGGGATTAAATGTCCCCGACCAGTTTGTCCATCGGAGACGAAAACCATCTTTGTTCGAGGTACCCTGTGGAAGGACAAATTTGCAAAATAAATCATCTCTGACACGCTCGTTACAGGTGCATAACTTGGTAAGCGACAGCATTGAATTGTTTTCGTGTTCTCTGGGCCAGTTCGAACAAGTAACGTTATGGCGACTAGGGTGTCGTGGCGTTGACTTACCAAACAGTTAATTTTAGATTTTATTTTTATTTCTATTTTATTTTTTTATATTAATTTCCTTTTTATTTGACCTGATTTAAAATTTATTTTTGTAATAATATTTGTTTTACAATTTTATTTTTCCTTGTGATTACTTCTCTTAAATTATATTTATTTTGACATTTTTTAAAAAAAATATATAATTTGTATGGTAGAAATTGATTTCAAATTTGATTTTCCTTATAATTTTTTTATGTATTATTATTATTTTGACATTTTTTTATAATTTTCTATTAATGTTTATAATATTTTTCATTGGTAAATTCATTGTAGTAAAATTCTATTTTTTGTATACAATGACGATTTTTCAGAACAACCTTCAATTTTTTATAATGATATATGATTTTGTGATGACTACATTATTGCATTAGGGCAACCTGTAAAAATAGTTGTAAATGTGAATAAATAAATAAATAAAAAAAAATTGTTAAGATTTTATATAGGACTCCGGAGAACAGGAACTGTACAGTCAATTGTTTTCAGTTTTACTGCGATTTAATAATAATTAGTCTAAGAAACCATCATAGTTGTCTGATTTGTAAATCACATACCTACCTTCCAAACTGGAACACGACAGTAACAAACACTGTCTTTACTGCATTAGGAATAGGTAATGTGGTGAAATTGATATAAAAAACCCAAGACACACAGTCCCGAACAAAACTGACACTCAGAACTACTCCTAATTTCACATAAGTATCTAGTTATGGGTATGGCAAATACAGATGTTATTGCATATTCAACCTTAAGCGGAAGAGTTATAGTTGTTTTTACAAAGCAATGTACAAAAAATTTAAAAAATTTCAGTGTCGCGACCGACGCGATTCTACTTAAAATGAGCGCACAATTTAAAATTGTGCGCTTATTTTTTGAAGGGTGGTTTTGAGACACTGAATATGCGTCTCGGGTTTTTATATCTATGGGTGGTGGAAAACCAAACTCCAGTGAAACATTATGTAACTCTATCGCTTAGTAGTTACGATGTTAATGACTGGTATATCTATTCGTACGCTTTTTTCGAACTGCCTGATAGAATTGCTGATGATCTTGAAATAACCAATCGCCCCATCGGCCTAGTGGTTATCGAAACGAACCACTAATCTATGAGGTTTGGGTCCAATTTCCTATGATGATGATGATGATGAGCACAGATGTTCGTATTTCTGGAATTTATTGTTTATTATTCATGTTACAGTATTTATAAATGTTTTCTTATGTATTAGTATTGTTAACTAATTCTTATAATACAAGAAAATAATTTTTAATGTTTCCTGTTCAATGTTTTTTTTTTGCGTTTGATAATAAATACTATTTTTTTACTAAAAAATTCAATATTTAATTATCTCGACTATTAATAATAATATATAAGATAAATAAATCTATTAATTTTTTTTTTCGTTTGGGGGCTTAGCCCTCCTCCCCCCAACCTCCCACCATGGCTTCGCACCGGGCCCATCGGGGCCTTGCCCCGATCCCCATCGGAGCTTCGCCCAGAACGCCCCGGACCCCGCCCCGCCCCACTCCGCCCCGGACTAATTTGAACTACATTCGTTTTTCTTATATACAATGTCATTAAACTTTCGGTCCTGGTATAATGAAAAATATTATACGAGCCACGGTAGGATAGCAGGACATTTCAACCCACGCTTTTGTCACCCTCGCCTTTGGCTAGGGTGACAATATCGTGCGGGTTAAAATGTCCTAATTTCCTCACTTGGCACGTAATGTACTATGTTTGTGAGATTGACAATTCGTGTAACTTGTCCACCATATTATTATTATTATCTTATCTTCAAAAGGGCCCGCACTGATGTAGGGACAAAACACAAGATTTATGAAGGGTTTCTGTAATCAACGATTCTTTATTTAAATTTATAGGAACATCAGCTTACGTCTCGTAGAAAATATTATTACCGCTAATTAAAACGAGTCGTTTTACTAATAAACGAACATTGATTATGAAACCTTATTGAATTGGTGCTGAACATCCAGCATCACTCGGGTAATCACATAAAAGCAGTTGCGGATTGAAATGCAGATGAGCAGGACACTCGCGACAGACTGGTCGACGGTCAGGAGCTACGCAGTAGTAAAACAACTGGCAGTCGTCTGGATGTGGTACCAGATTATCTTTAGTATTAACATCTTGACATGATACTGGCGTTATCGAGTTTCGACTACAACGGTCTGATTTAAATGTATTACAGCCAGCTCTTTCTGGATAATCACAGACTTGCAGCTCCGAGTTGAAGTGCAAATGGGCAGGACATTGCATGCAGATTGGAGGCTGGCCAGGGAATACACAATGGTAATAGAGTTTGCAATCCTCTGGATGTGGCAGTAGCTGTAACTCAAAACTATTTTCTTCTTTACACGAAGGTGGTATTGCTGTGCTATTAGCACAACGTGTCTGGATCTCTTCGGTCCTGTAAAATAAACATACGCAATTAAACCTGCTCACACTTAAAGTTGTCTAAATTTTCTCGCTTTTGGAACGAAGTTCCTTATCGCGCGTTGTGAAAGGGGGCTAGACGGAAAAAATTCTTACGAAAAGTTGTTACGACACTTCCGCAACCCCTCGTCCGGGTGTTTGGTACCACTGCCTTATCTGTTAATGCTGCAACAGCGTTAATGCTTGTCATTTTCACATTCTGGTTTGGAGGGCAAGGTATGCATGTGGCATTGCTATCCCACCACACGGTTAGCAATGCACCAGTAACATCTTTATGTCTACAGGTGATGGTTTCTCTGTTTATCAGGAGAGCCGTCTGTTTATTTGCCATCTAACGATATAAAATAATCTGTAAAATTTTACTTAAACTACATAATTTATCGAACACTGCCTGTTGCCCGCGACTTTTAGCGTGTGCACTAAAAGCATCACTTCCTTATGTATAATCGGGTAAAAAATTCCTGAGTAATATATTACTACCGAAATAGCATCTGTGCTTATGACTTTTGTGTTTGCTGTGAAAGTTAAAAAAATGCCGGTAAACATATGTAAGTGGCATTAACACAGCCAAACGGATATCAACATAACGATAACATCTTTGATGTCTATAGCTAAATGCTTATTGGTTGTCGTATGATATAAACAATAATAGTAATTTTAAAAATTAATTTATCTTTAAAGGGGGGTCTTATTTCCATATGTTTCGCCGTGTTGGTCCCGGCCTCCTTTGAAGAATAGGCCAACTGCCGTAATGCCAGGCAGGTCGTAAAAGGCGACCGATTGGCTATCAAGTCACTACCATCGTGGCTACTAGGTGGTAGAGTTCTGCATTGTCTCGCCCAGGTCTGGTACCACCGCCTTACCTATTCCTGCCGCAATAGCGTCAGTGCTTGTCGCTGTCGTGTTCCGGTTTGGAGGGTAAGGTAGCCGGTAAACTTATGCATGTGGCATTAGACCTCGCCACAAGATAGCAACGCACCATTAACATCTTTGGTGTCTATAGGCGATGGTTGATTCTTTCCATCAGGAGACCCATCTGCTTGTTTGCTATCTTATGACATAAAAAAAAATGTATAAGTCGCTATTGCAACAGGAATAGGTAAGACGTTTGTACTAGACCCGGGCGAGACAATGCAGAACTCTACCACAAAGTAGCCACGACTGAAGTAACTCGCATAGTCAATGGTTCACCTCTTACGAATTGCTTGGCAATACGGCAGATGGTTTGCTCTTCAAAGGGAGCCGGCGGGGTTATCACGTAACTCGCAATGCGAAATTATCGTAATTGTTTAGTTATTGCAAGACATATAACAGCCTTGTATATTAGTGGCAGTCTTTGCCTTTTGATTAGTTTTGGTGCTGTGACATTGCAAGAAGTGCATCTAGTGACCAGCAAGCAATTGGTGACGTTTTTGATGAATTTTTCGTTACATTTGAAACCCATCGCTGATGGCTGGCCGATTGCAAACACTAGATAATACGCCTGCGGATCAATACGGAGTAAAATACATTATTGAAAAAAAACTTACACTTCTCGTGCGATGTTTCTGCAATTACAAAATGGAGCACTGATTGCGAGGAAAATTAAGAAACAAGATAATTTAAAATTAGTCATTATGGAAGTGTGATTGTTGCGTCTTAAGCGTATGACAATAAGTAAAGTATTAGGTAATGTCCCGTATAAATATAGTATATGACTGAAGTAGTTGATATCTAGCAATTATAGAGTATAATTTGAAGTGGTACATGACAAAATATTATCATGTTTTCCTGTATGTTATCACTGAACTAGCTTATTACAGCAAATTCTGCTGCTGCTGCTAAATTTTACATTAGGATTGTTCATACTGATTATGGTCTTTGTTATAGGGCGTCTTTTAGAGAGAGTTTTAAAGAATTGAAAATAATGACACTGACTTTACTATATTTATTTGAAAATTTGTAATATGTGAAAAACTTTCAAATTTTTAATATCAGCAATAAAGATAACACACTTCACCCACACACACTTCACTTTAGTCAGCTACATGAGATCAATAGTCTTTTGGAAGTTTATCGACACTTTTTTTAACAAGCTCAAAGATACGAAAAATATACCCATCAGAAAAAAGCAAAAAGTATGCTAAGAACAAAGTTTAAGAAAAGAATTATTATAGAATTTTACAATTGTTTGGTACCACCGCCTTACCTATACTGCCGTAATAACGACAATGCTTGTCATTGTCCTGTTCCGGTTTGGAGGGTAGACTTATGCATGTGGCACTGTCATCCCGCCACACGAATCGCAACGTAACATTAACATCTTTGGTGCCTATATGCGATGGTTTCTCTTTCTATCTGGAGAACCATCTGCTTATTTGCTATCTAATGAAATAAAATAAATGAAATAAAAAAAAACCAACACCATACTCCAAGCTGTTAAATTTTTTTTTTTAATTTTAGTTACTTTTTGCCCGACCCCGGTACCAAACAAAGACCTCATGATCTAAGTCAATAGGCTAACAAATAGACCACGATAAATAACAAAATTACAAAATAATTTATATTATTTTTTATATTAGCGCTAAGATTATATTAAAATTATACCTAATGAAAAAATTAGTAAAAGGTTCTCAAGATGATTTTCCCTTTCAGATATTCAAGGAGCTCAAAAAGGGAATGCTATTTTCTCAATAACAACAATTTATGCCGATGTTTATGTTTCGTTTCCCACCAGATAAGGAACATTAAAATTCTGTTTGAACACCATCTTTTGAAAATCGGCCCTATTCTGTAGCATTTAAAGATATTTAAGAATTTCAATGTAAATACTTTTTATTTTAATCTTTTTGTGCAGTGTGACTTTCAGTTATCGAAAGATAAAGAGGATTTGCCGGTAAGTTATCTGCATATTATGATGTCAACCGTTCAACATCATCAAACTAAATGATATATATACTATGAACACTACACACATTGCATTTGACATCTATACAAATAAATAAAATTAGAGTGTCTGTTTGTAACATTAAAATAACCGCTTCTTAGTAAATGCGTATGGAAGTATATACGGTACACATACCAAAATTACATTTTTTACCATTTTTGTCTGTCTGTCCGTCCGTCTGTCTGTCTGTCTGTCTATTTGTTCAGGGTAATGTCCGAAACGGCTGGACCGATTTTAACGGGACTTTCACTGGTAGATAGTTGATGTAATAAGGAGTTACTTAGGCTACTTTTATTTCTAAAAAATCCACGCAGATGAAGTTGCGGGCACAGCTAATAAATAATGATATTCACACATATATATGTATATTTATGTATTAGTATCGTTGAATATTACCCATAACAATATATCCCCGTGTTAGTTCCGGGCTCTTACGAAGAATAGGCCAACTGCCGTTCAGTTAGGCAGGTCGTAAAAGGCGACCGACTGGCTATTTGAGTCACTAACATCGTGGCTACTAGGTGGTAGAGTGCTGCATTGTTTCGCCCAGGTCTAGTACCACCGCCTTATCTATTTCTGCCACAATAGCGTCAGTGCTTGTCACTGTCGTGTTCCGGTTTGGAGGGTAAGATAGCCGGTAAACTTATGCATGTGGCATTAGACCTCGCCACAAGATAGCAACGCACCATTAACACCTTCGGTGTCTATAGGCGATGGTTGACTCTTTCCATAAGGAAACCTATCTGCTTGTTTTCTGTCTTATGATATAAAAAAAGATAGAAGAAAAGATAGTGCAGAACAGAATTTTATGACATGTTATAATAGTTAACATTAAAAATACTAATTATATTACAAAATATCGCCTCTGTGGTCTAGTGATCTAGCGTTGACGTTAATCATATGAGGTCCCGGGTTCGATTCGCGGGTCGGGCACTTACAAAAAGTGTTTTTTCAGTTTTCTGATAAACACAAAGTTGCCCGGGATTGGAAAGTGCCCGGTTGGTGATAGGCTTGCCACCTATCACATATGTGGGACCAAGTATCTTTGGCAAATCGTGGGTACACTTGTTGTAACTCAGCCTACCCCTTCGGGGATACATGCGTGAAGATACTATATTACAAAATATTCCGATTTTTATTATACATTACTTTCCAGAATAAGGATCTTAAACTCAAATGCCAAACAAAACCTGCTTTTATTACAACAGCATAAAAATCTTCTTTATTACAATTTTATTACGACGGTTTATACGCTTATTATATATCTCGCTTGCTGATAGCACCAAGTGTCTTTATTTAAAGGTCGTTTCAGGTGGATGGATGCTATCAGCGTATATGCTTTTATTGACGCTGAAAAATATCATATACTTTTAGTTAGATATTTTTTATTAAATTACCGCGTTAGTTCGAGGCCTTTTTGAAGAAAATACTATATTTTTATATTATAAAATAGCAAACAAGCAGATGGATCTCCTGATGGAAAGTGAATACATTGTCTATAGACACCAAAGATGTTAATGGTGCGTTGCTATCAGTGTGACGGAATGACAATGCCACGGGCATAAGTCTACCGGCTATCTTAACCTTACCCAAATTGGAACACGACAATGACAAGCATTGACGCTATTGCGGCAGGAATGGGCAGTGGTACTAAATACCCGTGAAAGATGTTGTAGAAATCTACCACCTAGAAGTCACGATGGTAGTGACATTTATAGCCAATCGGTTGCCTCTTACGATCTGCCTGGCAGAACGGCAGTTGTTGTATTCTTCAAAGGAGCCCGGACCAACAACAAACGGAACCCCATACTATTATACGCTTGCATAGCATTTTCCCATCTCCCTCGTATGGACTTGCATCCGTTGCAAGAGGTACAAAATAAATTTCTGCGTATTGCCACGGGAGCAACGTGGTACATGCGCAACGTGGACCTCCACAATGATATTGAATTGCCGAGCTTAACAAATCATTTCAAAGAAGTCTCTAAAAATACTTCGATCGTGCCATCTCGCATCCGAACCCACTGGTGGTAGCCACGGCTGACTACATCCGAGATCCTAATCCCGATCCCAAATTACGTAGGCCCCGCCACGTTCTTACCGATCCCGATGACCCGATAACTCAGGCCAACGGTTCACACGAAAACATTACACACCTACATTCACGACACCGTCGCCGCCGGCGGCGACGAGGACACCTGTTTCGCCCTTCGGCGAACCGAGCCCAAGGGCAAGGTTACTCTACTTTTATAAAAGTTATAGATTTAATATGTCAGTCTATTACGATAGGCGATGGTTGACTCTTTCTATCAGGAGACCCGTCTGCTTGTTAGTTATAAAAAAGAATAAAATTAAAAGAATTCGCAATTTTAATTGAAATAGACTGATATATTAAATCTTTAACTTTTATAAGAGTAGAGTAACCTAGAAAAATTGTAGGAATAATTCACATCACATTTAGTCACACATCACAAAGAAGCCACTTAGGAACGACACAGTTTTGCTCATGTTCTTATTAAATGAAAATTATTTTATTTTTGCAGACAGTGATGGTCTGTTCAATATATTAGGATTTTCGTGCTAAAACTTAAATTTGTAGCATAGGGGACAAAATAATAATAACATAAATATTATTATACAATGCAAATTCGACTGCGACCCGATCTAAAAAAATATGTAGCCTATGTTAATAAATACATAATTAATATTCACGGAACAAATCACACTTACTGATCTAACCCCAAAGCAAGCAAATTATTTACTTGTGTTATGGGTGTTAGTGAACGATACTAATACATAGAAATATATAAATGAATACCCGGAAATACAAACATTTATGCTCATCACACAAATGCTTGTCCCCGTCGGGGATCGAACCTGAGCCCCGCCGATTGCGTAGCCAGAGTCGCTCACTACTGGTCAAGTGGGGCGGTCATCTCAATTAAGAAGAACCTAACGACATCTCATAAGCATAAATCCTTCAAACTATATAGACCGAAATTTTTTGCGATTTATTTCGAAAATTCTCCTGGGCTAGATTGGTTCAGATTTTCAGGAAGTCTTAGTTAGGCGGAACTCAATCGAATGCCATCAACTGGTTTTGATCGGTCAAGCAGTTCATAGGTTTTATTATAATATAAACATACAGACACAAATATCCATACATATAAACATACTGACGTCATGTGAAAATAGTCGGTATAGGTTTTTAACACCTCAAAACGTGGAGATCTGGTGGAAACACGATTTTTAAAATCGAGGCAAAATCGGTAACTTCCGTAGCGGGAAGTTAAAAATTTAATTCCAATATAGTAATTCAAGTTATTTAACAAATTATTGTACAATTTACAAATTAATGTGCACTGCAAAAACTATTAAGAACTAGCTGCAGCGTGCAGCCCGCTGCATTATAAACGCTTTAATGAATCCCGCGGGATCACCTAACTTTTCCGGGATGAAAAGTAACCTATGTGTTATTCTGGGTCTTCAGCTATCTACATAGCAAATTTCAACGTAATAGGTTCAGTAGTATTTGCATGAAAGAGTAACAAACATCCATACATACATACAATCTTTCGCATTTATATATTAGTAGGATTACGCAGGCAAAGTCTCGGGAAACAGTTAGGTCTAATTATAATTCGGTTAATAAAACCAATTTTGTACAACTACTTGCCGGTATTCGCAGCAAACATTTATAAGGTAAATGGTGTTCAGTGAAGCCCACTTCAGACTGTAACCGGGTCAACGTGAGAGGTAAGCGTGTGATCCATACAAAAAATTACTTGTAATATATATATATATATATATATATATATATATGACGCTATCACCTACGGGGGAGGAGCTGTGCGGAGTAAACGAAATCCGCGCGATCGAAGTCGCGGGCAACAGCTTATGTTAAGAAGTAATAATAGATTTAATAAATAAATACCATAACGCTTATATAACGCGTAAGCTTTCTTTCATAAAAGGCAAAGTGAACCTAACGTCAATAAACGATTTAGTTTACCACGATTTACCGATTTATTCGATTGACGATATGCTCGTCTGTAATACGGCGATATATATAATGAAGTCTCCTCTAGTTATCTTGCGATAACTAGGGGAGACTTCGTTACATTTTTTATATCATACAATAGCAAACAAGCAAATGGCTGATGGAAAGGGACAACCATCGCCTATAGACACCTAAGATGTTAATGGTGTGTTATCCTTGTGGCGGTCTTAATGCCACGTGCATAAGTTAACCGGCTACCCCCGTGTTGGTCCCGGGCTCCCCCATATTGGTCCCGGGCTCCTTTGAAGAATAGGTCTACTTCCGTTCTGCCAGGCAGGTCGTAAAAGGCGACCGATTGGCTATATGAGTCACTACCATTGTGACTACTAGGTGGTAGAGTTCTGCATTGTCTCGCATGGGTCTGGTATCACCGCCTTACCTATTCCTGCCGCAATAGCGTCAGTGCTTGTCACTGCAATGTCCCGGTTTGGAGGGTAAGATAGCCGATAAACTTATGCATGTGGCATTAGACCTCATCACAAGATAGTAACGCACCATTAACATCATAGGTGATGGTTGACTTTTCCATCCGAAAACCCATCTGCTTGTTTGCTATCTTATGATATATAAAAAAAACTTTATCTTCCAAATCGAAACACGATAGTGCCAAGCTTATACACTATACGGTAGGAAAAAGTATTTGGTACCACCACCTTACCTATTCCTCCAAAGCTGAACTCTACCACATAGTAATCACGATGGTAGCGACTTGCATAGCTAATCATTCACCTCTTACAAACTGCTGGCAGAACAGCGGGTAGTATTTTTTTAGAAGAAGCGCAGACTGACATAAGCATGGCTTAAGAGATATACGCGTGAGGTTATGCCATTTATGTGAAATAAAGGAAAGAATTTGTCCATTAAAAAATTGCAACATTTTCATTGAATACTTAGATAAGGAATGTTTTTTCTTTGCCGTAAATCTCTTTACTCCCGAGGGTTAAACGTAGCATTTAGTTCTGCTCGTATATTTTGAAGTAAACGACCCACATAAATTCGCCCTGTGATGTTCTATTGCGGCTTCTGTTACAGTTATAGAACGTAATTTTGAATAATTAAAATAAAAACATTTTTATTACTATCCCCTTCAGTTTAATAACGTCATATATTATTATTTTAGCGATACGCCAGTGGCTTTGTATTTATAAGACTTCTCAAATTTTTAAATATGGAAAGTTGAGTTCATTTTTTCACGATTTTTTCCCCGTGTTAGTCTGGGTCAAGGAAGTTACATTCTATCCGGAATGCTTACACGCGCTTCAAAACCGTTCCGAAGAGTACCACGACATGAGTGGAGTGTGTCTCTTTCTACTAAATAAAGCACCAATCGCCATTTATAAGTGTGGCCATGCGTAGTTTGCTAATTACTACTAAGTAATTCTACTAATTTGAAAAACAGTTTTTGCATTGCATAAGTAATTACGTAATAATTAAAATAAGCACATTTTAGAACTCACTATGTTAATTACTAATGTATCTATCGACGTGTATGAATAAAAGGTATTTAACGATTACCGAATATATAAAATTTACCATACGAAAGTTTTATTTACACTGGCAATTGCAAGAAAGGGACAACATCCACTCATGTCGTTGTCTTACTCAGAACGTTTTTCCTCTCTGTTATGTAAGAAACAAGTGTCAACTTTATTGAGAACGAAATAAAGTACATTTTTATTTTTTAAATATTGCTTCGTAGTAATTCCAGTTATCGTATATAAGTTCCTTGGTCTGGGTTCTCTTCATAGAATCTGCCATTCTTCGAGGCAGTTTGCAAAAGGCAAACAAATGCCCATTCGTTTTACTACCATCATGACCTCTAGGTGGTAGAGTTTTGCAATGTGTCACCTGAGAATTTGATAGCACCGCCTTACCTATTCCTGCCACAATAACGTCAATGCTTGTCATTGACATGTCCCGGTTTGAAGTGTAAAGTCGTTGGTAGATTTATTATTTAGGTATGCCTAAAGAGTCATCATCATCGCCAAGTCTGCAGTTTATAAACGTATGTTGCTCGAAGTGCTAAGTGTGAGTTTTTCTTTTCGCATTCGATCGTGAGCGCGTTTGGAGTTAACTAGGAATTTTTATGTGATTTGTACAGCGCCACCTAGTGGTAAACGTGAGAAACCAATTTACCACTAGGTGGTGCTGTAAAAAATCACATACAAATTCCTAGTAAACTCGAAACGCGCTCACGATCGAATGCGAAAAGAAAAACTCTCACTTAGCACTCTGTTTTCATTTCATAATTAAAATTTATAATGAATTTATACTTATTTTTTTATATCATTAGATAGCAAACAAGTAGACGGGTGAAAGAGTTAACCATCGCCTACAGATACCAAAGATGTTAATAGTACGTTGCTATCTTGTGGCGAGGTATAATGCCACACGAATAAGTTTACTGGCTACCTTACCCTCCAAACCGAAACACGACAGTGACAAGCCTTCACGCTATTGCAGCAGGAATAGATGAGTCCGTGGTCCCAGACCCGGGTGAGACAATGCAGAATAGGTGGTACCTATTAGTCGCAATGGTAGTGACTGGCATAGCCAATCAGTCGCCTCTTTCGACCTGCCTGGCAGAACGGCAGTTGGCCTATTCTTCAAAGGAGCCCGAAATCAACACGGGGGAAATATTCTGTCTATTAAAAATATAAACGTCAACGTCAACGGTCAAAAACGCGTACATATACCTACTAGTAAAGCTCGTTGTTTCGGCCAAGTTACATTAACCATGGCCACGAGCGGGCCGAAGCAGCAAGTTTCCTACGTCGATCAGGTCGTGATCGCTTTTCATCTACCCATATATTTTCTTGGTTTTTCGATTAGCCTACACACAACACTAAACGTATCTTGAACTTTATTTGTTTGCAGGTGCAAAGGCCGTCTTGTTAACCACTGGATTCCATACAGGTGAGTTTTATCCATTTATTAAACTGACGCCTTTCTTTTTGCAGTGGCATCGCGGAGTTTACATAGAACACTTCGCGGATAATAGCAAATTTTATTGATTTTATTTTCCAACCATTAGGAAACTGAAGATGAAAATTTATACAAAAAGCTATATTGATACAATTTACGTTAAAATATTGATAAATTACCATCCATAAGCTACATTCAAAGCATACCTAAGCCGGCTGTAAGCTTACCCAGCACTCTATAGTTTGTACATCAAAGTTCAGGCTTCTTATATCTGTAGGTGTAGTTACCGCAACAACTTTCGAGCTCCAATCTCTGCGTTCTAAGATTTCTTGTTGAGTTGGATAATGTTCTTACCTCACTTACCGTCTTGTACTACATAACTAGCTACTGTTTCATAATTGACTGGTAGATTAAAACTTATTTATATTCATTCATCTTTGTTTACCTTTGTTTTCCCTGTTTGAACTAAATTGAAGTATTTAGAAGAACATCAGCTGTTAGTAACCGCCATTAGTGTTGCTTTCTTGGCTGGCCAGCTGATAATCTTCTAGTATGCCTATCACATCGCTGGGCGTAGGCAATTGAGTCTAAGTAGAAGGCATTGGTTCTTAATTTATACATTGCGAAGACCTTCGATCGGGTACGCTACGAAGAGCTTTTCTCGAAGATGCTTTCCTAGGGCTTTCCAAAAAAATATGTAATTACATAACCAGCTTTTTTTCTGATTGAAGCATCAAAGTCGTAATCAAAAGTGCGTGCTCTAATCTTACATTTGTCAATACTGCTGTTCCCAAAGGGTGCATGCTATCCCCTACACTGTTTATTCTGCATATCAGTGACATTTTTCGAATTAGTAACACTCATTGATATGCGGATGACAGTATGAACTATCTCATATTCTAATCATAACGGTGTTTCTCGGAAACCGTCAATGAGAACCGGAAAAACTAATATCTGAACTCGAGGCTCAGCTAGCCAAAACCTCGGAATAGAGTCGACTAAACTTAGTCCAATTCAACCCTAAGAAGACGCGACTGTATGCGCTCATCGCTAAAAGTGTTTCTTTATCGTATCACTCTATTTTGAGAACACTCTCCTGACAGCCTCAACCAATATTGGAATTCTCGAGGTTGGCATATCGAACAATGTTTAGTTCTGTGATAATTTTAAAGGAAAGGCTAAACAGTACTTCTTGTGAGCCCATCGCTTGCAAATTTATAAACCGCAAATTTGACCTTATATGGAGTACAGTTCTTACCTCAGAGCAGAAACTCCGCAGTACCAGCTTCTTCCCCGATCGCGTTTAGCATGGAGCGGTTCAAATCGTTGAAGACTAGGCTATTTCTAATCGGCTTGATACCTTGGCGTTACGCACAGATGTACGTTTGCTCTGCACATTTTACTTCTCTATCACCATAAATGTTACGACAAATTGTACAGACTAATTCCTGCTATTGAATTTCATCACCAGACATTTCGGCAAAATTCAAAGTTCTACCCTCATCACCTTGATATCTGGAAATCCACATTTGCACAATTCTCTAGGCACTTTTTACCACGAACTACTCCTTTGTAATATAAAGTACTAGCGTACATGTCTTGGTACGGATAAGGACCTTCAAGAAAAGAGCTTAGTCGTCCTCAAAAGTCTTGTATCGCAACTAAAAAATTCCTTGCCCTGCAGCTTTCTACGAGCGGTGGTGATCACTTGCCTTCACGTGAGCCCCCTGCTCGTTTGCCTCTTTTTTCTATAAAAATTCCCCGTGTTGGTCCGGGTTCCCTTTAAAGAATATATTTATTGTCATTTTGCTAGGCAGTTTACAACAGAACAAGAATATTACAATGGCTCGCCCGGGTTTTTCGTAACACCGTTTTACCTATTCCTGTCGCAATACACTAAAGAAAATTATTTAATAAATTTATTTAATTTTACCTTGGAAATAGTCCGGTATATTTCTTAGGGATTCGTAAATCGAACCCGGGACCTCATAATCTTAGCCAAATAGGTTAAAGAACCCAACACAAACAGTGTTGAACTATTCCATTTTGAAAATCAAACAATTATTGATAATAATCTAACCAAGCACTTACAACAATCTATGTCAGTAAGTTCCCTTTAATTACATGAAGTTACATTATTTCGGACCCCATGGTTAAATTACTCGTTGAAAACGTTTGAAAGCCGGCGAATGATAACAGAGATAGCTTTTACCCTGTTAAATAAAGAAGACAGTTTTATTGAAAGTAGGGCCGTTTTCCTTTTATAATTTCTTCGGTTCATCCTTAAAATTTGGGTTAAGTTATAAGAGTTATAATTTTTTAAGAATAAAACATCTGTATTTATACTAGACAATTTGTAAAAGGCAAAGAATTGGACAAATGTATCACTTCTATCCTGGCTACTAGGTAGTAGAGTTATAATAGGGTTTTTCATCACCACTTTACCTGTTATTAATACTATAGGTTTAGAGACACTAGAGACTACAATTCAACTCCACTTTCAATCGAGCTAGGTCCACATGGGAAAAAATTCAAGGTGATTTTAAATTTAATGAAGTTAAAACGAAAACTATCACCGCTTATGAGGATTTGCAAGTTTTTGAGTAACAGTAGACCAATTTATTAAATGTACTTGAAAAAGTTTTAATTAGCGATGAATGTGTAGTGGGGATAATATATCCGTCATTGACGGTAAATAAGTCTTCATAGTATGAAAAAATAAAGTACTCTTTTTAGTCCGTATTATTGTGATGGACAACTTCTGAATTCTAATTTGCGCGTGACCTGACATGCACTTTACTATGTAATTAACAAATAAATATTCATTCATACAAAACCACACTTTCACATTAATAATAATAATTTTATATAGATTTCTTTGCAAATATACATGCAACTACTCCATGCACATATAAATATTCACGTGCGCATACACATGCACACAAACACTTAAATTCATACAAACCTGTGCGTGCATACACAGTACATGTATACTCAGCTACTCAAACGCTCCCACTGCGTATCAACTCTACACCCTTACCTACAGGTATCTATAACTTATTTTCTTCCTTCTTAATTTATTTTGTAATATACATACTTATTCTTATTTTATTTCCTTAATTCTAATAACCAGTCTGTTTTATTGTATGTTATTTAATTTTTGTTATAACGTTTATATACACGACCAGCTTGTAGTTTGTTAACTCTAGTAATATATATGCACCGTCCGTAAAATGAGGTACTGATGACTAATCACAAAATATTTTTTGTATTTTTATATAATTAATTAACTTGGAGTAAAAAAATAAACACATAATTTTTAATTTATTAAAAAAATAACATTACATTTGCAATTGTTATAATAAAGATATGAAAGAGATAATGAAACGTAGATGTCAAACTCAAGTATAAAAAACTGCATAGAAGTTTCCTAATAAATGTATATGACGTTTAGGTTTATTTTTGTTGGAGTCGTGGTACCATAAATGAATATTTTTGCATGCTAAGGTGCACACATAAAGTGCAAGCTAGTGATAGTAGCTTAGATAGTAGAAGCTTTATAAGTGCAAAAGCAAAATTTATTGAAAATATAAGTGCTTACAAATTAGACTACCGGTTTTGTTACACTATGTTTACTTAAATTTTAACTTTCGTGTACTCGAAGAAGTTCAACTCCAAAAGTAGATAACGCGAATGCTTTTAACTTCCACGTATGCGTATCAAAAATAGAGACATTTTTCGCGGTGCCACAAAGTTAAAAACTCGTTATTCGTTGGCGAAAAGTTAAGGCAAGTGACTATTGTGTCTGGCGGCGAATTTATCTCGCTCCTTTGAAAACCGTGATTATTTCACAACAAGCGGACTTAATTGGAGGATGATTGCGGTTTTACTTTAAAAGTTTAATATCAACGCCAGATTCTTAGAGAATTTCATGGTTTTCAAATTCTTTCATTATGATTTCTGTTGGATCGCAAAATAGAATTAGGTTTTTGGGAAACTTTCGGACGAAAGAATGTGGTTAATAACGGCCATTAATTACATTCTTTAACGGTGATTCATATTCAATGAATCCTTTAGCAGATAATATTTTTTTATTCTTTTTAGTTGAATTAAGTTTTATTAAGTTAATCACTGTTTTATGAAAAGGTAGACTTAAGTGATAGTTGAAGTTTTTAAGTTAAATATGTTTAAAAGAATATTAATTTAATTTAGTAAATCCTGAAATAAATAAATTCTCATCTAAACTCATTATTTGAAAGAATTAAGGATTCAGCGTTTTTATAACACTTATACTATAAAAAAAAACAAGTGTATAATACAAGCAGGTATAAACAATAACGATTACATATAAAAATAATCGCCCGATAAATGATGAACTGATGATTAAAATGAACTATCGAATAAACAATATATTATGATAATGAACAAATATCCAAAACACAAACAGGAAACCGTACTAGTTGACTTCGGAATAGGTTTCACTCGGTTAAAAGTATACTATAAACATACAAGAGATATAAGTTTTTAAACCAAAAATCCTTTCGGCCTTCATTCGATGTATTGAGTATTTTGTATAATGTGGATTACACGGTTTATTCGATATGTTCGTTTCACTCGCACATCACCAATAGAAAGGAAGGGAGAATATCAATAGCGATCCGATGAAGGTGATTCAGAATAAGTTAGCAAAGCAACCCGAGATATATTTTATAAAGAAGTACTCTTTTTGCAATAGCTACCAGAAGGTGCGTTCCAACCCTTCATATTTACGATTCAGTCGTGATCGGAAATATAATGCATGTTTTTTTCTCGATAAAATATACGAATTTCTTTGAAAAGTCTATTTTATTCTATACCATTTTTTTGGGTAACAGCTTTGTATGACCGTACAGCTTCTTAGTGGAAAGTGGCAGGAAATTCGAAGCTGAAAGCATCCCAAGTTACAAGAAATTCTCGCATCGATATTTGTTTTTCCAGCAGACCTCTTATTTCGTATATTATTTAACTAAATACTATAGTATACTATTATATATACTGAAGACTAAGTTGCGCAGGTTAGCCCGCAAGTGCAAGCAAATTGACATGTCATCGATACAGTTTTTTTTTTATATACAAACTTTCATTCCCTACTTCATCTCCTTAGGATTTATGAAAAATAGTTACTCTAAGTTTGACCCCAAGTTTTTAACTATCTTCAGACGCAATTTCATTGCAATCATTTTAGCGGTTTAGCCTTGATAGCGTAATATACAGTCAGAAGACTTTGCAAATTTGTAACATTGCTAAGCAAAAAATGCGTAAGTCGATGTTACCAATTGATTTGTCGATTAATTAAATATGTAAAAAAAGTATATTCACGCCTTTATATCCGGAAAGGTTGGCAGAGGTACAAGCAGTGCACCACGATAAGCCGAAGATACTATCCCACAATGTGATAGGTGACAAACCTTTTCGCCAACCGGGCTCTTATCCAAGTCTCGGCAACGTTGTTTTTATCAGAAAATTGAAAAAACATTTCTTGAATTGCCTGATGAATTGCAAACTTGGGATATCATTCTCGCATCGATACCGGACTACTAGACCATAAACTCGATATAATGTGTAATAAATATGGTTTAATTTTAAAGGTAGATATTTATAATTCAAAAAATTTTAGCTTATCATCATAATGAATTTAGGTATTTTATAGATGCAAGCATCACTGCGGAAATTCATAAAGCAAATGAAATGAAATTAAGATACTTATTAGATTCGCGAAAATTTTCAAATTAATTACTTTAATTTCATCTTCGGATTGTAATTTAGACTATCAGCTGTTGTTAACCGACTTCCCAAAAAAAAATTCTCAATTCAGTTGGTTTCTTTGTGTTACCTCAGGACTGAGTTATTTGTTAACTGATTCGAAAATTTGCAATTAGTTTCGTATGCGTTTGCTAAAGATCTGCTCCAGAATTCCAAAGATACAGGAGATCAAAAGTCGCTTGTTACAGTGTTACTGTTTATAAACGGAGCTAATGCTATCAAAATCAGTTAGTATTATAATTGCATTTGGTCTAGAAGGAAACTACTTCATACATAACTCGTAACATTTTTTAAAATATAAAACATAGCAGCGATTTTCCTTCGTCGTTAATGTCAGGATTGATTTTCATTGGTATTTTGGAATTTACCCTATAAACAACACCGACTGTATCCTGAATTTTATTTGATTGCAGACTGTAATAATTGCTAATTACAGGATTATTTGAATCCATTCTTTATTACAGTTCTCATATTTCCGAATTTAAATGGCTTTACTAATATAATACGGGCAAATGATAGAATCCGTTAGTTTAAAAGTTCAATTCACAATTCTGTAACATAGAAGGAATTTTCGGTATTTAGTATATTCCCTACTAGTCACATTTGCAGAAGACTCAGACGACCGGACTGCATGACAAGTCGGCAAACTCACGTCCGGGCAAACAAGTAGCGTACGCGGGCCTTACGTGAAATTTGTGTCTGTTCAAGGCTCCAAACCGCAATTGTATTTTGTGTTGCATAATTAAGCAACGCAATATTCATCTATTGATAGATTTGTACTCTTTTATAATTAAATCAATGTGATTACCGTCCAAGTGATTTTTTATATCCTGATAAACAAACAGATGGGTCTTTTGACGGAAAGAGTCAACCATCGCCTATAGACACCGAAGATATTAATGATGCGTTGCTATCTTGTGGCAATTTCTAATGCCGCATTTACAAGTTTACCGGCTATATCACCCTCTAAACAGGATCACAACAGTGACAAGTACTGACGCTACTGCGATAGGAGTGGGTAAGGCGGTGGTACCAAACCCTGGCGAGATATTGCAGAACTGTACAACCACGGTTGTAGAAACTCGTATAGTCAATTGCCTTTTACGAACTGCCTAGTAGAATGATTTATTTCATTTCGTTTCGTTTCGTTTTATTTATTTTATTTTATACCAATCAAGCAGATGGTTCTCCTGGTTGAAAAACATATCCATCTCCTATAGACACCAAATATTTAAGCGATTTGTTACTATCTATGTGGCAGGGTTGAAATGCCACGAGTATAAATACTGCCTACCTTACCTTCCAAACTGGAACACGGCCATGACAAGCACTGATACTATATACGCCCTAATTTAATTTTCCATTAGATTACGAATTTCCGCAACGTAACGCCTAAATTTATATAGTATACTTCCAACTGTTACAGCGTGATGTAATAAACAAACATATATACATTCATACACATATACACACTAACTCACGTATTTATAATATCAATAGGATTCAACCATATTTTAAAGTAATTCAAGTTAACTGTGACTTGATATATAGAGTGTTCTACAATCGTAAACTGTATCAATATGTAGATCATTCACAGGTTGATATAAAATTTTATTCACCGTCATTTTTATCGTCAGCTCAGGATTTACGGTCGTGATACAATAAATACGTCAGTCACATGTGTTTATAGTTTCAGCGATTGTTACAGCTCTGTTGCTGTCGATTCAAATGTTGTGTATGAAATATTACTTTGTGTAACTTTAATGTACTGAATAAATTTGAATGTTACTATGGTTTTTTTATAGAAGAGGGGGTAAACAAGCAGAAGGTGCACCTGATGGTAAGTGATCACCGCCGCTCGTAGACATTCACATTACCAGAGGTCTTGTAGTTGCGTTGCTGGCCTTTTAAGAATGAGTAAGTTCTTTTCTTGAAGGTCCCTAAGTCGCATCCGCTCGGAAACACCCCTGCTCATAATTGATTCCACAACAGAATAGTGCAAAGCAAGAAGTGTCGAGAGAATCGTTCACTTGTGGATTTCCAGACATCGAGATGGTGATGGTGGAACTTTAAATTTTGACGCGATGTCCGATTATGGAATTCCGCGGCAGGAATTAACAACTTGTCATTACTACGCATTTAAATACTTTAAAATATTTTATTTCTCTTAGTATTTGTTGTCCTTGAAGCTTAATAGTAATAATAATCATCTATATACGTATCCTTATACACGTAAGATTTGTTTGTCTGTAATAAACTTGAAAATAACTGCACTGATTTTAAAAATTCTTTCACTAATAATAATAATAAATATTTATACTCCAGGATTCCACTGTAAAATTACTACACTCATAGCGAAGTTGATGAAACTCAAATTTTTTATCCAGTTATAAGTATGATACTGCATTTATAACAGGGTGCCATTCAAAAAGTCGGCACAAATATTTTTAATCAAAATAATGATAGTTAATGTTTGATAAAAAAATTCGTTCACTTGTTTTTAGGGTTATAAAGTAAACTAGGAACCCTTATAGTTTCGCTATGTCTGTCCGTCCGTCCGTCCGCACTATTGCTCAGAGATCCTTATTACTAGAAAGCTATTAGTTGGCATTAATATACATATTAGTCATGTCAACAAAGTGGTAAGTAATATAAAATCTTGAAAAATAGTTTTTTTAGGGTTCTGCTCTACTTGTAAAGTGGGCATGTTAATTTTTTTCTCACGTACCCCACACACATATCTACACGCCAGATCCCCTACGGGGTAGACAGAGAGAACCGAGTGCCATACATCACGATCCTTGCAGGCTTGTCTCGCTTCCTCCACATTCATCACTCTCTTCATACACACACGCCGGTTGCGAAGATTCTTGTCACCACCTTCGGACAGTACTCGATCAATCTGATAGTGGTATGTCAGTCTTGGTCTTCCCCGGTACCTATGAGATATCGTTGAATAGGTTTTTAAAAAATATTGTAGGTTTGTGAAACCAAGTTTTCGATTAAGGGACTCGTTTGTAAGATATTAAGATTTAAAGTGCTAATTTTTGTTAGAGTCAAGTGTCCCCCCCCCCCCTTTCGGACTACACAGTTGATTTTGGGGGTAGAAAGAAAATCATGGTAGTAGTAAATATAATGAAGTTAAAAAGAAAACTATCACGGCTTAGCAGACTTTACAAGTTTCTGAGTAAATAGTCGACCAATTTATAAAATGTACTTAAAGAAGTTTTATAGGCAGTGAACCTGTGGAGCGTATATATATTTGTCATTGACGTTGACTAGCTTAAATATTCATAGTATGAAACTAAAAAACCCTCTTCTTCGTCCGCATTATTGTGATGCGCTACTTCGGAACCCTGCATTGTGCGTGACCCAACACGCATTTTACCATTTTTTTTAAATAAAATGTCTTCCATATCTTGAAAAGCCATGGATGTCGTTTCCCACTCGGCCGCAACTACTTCGCACCCAGGCGCAAATAAGTAATATTTTGGTGTATATTTACATTGCACCAAATTAAAGCTATTTTTGTAGTTAGTGCGAGTTTTTGTTTTTGTATTTATTGTAGATATAATCCACGAATTGACACATGCTTAATAATACTTTAATCAATCCTAATAAATAAATTCTGAAACCTATATAATGTGTATCTAAGTAATTTTGAGTTGGCGCTGAACTATCAGTAATAACAATTATCTTATTACCTTAACCTGATTCTCCTATTCTCCTACCCTTAGGGGTTGCTTTCTTAATGGTAGAGACTAACAAGTCTATACGCAACTCAGCATTCAAATCATTGAGTTAAACATAAATAATTTCCTGTTTCGTAACGTAACCTTATGGTTTGTTTTTTTAAGAGATATGAAGAATCACCCGCGAAGCATGCTCGTTTCAATAAAAGAATAATTATCAAATCGAACAATTCTGGAAAAAAGTTTTTTTTTTTTATGTCATAAGATAGCAAACAAGCAGATGGGTCTCCTGATGCAAAGAGTCAACCATCGCCTATAGACATCAAAGATGTTAATGGTGCGTTGCTATCTTGTGGCGAGATCTAATGCCACATGCATAAGTTTACCGGCTACCTTACCCTCCAAACCGGAACACGACAGCGACAAGCACTGACGCTATTGCGGCAGGAATAGGTAAGGCAGTGGTGGTGGTGGTGGTGGTCATTGCACATTTTTTTGCACATTGTGGCACATTGTCACAATCAACATACAAAGTGAGTGAACAAACACTCATTCCCCGTTTTGGTACCTAAGAGTCCAACTTAAACTTAAAAAATTCCAACTGTATGTGGTCAGATTTTTTTCTTTAAAATATACGAAAACTAGCTGTGTGACTTCGTCCGCTTAAAAAAATCCAAAGATACACACATAGAAACAGAGTTTTACCCGCGTTGTTCCCGTTCCTGTAAAAGTTTGGAGATAAAAATCCTTTCTCAGATCTTAGACTATCTTGTACCAAATTTCATCCGAATCGGGTCTGTGATTTATGCGTGAAGAAGAGATAAACTGACAGACAGAGTTAGTTTCGCATTTATAATATTAGTATGGATAGCCTCAGAATATACCTAACTAAAATATAATAACTATCTAATAAAAAAAAATTAAATCGGACTACTCTGTAAAAAATTATACGTGGTCTAACAAAAAAAATATATGCATCAAATTAAGAACCTCTTCCGATTTTTCCTCGGTTGAAAAAAAGGGTTTTATTTGATTCGTAAAACTATTGGCTACCTTTTCCACGTACTCTTACCGTACTTCACTCATTCAAGTAGCAAGTATGCAGACAGGAAAAATCCTGTTCTAATAAAGCGAATATTTCGCGAAATTAAGTTGCAGTTACAAATTAAGGAGCGTAAAGCCGACGAAAGCGAGTTCACAGGTAAGAGGTTATGTAAACATGGTAACGAAGTGGCTCGCGGATTTGAACTGTATTTTATGGAATGGATGTGGTATTTTATTATCCTAGCAGTATATATATTTTTGTTCATTTTTAAGAACTAACGCTCACAAACACAACATATTTATTATTATAATAGAAGCGCGCTCCATCTTAGGCCGCACCTTAGCTTACCATCAGGCGAGATCGTGGTCAAGCGCTTCCCTATCGACAGTAAAAAATATATAAAATTTGGGTTATGATTAAGGCGAGGTATTTTGACGCGCGTCAGTTCTATAAGAAATGAGCGGCGCGGTATGTTCTGAAACCGCTGGGAAAAGTGTTAATTTTCGTATAAATAAATATAGGACTTAAGCTGAAAATCAAAATTTAGTACATTCCTTTTTGTATTTACAACTTAATATTATAATATAAAAATCATGTGGAAGATAAGAAATATTATTAACAAATTATTCGTTTCAGAGATTTTTTAGCCTGTTTTCGGGATTTTATATGATCTAGTAAAGTACATTCTATCATGTAATAGGTTAGTATATTCCTTAGATAATATCTTCAGGTATATCGTATAATTTTTGTAAAATTGTTATTTAAAAATCAACACAAAAAAAACGTGATTTAGCAAACTAGTTTTTTCCCCGTTTGTCCCGATGCCTCGCCGTCGTTTATTTTATGATTTCAACAAACATTGTTTTTACCCTAATAATGCTCTACATTATTTAATACAATTTTCCAATTTGTAAATTGCTATAGTGATCCAAGTTTTTTTTTAACTTCCCGCTACGTATGTAGGAGGTGATTGATTTTACCCCGATTTTTGAAAATTCACGTTTTGAGGTACATGTATGTATGTGTGTGTATGTGTGTGTGTGTTTATATATGTAAACATCTCATAACATTTTAACGGCTTGACTGATTGAAAGGCAATTGGCATGGCATGGCATTTCATTGGATCCTGCTCACTTTAAATTTCCTGAAAATTCGAACCAAGTCGGTCCTAGAGATTTTGAGAAATGTTGAAAACACCTAAAAATTTTGGCGAAACAGTATTTTCTAATATAACTTTCAAATTAATATGTCGATTGAATACAAAATCTAATCAGCTCTATTCCTCAAAAAACTGCGTCTAATGCATACATTGTATCAAAATCGGTTTATCCGCTCGGGTGTTATCTTTGACAAAATATTTGGAAAAAGTGTTTTTTTTTTTCAACTTTACTACGAAATTTTTTAACTAATCATTTTTGATTTCAACTATTGTTTATACATTTTCATAATTCACTGCATCATCAGGGTTAAGAACTAACGCTAACAAACACAACATATTTATTAATATGAATTTTTGGTTACGATTAATATGCCGTTTATTTTATGATGTCAAAACATATTGTTTTTACCCTTATTACGCTCTACATTATTTAATACAATTTTCCAGTTTGTAAACTGCCAAAGTGATCCAAGTGTTTTTTTTAACTTCCCGCTACGTATGTAGGAAATGATTGATTTTACCCGGATTTTCGAAAATCAACTTTTCATCAAATCTCCACGTTTCCAGGTTCAAGTAAATGGATATATCAAACTAATTCAGACCGCGCAAACTGCAAGCTCAGAATTCGTTTTGGAAATTAAAGTGAAAGCTGAATTTTGTTTAAAACTGATTTCTTACTTAAGCTTTATATGTCGTTATTTATAGGGTGATTTTATTAGTGTTTTATTTTTTTATATAGGTACGTGGTCCAGTTTATCTATTCTGCTTACATTGTGAGGTCGTGGATTCGATCTCTAGGTCAGACAAAAGTGTTACTCAGAGTTTTTGAGGATTTACTCAAATACTTATTTTTTAAATACTACAATATTTTAGTACCTACTTAAAAACTACGTCAAACGCCGTTTTAAAAATTAAAATAGAATTAAATTTTCATAAGTTACAGCTTTTCAAATGTTAAAATTACGCTGTTTACAGCAAACTTCTTTCGTAATTTCAAAATAACTTCTAACCTAATACATGGGGCACACTAAAAGTTTTGCACTTCTAGCTAATCGGAACAATTTGAATTTCGAATGTTTTATTTTTAAAACGTTGCAACCTTCTTAGTAAAAAAAAAACAATTAGCGGGAAATGATTTGTCAATTGTTTTTATCAAACATCAAATTTCTACGCACGCAACGAAAATGGAATTAAGTCGAAAAGATTTTAGAGCGATAATTTTTTATGATTTTAAAAGTTCCTTTCTCAGCAAGACTGTGCCACTTATCTTCAAATTGCTTTTGGGAGAGAAGCACCTTGTTTGAGCACCGTGAGGTGATTATTTGCTGAATTTGAGAGAGGTCGAGTTTCTTTACATGACGAATTTCGTGATGGGCGGCCTTCAACTGCCGTTAACGAAAATAATGTGGCTACTGTTAAGCGGTTAAATGAAGAAAACCCCCGCATTACCAATGAGATATTTCAAGGACTATTGGGGATTGGTATAAGCCAAATTCAGAAAATTTACATGACGAATTGAAAGTTCGGAAACTTTGTTGTCGTTGGATCCCTCACAACCTGACAGCGGAGTAGAAGTGGGCTCGCGTGGAATGCTGCTCACAGATGCTACTGAAATACGACCACAGTCATTCTAATGCTTTTTATGACATTGTCACAGAAGACGAAACGTGGATTTATTGTTTTGAACCCGAAAAAACAGCAATCTTGTGAATGAATGTTTGAAAATGAGAACAGGCCAATAAAAGTGAGAAAGGCGAGAAACGTTGGTAAAAAGTAATCGCATTTTTTTTTCTCAGCTACGGGTCCCATCTGTACAATTCTAATTGAATATCAAAAGAGTGTTCATGTCGAGTGGTATTCCATCATTTGTTTACCCTTTTGGTACCTAATATTTTGGTTATAATATGCTATTTTTTAAGTTACGCAAAACTTATAGTGTGACCTACGTACACGAATTTATTTAAAAGTTCCATCAGGTCATCTACTTAAAAAATGCGTTAAAGACCGTAAATCAGATGAAAATTAGTTGATTCATTCGGGATTTGTTAATTACACAAATTTTTGACAAAAGTTTTTTTGACATTTCTTCGACATTTTTAACCTATTTATTTTGTAGCTAAATAAAACAATTTATAGCTCAAAAATTGCTTTAAACGCCAATCAAAAAATTAAAATCAATCATCATTTTGAAAATATACATCTTTTTGAACCTTAAAATACTATTATTTTTACAAACTTTAGATATTGAACTCTTGGAGTTCAAAAATTTATGCTTATGCATAAACCTATAACTATAATTGAAGTATTTGAGGTATTTTAAGTTCAACGAATCACATAAGGTATATATGATTCGTTAAACTTAACTTACAATTAATATATACTATATACAATACTATATATAATATTATATATAATAAACTATATATAATAAACTTAATTTAGTGGGAAGTTTCAGGGACGGTCTGCAAGGTCAACCGGTTTATAGATTTTTTTTGTTAAGTTTTTAAGTTTTCCTTGGTATGGGATAAGTGCTAAAACACATATACATATAGTTAGAGACACAAAGGTTTATAAAATAATCCTTAGAAATTTGTGCGGTTTTTGTACCATGAAATTGTGTTTACTATAATTGACTTTTTCCAATGCTCTACTGTGCTTATTCTAAAAAGTAGTAAAATTTAAGGAAATACTGAAAATAAGCAATGTATTATGCGCCACGTAGCACTCAAAATTAAGCAGCTGGTTCGAGAGTTTCACTGATGCTACGACTCGAAACAATGTGCGCTTTACATTGCTCGGCGCGAAAATAAGAAAAAATCGTAAAACGTAAATTTTGTATTTTCTACAAAAAAGAAATTTCCACGGTGCCATTATTTGGTCCCGTTCGTCACCATCTCTTACAAACGTATAGAGCTATTTGCTTGTTTACTATCTTATGATATAAAAAAGTAAAAGTATAATGCTCGTAACACATCCGAAACAAATTCATATTGCATGTAAGTCGCACTGCGCCCTGATTACTCTGACGAACAGTTGGTCCGCTGTTTTATGCAGTTGTAAAAATCCTAGCATTATGCAAGTAAAGTGAAATAAATATATCAAACTAATTCCGACCGCGCATACTGCAAGCTCAGAGTTCGTTTTGGGAGTTAAAGTTAAAGCTGAATTTTGTTTAAAACTGATTTCATACCTAAACCTTTATATGTCGTTATTTATAGAGTGATTTTATTAGTTTTTCATTTTCTTATATACGTGGTCTAGTTAATCTATTCTGCTTACATGGTGAGGTCGTGGATTTGATCTCTGGGTCGGACAAAAATGTTACTCAACGTTTTAAGGCTTTCCTCGAAAATCATAATCTTAATAGCAGCTCAATGTATTGTAGTAGTGTGAGCATCTACGAAACTAATCAACAAATCAGTGATTCACATAGAACTGGATCGTCGATTGACGTTCTGCGAATGAGCCGAGAGTCAATCGATGATTCGGTTTCGAGATCAGGACGCAAGGTATTCCGTATGATGACACATTTAGAGTAGTAATAATAAAAATAACAGCAATAATAATAACTTTCTGCTTGGGAAGTTGATTGAAAATACTAAAATAAATAAAACAATATCGTCACGAGAATAATCCAAAACGTTAGACAGAGGTGCAACTATTACACCCACGATAAACCAACGTAGAATTCTACAACATTTCGGCCAAATATGGTCTAACTGTATTTTATTTTTCTGCTGCAAAACTTAGATAAAAGAAAATAATGATGGAGCATTGCCATATCATGTCATAGTGATGCCGATATTTGATATTTGTGGGTTTACTGTATGACGCCTTGATATGCACACTTTGTACATGTACGCGTGAGTGTTATATTTATTTTGAGACTTTAAGACTTTGAGACTTTAAGGAAAATTTTAGGCATGTTTTGGTCCTTATATTTTTTGATCTGAGCTGCAAAAGCGTATGTGTTTCTATTATCTATAAATATATATATATATATATATATATATATATATATATATATATATATATATATATATATATATATATATATATATATATATATATATATATATAATAGTATCTCATAAATTTATACATGTTGTATTAGATTTCGTTATATAGATGATATCCCACCATTAACATTTTTTGGTGTCTGTAGGTAATAGAACCTATTTTTATTAGAAGAGTCACCTGCTTGTTTACTATCCAAAGATGTAAAAATTAATAAACCTGACATATTATACGAAAACTCTACACGCGCAAAAAGACGAGCTCAAACTGGCATTGTTAGAAAAGTCCTCAGAAATGTCATCGGATCAATAAGAGAGGGAGATCGGACATTCTGTATGAGAGTGAATCATGAGCTGGAAGCCTTGGTTGAAAAACAGAATATAGTCAGGTTCTGCAATTCACAAAGACGGGGATAGGTGGGACATAAAGAATGAATGACTAGTGTTAGAGCAGTTAAAACTATCAACGTCTGGACCCCGCAGCAGAAAAGAGCCAGGGAAAGACCCGGAAAACTTTGAGAGGATTGCGTGGAAGAAAGTGTCAAGATCATGGACAAGAAATCGTAGAAGGAAGCCATGAATAGAGCAAAATGAAGGGGAATCGTCGAGGAGGCCAAGATCAACAAAGGTTATGGCGCCAGAGAGAGAAAAAGAAGATTGTACGAAAACTTATAAGTGTTTATGTCACTTAACATCACTGCCATAGTGGTTATCCCCCGTGTTGGTTCCGGGCTCCTTTGAAGAACAGACCATCTGCCGTTCTGCCAGGCAGGTCGTAAAAGGCGACCGATTGGCTATACGAGTCACTACCATCGTGGCTACTAGGTGGTAGAGTTCTGCATTGTCTCGCCCGGGTCTGGTACCACCGCCTTGCCTATTCTTGCCGCAATAGCGTCAGTGCTTGTCGCTGACGTGTTCCGGTTTGGAGGGTAAGGTAACCGGTTAACTTATGCATGTGGCATTAGACCTCGCCACAAGATAGCAACGCACCATTAACACCTTTCGTGTCTATAGGCGCTGGTTGACTCTTTCCATCAGGAGACCCATCTGCTTGTTTGCTATCTTATAACATAAAAAAAATAATAGGTTTCTTAAGTAATTCTTGAAATACCCAATTTCGTGTCAATCAGGCTGGTTGCTTTATTCTTTTCATCATGTATAAAAAACCTGAAAAGCTTGAAATGGCAAAACCGATTTTAACAAAACATAATACATATATAAACACCACCGCTGAGAAAAACAGCTTTCAATTTTTAAAAAAATCCGCATTCTCATCGATTCGCCTGTTTACCTTATGGTGCCACAGACACATAGACAGACTCACAATTAGCGGTCAAACTTTTTTGTGTCGGGGTACAAAAATATACAAAAATATACAAACGATGAACTTCTGACGACAAAATAGCGTCGTCATACCGTTTGTCGTCATGATATACGATGCGATTTAACAACCAATAAATGTTTAACATCAAACTGTATAAATTAAAGATTAGTAGCTCAAACATTACTCCAACAAAACTCTATGAAATTCACATACAAAGCTGCAATATATTATATTCCAGCGAAAATAAATTGTAGAAACAGAAACAAAGTATGTCAACTGAGTTCACATAAAGTCAGGACATACTGCCGCCACATCGTTGCACTAAAATATTCAGGCAACCCCTGAATTCTGAGATCGGAATACTCTCCCACGATTTTATGAATTCTAATGAAATAAATATATTATTTCGCGCTAGATTTAGCTTGTACACCCGTGTTGTACTTAAATCTTACGTATAAAAAGGCGTATTTTAAGTTCTTGAGAAATATTCACATCAAATATATTTTTAAATTTTAAATTCAATTTTAAAATTAAATCTACATTAATTTTATAAATACTGTTTGGTTGTTTGAACGGATGGATGTTTGGATGGATATATGTTTGTTACTCAATTACGCAAAAGCTACTAAACGGATTTGAATTGGCATACAGGTAGATAATAACCTGGAATAGGCTACTTCTTATCTCGGAAAAGTTAGGCAATTCCGCGGGATTCGCTAGAAATTTTTTATAATGCAGCGAGCTGCAGGCTTCAGCTAGTCTATATTTGTATTATTAATTATTATTATTATAAATTCGAAAGTTTGGATGTTTGGATGGATGGATGTATGTCACTAATCACGCAAAAAACTACTGAACGGATTTGAATAAAATTTGGCACACAGGTAGATGATGACCTGGCATAGCACATAAGCTACTTTTTATCCTGGAAAAATTTGTTGACTCCCGGGATTCTCCAAAAAAAAATTATAATGTAGCGGACTGTACGCTGCAGCTAGTATATTATAAATTCGAAAGTTTGGATGTTTGGATGTATGGATAGATGGATGGATGGATGGGTGGATGTTTGTTATTCAATATTGTTCAATATTGCAAAAAGTGTTGAGCGGATTTCGATAAAATTTGACACATAGATAGATTATAACCTGGAATAGAATGAAAACTACTTTTTGGAATAGAATGACCGCCCCGTTGGTCGAGTGGTTAGAGACCCTGACTACGCAATCAACGGGGCTCGGGTTCGATCCCCGACGGGGACAAGCATTTGTGTGATGAGCATAAATGTTTGTATTTCCGGGTATGGGTGTTTATTATATATATATTCTAGTATTTATATATGTATTTCTATGTATTAGTATCGTTGACTAAAACCCATAACACAAGCAAATAATTTGCTTACTTTAGGGTTAGATCAGTAAGTGTAATTTGTCCCGTGAATATTTATTTATTTACTAGCTGTGCCCGCAACTTCGCTCGCGTGAAAAAAATTCTAAAATAAAAACCCGCATAGTTCCCGTTCCCGTGAGATTTCCGGGATAAGAACTACCCTATGTCCTTTCTTGGGTCTCAAACTATATTTGTGCCAAATTTTATCCAAATCGGTTCAGTGGTTTAGCCGTGAAAGCGTAACAGACAGACAGACAGAGTTACTTTCGCATTTATAATATTAAGTATGGATTTATTTATTCCTAAAAAGTAGCTGATCACGCAGGATTTTCCAAAAACTTTTAAAATGCAGCTTGCTGCACGCAGCAGTTGAGTTGTTCGGACTAATTCCTGACGCTAAATTACATCATCGAACATCGCGTCAAAATTTAAAGTTCTATCCTCACCATCTCGATGTCTAAAAATCCAAAACTGTGCGCTTTTGTCGGCACTTTTTGCTTCGCACTACTCTTTTGTGCAATCAATTACCCTCGGGGGTGTTTCCGAATGGATATGACTTAGGGACCTTCAAGAAACGAGCTTATTTATTCTTAAACTCGATATTTCGGCGCTGTTACAGGCATACTTTCCCACGTGATCATGGTGTTTGTAATAGCGCCAAAATATCGGCAAAATAATCCTTCAACTAATGGCGGCGAGATCCCGTTAATTCTTAATAAAAAATAATTCATCTAAAACTTTAAATTTCCTGCACCAACCAATCAATTTCTGGTACATCGTCATAACTCGCAAGTTTGTTCAAGCAAAAGAATAATTTTGGAACTTTTTGTTAATTCTTTTATTACGGTAGCAGTAGGGCATCCCCAAGTCGATCGTAAATCAACACCTAAAGGTGAAAGTTCATGAAAATGATGAAAAGATGCTAAGTTTTACGCTCTGTATCTAGATTACAGTGAAATTTCTTTGTTTTCCTGATTTTTTACAAACAATTTGAGTAATTAGACGTTTTCGTGAGAAAAAGCATAATATTAATAATATAATTAAAGTATTTTTTAATAAATTAAATAAAATAATTCAACAGTGCACCTAAACATATTACTTAACTACATATATTTAATTAGTTGACACGTGGAGCCATGTTTGCATATAGATTGTCATGTTGTCGATATAGTTCAAACAAAATTTCACTTTTTTTTTTTAATATCATAAGATAGCAAACAAGCAGATGGGTCTCTTGATGGAAAGAGTCAACCATCGCCTATAGACACCAAAGATGTTAATGGTGCGTTGCTATCTTGTGGCAAGGTCTAATGCCACATGCATAAGTTTACCGGCTACCTTACCCTCCAAACCGGAACACGACAGCGACAAGCACTGACGCTATTGCGGCAGGAATAGGTAAGGCGGTGGTACCAGACCTGGGCGAGACAATGCAGAACTCTACCACCTAGTAGCCACGATGGTAGTGACTCGATAGCCAATCGGTCGCCTTTTACGACCTGCCTGGCAGAACGGCAGTTGGCCTATTCTACAAAGGAGGCCGGGACCAACACGGCGAAACTTCACTTCTTATATTTTGAGTAAAAAAGCCTATATTTGACCCCGAATCTTTAAATATTTCCTTATTAAAATTCATCACAATTGTTTATCGATTTAGTTGGAATTCGTAATAGATAGACAAACTTTCGTATCTAAACTAATATTATAAAGAAGAAAGATTTGTTTTTTTGTTTGTTTCTTTGTTACAATTTATTTTAAAAACTATTAGTCCAATTTTAAAAATTCTTTCACTTTAGAAAGCTATATCATCCAGGATTTTATTTTTGTACAGGCTACTTTTTACCTGATTGGATAAAGGGAAGAGTTTATAATATTAGTATACATGGATACGCAATGTTCATAAGAATTACATATAACTTTGAAAATATGAAAATGTAAGACTGAATGCTAGGGATGTCCTAGGACAGCGTCTGAACTCTCATTTGTTCGCTATATAAACAGTATTTATTGTTATTGCGTTCCTATTATATAGATCCTAGACGTGGGTAGGCTGGAAACCGCGTAACTATGCGCGACCCTACGGTCTTACAATTGCATCACATAAATAATAGCTTTAGCGATTTTAAGTGAAGTTTGTTTCATATCATCAGTGGTACCATATTATTTTTACCTGACAGCGGCGTAGTTAGGTATAACACATTTTACGCATCACTGGTTACATCACTCGTTATAAAATAATTCACGTGTCACTCCAGTTATATGCATCGAAACCGTCCGTTATATATAACGCGAGCGTGATTTAATTTTACGCGAGCATAGCTAATACTTAAGCTTATAATTAGCAGAAATCCATAGTGCAAAATAGACAAAGAAACAATATTTGAGCAACACCGTGCCACCAGCTACAAGAGAGAATATGTTTCACATGTAATTTCACTATACTAATCACTTACAAATAGTAATTAATCACTGCGCCACAATGTAACATACGGAATAAAACGCGCCCAATGTGACAATAATCGTCACTAATAAAATATAACGGTCGGTATTATCACCCGTGAAATAACAGTAACAAAAAACAAATAACTTTACGACGTGATAGTGAAATAAAAGTAGCTATAATTCCCATCGCTAGGCGTAGTCTACGATCTAAGGTTAGCCTGTATGTATGTTTATATACATATGCATTTCATTAGAAATGTCTCTATGCAAGGAGTTTTACTGACTACAAAATATTCTTGAAAATTTAAATATCAGATTTTATGCGCCCTAGTATTCGGAATAAAAACATTTTTACGGTTAAAGATAGTTGGGAGCGCCAAACCCAAAACAAAAAAAATCTGCAAGCCAGTTCACCCTTCAGGCTACGCCTGAAACTTTCCAACCCTTTTTTATTTTTTGAATAGTTGTAAGTCTTGTAGTCGATAATCGATTTGTAAATTTGGAGAAATCCAAAAGAATACTGCCGTGTTTCGAATTAACCAGCCGTTTAAAAATTATGAAAGGTTTATAAACACACATACATAAACATATTAACTTTATCACAAAATACTCAGAAAAGCTTTTTCTAAAAGTAGATATGTAATAAAACCTCGGTTTTCATAAATCAATAATTTCCTGTAGCGGGAATTTATAAAGCGACGTAAGTAAAAGACTGAAAATTCGTAAATAAATACTTTAAGATACAACAAAAAACCACCCAATAAATAATTACAAAGAACAAAAGACTCAACTACTAGTTAACTAAAAAATAATCCTAAAATTTAGAAATGTTCTTAGGTTATTTTGTTTGTTCTAAAATTTTGTTTAAATATTGAAGATATCGTGGTTTCTTAATCGATGCATAGAATGATAATAAATGCTAATGCGGAACGTAAAGACCGTCAGGTGAGACCCTTATTAGGAAGAAAAGAGCATAATTTCTGCTAGCGCCAGTTGAGAGAGCCGGCTGAAGCCTGCATTAGTATTTTAGAAAACGCATCTTCAATATCTTGGTGCTATTCATAGTCAATAGATTTTTTTTCTATATCATGACATAGCAAACAAGCAGATGGCTCTCGCAATGGTAAGAGAAATAACGGCCGATAAACACCAAAGATATTACAGATAATAAGTCACCATGTATTGCTATCCGTGTCGCAAGATGGCAATGTCACATGTATAAAATCTACCCGCTACTTTATCCTATAATCGGAACACGACAGTGATAAGCTTTAACATAATTGCGGTAGGAAAAGCTAAGACGGTGTTACTAAATACCCGGTTGAATCGTTGCGGAATTTATTAGCTAGTAGTCACGATGGTAGTAATAATAATATTTTTTTTATTTTGAACCAAACTTGTTTAAGTTTTTATTAAACCCAGCAAACTGCGTGACAGTTTGTCGGTAGGATTAACGCTTGTTAATAGATAATATATACATTTCGTTCCTACTTAACTATTTACTTAGTATTTTAACAATTTTATTAATTATACTAACTGATTAAACTGTATTCGTTTCACGACTAACCACACAAGCAAAAGCTAGTGTAGTTAATTGCAATTGGATGATTTGAAGACTCCGTAAGCAGTAAGTATTATTATTATTATAGCTAATCGTTTGTCTTTTACGTACAGGCTGGTCCGCCAGCCATTTTTGTTAATTAATGCTATTGACGTGGATGCAGTTGTAGTGAACGTAGACGAACTATTGTGCGGCTGGAGTCTCATGCAATTTCTGTACACTTGGTAAGTTTGTTTTATTCCTTACACTAATTTATGTTTCAGTAGCACTACAGATGTTACATTTAAGAATTCGCAGAACGTTGCTAATTAATTACCTTAATTTCCCCTTTAAATATTTCAGAAAGTTTTATTTAGCAATTCACGTAAAAATTTCTGTTTCATAGACGAATTTATTAATTTTGATAGTGACAGTTAGCGATCATACTACCTCGTTCATTCTCATGTATTGCTGCGTTTTAAGGCTCTTAGACTCAGAGCTTAGGCATCGACGTAACATCCCTCCATAATACAGCGGTGTATCGTGGAAATCTACAACGAGCAAAGTAGTAATTTACAATACGACATGTGTCACCATGCACGGTACTCATTTGTTTCGAAAAATCACAGACTACATGAACCGTTCAAAAGGGAAACTTTCAGGAGTACTCTCTTTCTACTGGTATTAAGAAGATACATAACGACGAAAAAATGCACAGAAAATACTGGATATACACATTTCTTTCAATTCAAAATGTTTCTCTTAATAAAAAAGTATTTCAGACCATAAACAACTATATTACTGTTGTTAGTAATAGTGCGTGTCGTGACACGTTGTGGCGTCTTGTCATGAAAAAAATCATGACATTGCTCGTTGTAGATTTCCACGATGCGACGTCGTGTTGTGAAACGAAGCACGGCGTGACGTCATATTATGTTTATATTTATGTGTTCGTAGCCGATGCGACAAAACGATCACACATGGTCACGTATATAAATTCGGTCATAGGTATAAAAATTTGTAATCTGAGCTACTTTAACTATAAAAATGCAAATAAAATTGGTCGCAAACACAAAAAACTGCCAAGTTTGTTACGACACATGAAAAAACAATGTTATTTCGCACATAAAGCAGTTACTACACGGAGCAATCGTTACGACCTTTGGCGCATTGTTAACCGCAACACAAATTGCCTTCTTTACCGTGTGGCACGCGCTAAATCGTCAAGCAAAAAATATCGCCAAATGATGCTTACACCGCATAAATTATTTTGGAATAAGAAAACTACTACATATTATGTGGTATAATGTTATGAAAAGGAAGGACTCGTTTGATTGTAGTAAATAAACTCACTACAGGACCAATTTTAAAAAATATTTTACTTTAAATCTACATTATCACTGAATAACATAAGCTACTTTCTTATCTAACTGTTTAAAAGAAAATAATGTATCTGGATCACGTGTATGAAGCTGCGTAAAACGGCTAGAAATAATATAACGAAGAGATACGATTTGGTGGATTAACAATTTTAAAAAGTTGTAGGCTGATCTTAGATTATTTTTAATTATCAGAACGCTTCAGTATCTAAGAGGACTTAAGATCTAAGATGACATATTAATATAATATTAGTTAGTGATACATAAAATAGAATACATTTAAAAAAATATTTATTAGTTTCGTGTCATTTAATTTAATTTACTGGTTTAACTGTAAGCTTAACTCTATAAGCGATGGAAATCACAACTACCGCGGTGCAACAGCAACTAAGCTTAACCCGATTGTAAAATTTTCATTTCTACCATTTTTTACTTTATCCTTTTGCTGTTTCCTGCCGTAAAGGACGGAAAAGTAGATGTATTTTCTCATTCAACCTGTATACTTCCGATTGAATTTATTATGAGCTTTCAGACAGATTTGTTTTTCCCTAGGGCATCCGCGAGTTTGAAACTCGATGGTCATCAGAAATGTGTCACTGTTGATTCTGGTTTACAGAAAACGCATTAGTGACAAAGAAAGATGGGCTCCTTGCCTTTTAAAATAAGGTGATGGTTATCTCTTTTTACTATGTTATAAATGCATGAACAATGCTTGATCTCTACGATGCTAAAAACTTATCACACCTCTTTGTTAGCGTCTAAAGTTAAAATTATTTATATTTTCCACTAAAATAGCTCTTTCAGGACAATAATTTTAAAGTGTCACATTGTAGGAGATTTTATTGTTGAGCATCAGTGCATAATATTGTAAGCTTATTGGAGCAACAGACACCATCTGCGCTGCTACACTAGCGCCGAACATTTTACGAGTGGCCCGTGGCGCGAATTGCAACTAACTGCCGATATTTTTGACAACATTCGATTGGAAAGTTCAAGCGACACCGCTTATATCGTTATACCCTTAATTATAATTTCAGAAGACTTCTATGTAAAAAAGAATAATACTACTGTGTACCTAATAACATAGAGTAGCTTTTGAGCGATTAGGTTTGTCTTGCAATGCATAATTTTGTGATTATTTTAATGTTGAAACTATCTCAACGTATGGTATAATAATTTTATATGTGATCAGTAAAATACTTATGGTTAGGTAAGAATTTAAACAATGTATGTGTGTTAAAGTGAGAGACTATGTTCTTTGTCTTCAGGACAATTTTGATACTAGTTTTTGATAGAGATTAAAACCTTAATACTTTTTTTATTAAAACCGATTTAAAAAATACCGGTTAGCAAAAATATTTAGGCGTTTTTATAAAAGTTTCCGCTCGGAGCGTATCTGAAAGCGTATCTGAAAGCTCGGAAGCGGGGAATATCAAAAAAAAAATTTTTAATAAAAATATTTTTAAACCGCCTGTATAAACCGGTTGATAGATTTAAAACCGTAATAAATTCGATCCATAAGGAAACCGGTATTTTTGAGTTTAAGGTAGATTCAAACGTTTACAAAACAAAACGCTGCTTATGTACTTGCGACGATTAAGGTTATTAAATTAACCGGTTAACAATCCCTGGTTTTTGATATACTATTCAACATTAAATAAAGTATATTAAATAGTAACTAATATTGATGCGTCAGTGGTATTATAAAGTTAATCATGACAAATTGTCTGCAATATGTCTAATTTTTTCGTCTTCATTATAAAAAATATAGAAAAAAAAACAAATCCGTCAATTTTCTTTCACCAAATTTATGTGGCCGCTTTCCGATCTGGTAGTCATTCTAAAAAAGTGCCTGTAAAGGTTGAATAAAATATTTTTTATTTTGATTTTGAATGTTACTATGATAAGATTATGAATAAATACGTCAATAATACCGAATTCAGGACCAGGTTTGTAATGTTTAAGTGAGAGAGAGGTTCGGCTTGAAAGAAAATGTCGGTGTTATGACGAGAAAGAGCATGCGCCGTTGGTTTGAATATGTAGAAAGAATATAAAGGAGCAAAACATTAATTGTTAAAAAATGAATATACAAGGCGAATATGGAAGGATATATGTGCCGCAGAAGACTAAGATTGTCATACCACGATCAGATTGATCGAGTACTGTCTGAAGGTGATGCCAAGAGGCTTCAAGATCGCCTTGTTTGCATGAAGAGAGTAATGAATGTGGAGGAAGAGAGACAAGTCTGCAAGGAGCGTGATGTATGGCACTTGATTTTCTTCGCCTACCCTGGAAAGGATCTTACTTGAAAATATGTATGTATGTATGTGCTTCTTTTTTCAGCATAAAATTTATATGCATAAAATTTTTCTGCCGTTTTGCCAGGCAGCTCGTAAAATGCGACCGATTGTTTGCACGTGTCACTATTATTGTGTTATTAACGTCTCGCCTGGGTACTTGGTACCAACACTTTACTTCTTCCTGCTGCCGGTAGCCGGTAGACTTATGGATGTGGCATTGCCATCTCGCCAAACGGATAGCAACGCAACATTAACATCTGTGGTGTGTATAGACGATGGTTTCTCTTTTCATCAGGAGAATCATCTGCTTGTTTGTTATATTACAATTTAAGAAAAAGCCTGTGCAAATAGTGACTTTCAGTACATTTCATTTCTAAGCTTATTAGTTTTCTACGTAATGTGCTGATGTTATCTGTGCACGAAAATTTACTTTCGGATTTTTATTTATCAATTCAACAAAATAAGCACTCGATCACGAATATGGTGTGAATTATGAATAGTAATTTTTAGTTTTATATCATAACACCTAACTTAAAAAAAAAACACTTAACTTAAATTGAATTTTACTATATTATTATTAAATGTAGTATGTGTAATGTTTATTTTAATTAATTTCATATACTTCTAATGTATATTGTTTAAAAATATTAGGTTTCTGCAGTTCTTCGTAATGTATACTTAAATTATGCCAAATTTTATACTCTACCGTTCGCGTAATTTTTGTAAATAGCATTGTACCCCTTGTATAAAATATTTGCTTCACGTATTAATGTACAGATTTAATATATACATCCGTATGTTTACAGCAAACGGCCCATAACCACGCACATTGTAGACGACTACAAACCTCGCATTGTGAGCTATTTCAAAGCCATTTACAATCATTCCACGTTAAACGTATAGTGAATCTCATAAAAATATTACTCTTTGTTGAACATTTATCATAATATCTTATACTATATTGAATTTCTGGTCCTAGTTTTGTACACAGGCATATTTAGTAAATAAGAAACTCGTTTTTAATTTGTTTCGTTCTCATTAAACATAACAAAATTGATGGACGATGGTCGTTCTACCATTACTGTTGTAAGTACTCGTTTTACGAAGACTAGAGAATGCCCTGTGGTCAAAACTCCGCCATAGGCTAAACAATAAAATCTCTTCTAAGTTCTGCAACGGTCTTCAACCATTTTTGCTCCCGTGTTTAACCATGTTTAGACCAACCGTATTGGTCCCGGGCTCCTATGAAGAACATAGCCAACTGCTGTTCTGCCAGCCAGGACGTAAAAGGTGACCGATTGGGTATGCGCGTCACTACCGTCGCGGCTGCTGTGTGGCATTGTCTCGCGCAGGTCTAGTATCACCGGCTTACCTATTGCTGCCGCAATAGCGTCAGTGCTTTATAAGGGCAATGGGCCCACCTCTCGTTCCCACCACTGTAACTTCTGTAAACCGGAATCAACAGCGGCATCCGTCCTGATAACCTCTGAGTTGCGAGCTCAGGGTGCCCTGGGGAAAAGCTAAGCTGTCTTGGATCCCGCAACGAAATTAATCAGAAGTATATAGGAGGAGTAGGAAAATACATCCTGTTTCCCTCCCTTTTTAGCAGGAGACAGCAAAATGTTAAAAGCATAAAAATGCTACGAAATGAGACTTTTACAATCAGGTTAAGCCTGATTGCTATTGCACCACGGAAGTTTGGAAATTAGGGACCTACCAGAATGGCCTACTTAATTTTGCTTCCAGTAGTAAGTGTGACAAAATCGTTTGAAGGCACGGAAGTTCCCACGTGTACCCACAAGATCAGAGTAATAAATTACACCGGATATACATTGGATACTATCAAGCATTTGACGACGTTCGTTTTGCCAAAGATTACACTCACAAAGAATGTGATGTGCAGTTTGTTCATATTTACAGTTTAATGTAGAGCACTCGCAAAAGGGAGAAGGAACTAATTTAAACGAGAATAATTTAGCTTTAAAATTACCGTGGCTAGTGAGAAACTGTGCAACACAATGATCTATTTCTATCCAAGTTTTACTTAAGCGATCCCGGATGCACGGGAAAAAGTTATATAAATGCCGTCCTTTAGTTGAACAAGACCAACGCGACTGCCATTCATCAATTAATTCATTAGTAACGTCGATTATGGGATTAAAAAGGCGACGTATTTTTGTTTGGGCTTGCGAGTTGATAAATTCTGGGTTAGTAAAATTCCTAGAATTGTAATACATTGAAGCCCGACGCTGAATTTCTAAATCTAATGGTAAGATGCCTGATAAAACGGGTAAAGCTTCGGAGCTTACAGTGCGATATGCTTTGCATAGAAATATTTGAAGTAGTTTGCGCCGGATCGCACCACTCGTAACTTTATCAGCCCACGCTGAAACAAGCATAACAGATACAACCTAAATACGTGGCGTTATAAATTATCTTTAAAGTGTTAAACGTTAAACCCCATGTCGAGGTAGATATGCCCGCAAAGGATAAGAAATTCCGTTTAGCTTTTTCACCGATATAGTTAATATGATTTATAAAAGTATAATTTTTTTCTATGACCAAACCTAAATATGTTACCGATTCTTTTCTCTTTATTGTGCTATTATTTATTTTTATACTGGGAGATGATAGGAGCGTCAGTGCTTGTCACTGTCGTGTTCCGTTTTAGATAGTAAGGTAGCCGGTAAACTTATACATGTAGCATTAGACCTCGCCACAAGATAGCAATGCACCATTAACATCTTTAGTGTCTATAGGCGATGGTTGACTCTTTCTGTCAGGAGACTCATCTATGCTTGTTGGCTATATTATGATATATATAAAAAAAATTATGTTACATGTATGTATTATGTGTAATGTTTATTTTTATTAATTTAATGTATTTCTCAAACATATAATTTGAAAATATTAGACTTCTGCACTCCTCCGTAATGTGGACTTTAACTGTACCAAATTTCATACGCCACGATCCACGCAATTGTCTTAAATAGGGGTACAAACATTTACTTCACGTATTAATATTTATAATAAGATATATATAGTATAAGATTAAGAGAAAATGTGTTTGTTGTAGTATTCCATTTAGGAGGAATCGTAATGGGTCTTTAACATCTCTGGTATTTTCAAGAGACTATTTCCATAATTTCCGTCGGGAATAGGGTGAGGTCCCATTAGTGCGTTGCGCTACGTTGCGTCGCATTTTCGCAACGGATCAACGCATTGCATGCATTTGCGTTGCGCGACGCAGGATGTCGTGACGCAAGAGGGTATGCACGCTGTCGCAACTGCATCTCAGTTCAGGCTTCGCTATAGATACAAACGTATTCTATTGTTTTATTTATTACATCACAGCCGAAATAAACTTGTAATTAAAAAGAATAATACCATGAGAATGAGTGCTGTAGGTAATCGAGGTGAAACAAGGTAAAAATTGTAAACTAAGTGCTGAAGTTATCCAATCTGTTCATGATCACATAAAGTCAATTCCACGTACAGAAAGTCATTACTTAAGGGTTAATACTACCAGAGAGTTTATAGATGGTAGCCTGACTATAGCTAAGCTCCATCGCATCTATCAAGCTATCAGAAAAGCAGCTGGAAAACCACCCGTCAATTATGATTCTGACCACCGCATTTTCTACAATGGTTTTAATATTGTCTTATTTGTACCTCGTAAAGACCAATGCGATGAATGTGTGACATTCAAAAACACTGTTGACCACTGAACTACCAAAGAACCACTGTCAGAAAAGCAAAGTTACACCTTGAAGAGTCTTTCCCGTTTAGAACTTGAAAAGGATATCGAAGACAGTAAACAGACAGATTCCAATAAAATAGTAGCCATATTCGACCTACAAGTAGTAAAGTTTTTAGAAGTGACTTTTATGTTATTTTTTTAAATGTAGTGTTTTTTGTCAGTGATATAGATGGTCCTAAGAAGAAGAATAAAGAAGAACAAAATAAGTGGTATTTTCATTTAATAAATCATTTCAATATAATGTGTTACTTTGGTCACAATTGCACAATTATTGAAATGTTGGTAGGAAATGGGCATAATTGTATGCATACATTAATATTTCATTGAATATAGTATAAATAAATAAATAACTCACTCTTTTAAATTACATATTTATATTCACTAATGTATAAAGTATGTTTTTGCTAAAAATAAAATACTAATTTACATTCATATGGGCCGAAAAACAGAATATAAATCTATAAACACCTTAAATCGTCTGTCCTGAAAAATTTGAAAATTAGCACTTCGGCCCTTGTTTTATCGAAGGTGCTTATTAAGTATTTCTGCGTGTAAATGCAAGATACGCTAACAAACTGAGAAATTACCTTGAAAGGTGTATCCATTTAACCCGTGGTTAGCCGAAACAGAAGTATTATGTCAAAATACATTGAAATAAGACAATGTAATATTAAATTACTCCAGGGGATCTCACCTATACAATTACCTGACAGAAACATACTTCAGTGATTATGCATACTGGCTACCTGTTGAGATAATGAGATAAAATTTCATAAGCATGCCTTACAATACAGCACAAAGGACGTAGCGAACGAGGTTAGGTCTTTGTGGCTGAGCACCCGTTAATTAGTTAATTTCATAGGATTCACCGAGGTGCAGTTATGAAATTTTTGGAGCGAGAACATTTTTAATTATACATTTTTAACTGGTGTCAGATTTTACTTTAAAATATGTTAGAGGATTTGATCGTTGTGTTTTATCATAGAACTTTTTATTAAAGAAAATCGTTGGCATTTAATATTTATGTAATAACTAGCTGTGCCCGCGACTTCGTTCGCGTGGAAAAAATTCTAAAATAAAAACCCGCATAGTTCCCGTTCCCGTGGGATTTCCGGGATAAGAACTATCCTATGTCCTTTCTTGGGCCTCAAACTATATTTGTACCAAATTTTATCCAAATCGGTTCAGTGGTTTGGCCGTGAAAGCGTAACAGACAGACAGACAGACAGACAGATAGATAGACAGACAGACAGAGTTACTTTCGCATTTATAATATTAGTATGGATTAGAGACTAGCTGCAGCGTGTAGCCCACTGCTTTATAAGTTTTTGGTGAATCCCGCAGGATCATCTAACTTTTCCGGGATAAAAAATAGCCAATATGTTATTCTGGATCTTCAGCTATCTACATACCAAATTTCATCGTAATCGGTACAGTAGTATTTTCGTGAAAGAGTAACGAAAATCCATACATACTCACAAACTTTCGCATTTGTAATATTAATAGGAAGGATATTAAAATAAATAAACAAATAGAGATATAATATAGGTATAGATAACGCGAATAGTTGTTATAGCGAATAGTCGAATACCGATTTATCACTATTTCTTATGGCAAATAGTCAAATAATTCGCTATTATTATTCGACATAAAAAAGGAATATTAAAAGTAATTTATTTCTTATTAAATAATATATTTCGAATAATTTTACGCTTTTAGGGCCATCGCCCACGGCGACTTTTTGTGGCAATGCAGTAGTGATGCAGCCGCGCATCCGCATCAACACAGTTGCGAAGCGGTCGCTAGCTGTGTGCTCTCGTCACGAGCCCAGATTCAGTCGCGATGCAAGCACGATACTGTCGCACTTCTGTTACGATGCAAACGCGCGATTCAGTAACAGTCCTGCACTCGTACGCCACCCTCCTTCTGTTCTCTCCCCGATATGAACTTTTAAACTAACGCGTTCTACTATCATTTTTAAAAACATATAAACGGGTCAATAATACAAAACATAACGCGTTATTGACCCGTTTATATATTATGTACGCGTATTATGTACGCGTTATTGACCCGTTTATATATTTTTAAAAATCTCTCCCCGATGTTATCCGACAAGGAACGGTTGTGCGTTTTCATCGATATAGTCGCGATGCAGTAGCGCGTTGCAAATGCGGCTAACATGCGTTAGTAGCGATGCTGTCGGCATCGCTACATAAAGTCGTCGTGGGCGAGGGGCCTAAGAATCATTTATTTGTCACTTATAGCTGTAATCTATAAACTTTCTAATATTATGAAAAAAGAAAACGAAGTTAAAGAAATCAGTCTTATACTGATTTCACGTTTTAAATGCCGACAGGTAATCATTTTCTTGTACCGTAATACACTTATTTAAGCGTTCTGAAGAGCAACCCAAGAACGGCACTGGTGAAGAAATTGTCCACTACAACGCGGTGATATTAACTTGACGCACCTCTGGAATGCGAGGCCCCGCTCGCTTCCCCCGCATTTTCTTAGTTCGCTCCAAAAGTTTTAATGTGGTCAGCATATCTGTTACCGATACGCGCAACGATAATTTGGCTAGTTTTCTGTTGTTTTCTATTTTTTTTGACATTATTGTTACGTTTTGCATCAAATGACGTCATCAACGTCAAGCGTCAAGTAATGTGACCGTGATGTACATCGTGTTAGCAAAGGCTGACAGAAGTAGCTAGGTATAAACCCATATGAATAGTGGCATTGAGTAATAGTAAGAATGAATTCCCCGTCTTTAGTAAAGTCGTTAGATGATACTTAATCACACCGGCGAGCTCTGTTAATTCAGAAAGGTTATTTTCTGAGGCAGATTTGATATATTGTATTTGAAAAAAGCGCAACCGACCTTATCCGAATACAAAAAAAAAACTAGTTTTGTTGCCTCAAGATCTGCGCCTTTTGATTTTTAAATATTGGGTAATTAAAAAACCTAAGTAACATTTAAAAATAACTTCAATATTACTGATTTTTGAATATAATCATTAAAACTCAGTCCGCCTTATTACAAAAACAGGCGTAGATCTGGTTTAAACAAAGATTAAGAGGACTAGGCTTGTTACGGTATTAAAGTTAGTTTCAGTACTAAAATTCATTCTTATTACAAAAACAAGTCTAACCGAGGACTAGCTAATACCGAAGATAGATCTTGGATGAACATGTATCCACAGATTATAAGCTAAAATGACTCTAAACCATTCATTCATTCACTCGGCGTAACATGGAACGTTCCGTTACAACAAACATACTTATATGAAAAGAAAGCAAATTGTTTTTAAAAAAGTGATTTATGAGTTTGAAAGTGATAATAATATAAAATATAGGTAAATATAAAAAAATATCTTAAATTTGAAAACGTTGAAATTATATGAATTTTGTTTTTATTTCCACTTTATACCTACATCTGTACACGTATCAAGTTAGCGTACAACGAAATAAACTAAAAAATAAAAAAACAAATAAAGTGTGCGACGCGCGTAATTTAATCCGAATTTTTATAACAAATACTATATGCGAAAGTAAACATTTGAATAATATACAACAGCACTTCAAGTTACTTGTTTCTGTATTTCCATAGCTAGTCTGTTTTTATTTATTATTGAAGCACAAAAACCTGAGTGCCTCAAGTAGGTACGATTAGGCTTTGTTACAAAATCTAGCAATACTTTTTTACCGTAATCTACGAATCTAAAATGGATCAAATTAAGAAAAAAAGAGGCGAAAATTGGACATCTGAAGAAAAGGTAAATCAATCAGTCAGTGCAGTCTACATCAGCTATAATTTTCAAAAATTAGCTATACGGCAAAACCTCCTCATTGCTTCTTCTTGCTGATTTAAAGTAGCTGGCATCTTTATAAATCTATTGGACAATCCAGTTAAAAGCCCTGCTATTTTCTTACAAGTTTTGCTCATGGTCGGCTGGAATACACCGTGTAAGTCGGCAATATCGTCTTTAATCTATAAAAACAATAATAATATTTCAGTAAGTTCTCCAGCAATTGAAATATCCTTGCATTGCTTGTAATCTAGATTATCAAGTTTATACACTTACCTCATGATGAGCCCAGTTGCGTAATGCGCAAACCACTTGCAACTCTGGACTGAGAGCCTATCCTCGAGGGTCATGAACTAAATCCTCTCGCAATAAGTCCACTATTTTGCTGGCAAACCTTTTTGTGAATCTATATTCTTTTCGAAAGTCTCCGTCATTTAAGTGAAACGGATTCACTCGACTTTGGGGTCTACTAAGCTTCTGGTATGTTTCCGATACATCCAAATCTTCCAAATCCTTTATATCAATTACATTTATGTCCATTTTTAATTATTTTAATTACAAACAATTATTTCACAACAAATACGACGTTTATATCAACTTTGAAGTTTGACGTTTTGAGCTTAGTATTAAAGTTAAACTAGGGGTCGCGGAGGTTTATCTTTAGAACCATAGAAGATACTCGGACTAGCGCTAAACCTGGTTTTATAATAACGTTTCATCTAGTACTAGTAATAAACCTGGTATTAAGGTCGGTACTATATTTAGATCTCGTTTTGGAATAAAAGGGACTGTGTTTTGTTTTTTTAAAAGAAATAGTTATTATTTTGAAGTTTATATATCTTTTTTCAGTAAAAGCTTATTTTAGACAACAATTATTCGTCGGAGACAACATTATTCGGTATTCGACGAATGACGAACAAAAATTCCGAGTACGTTATGCTGAATACCGAATAATAGCGAGTATTCGCGGTATCTCTAGTATTTATCCTGCTTCCAGTTTCTGCTAAGACTTAAACGAACCTAAAGTACTTGAGTTGTTTAATATTGTTTTTGTTTTATGCTATTTTAACACATAATCTAGGCAACAATTCAATACTATAAATTATATATAAATAATATATAAATTGATTTATTGCCCTGTCGATGCGTTTAAACGAGAAATTATAATTATTAATAAATAAAAATAAAGTAAAACAGTACAACGTAAATATGGACTTTTACCGCGGTAATGTTATCTATCAGTATTTTGACTCAGCCCTGTCCTTGAAATAAATACCTACAGCCGGCCGCGTACTGTACATAAAATGCGATACGGGCAGCCCGCCTTCAATATATTAACTACATTGGCCGTTCGTTACTGCGGCTCAAATCTCTGTTGTGTATCGAATGCACGCCGAACTTCGAGCGCGTAGGTATAACTCGAGTTCCACCCGTTTATATGAAGATAGAATACTGGTAGATAACATTACCGTGCTTTTACTAAGTGCCAACAATATTCGAACTTGTATTGAAATGAAAATTGAAAATATAGAACCTAAAGCAGTAGTTAATTCCACATGCACAAGTTTACCGGCTACTTTACCCTCCAAACGGGAACAAGACAATGACAAGCATTGACGTTACAGGCGATAGTATAAGACTGTAGAACTCTACCACATAGAAATCACTATGGTAGTGACATATAACCATTTATATGCCTCTTACACTCTGACTGGAAAATGGCAGATAGTTTAATCTTCAAGCCAGACCAACTCGGAGTAAAATAAATGTACTTAGAAAAACAAAACTCGAGTTGCCAGCTTGACTTACAGACATTGAACCTAACGCATCTGATAGACATTGTTTTCAACACTGGATATTACCGGCACTTGGTAAAACTCCATGTTAACTTGTATTTATACACTGTTAGATTCACTTGTATGTACTGTTTTGATTTACTAACACCGACCATTGCGTATCGCGTTTTACCGCATCATCAGGTTTACAAATCAATACGAATACAAGGCAAAAAATGTAACAGTATAGATTTGTTGCCCAGATGATACTTCAACACGTGAATCCGGTTGGTGTTAATAAATAAAAATAAAACAAAGCAGTACAAATGCTTCTAAAATTATATAAATATAAACTAAATACAATATTATCACTAGACTAATTTTTAGATTACCTTTGCATCTGCTGTAACAATATATTTCCTTAGCAAGCCAATGGTATAATAACTATTTTTTTTTATGGAAGAGGGGGCAAACGAGCAGGAGGTGCACCTGATGTTGAGTGATCACCGCCGCCCATGGACATCTGCAATACCAGAGGCCTTGCAGTTGCGTTGCCGCCCTTTTAAAAATGAGTAAGCTCTTTTCTTGAAGGTCCCCATGTCGTATCTAAGGTTAAATAACTGATAAATATGTTTATTGCTGATTCCTTTGTAGTGAAAGTAGAACAAAGAACTTGTGCCAAGCAGCACAATCCTTACAAAATCTCTTTGTTTTTGCTACAACGTTTAAACGCCCTGATTTTGGAAACTTGTATTGAATATGTAAACACTAAAATGATTTAAAGCATCATTATTTTCAATTTGGCAGCATATACAATGAATATCAAAGTTTAAATTAAGCTTATACTGCGCCTCGGTGTAAGTCTGCATTAGGGTTCTCTTGGGAAAAGAAAATAACGGTGAAGTCATATAAGCAACCGCTAACGCTTAAGCATCTAACCAGTTAATACAAAGTTTATAGTTCGTCATACCTGTTATATATTGTATATTAAATATTTGTGAATTAAGAAACTTTTTTGAATAATTTTCAATAAATTATTTCATTGACACATATTATAAATGCAAATTCTCTTTATCTGTCTATTGTGCTTTCTTGGTTGTATTGTTGAACTGATTTTGATAAAATTCAGAAAGACGATATTTTGAGGTCTGGGGCCAAACATGTTCTAATTTTTTAGGGAAATTTTGTAACTATAAATTGCCCTAATGATGCTCGTGTAAGCGAAACTGGTTGGTAATAAGTGGCAATAGCTTTATTTTGAGATCTGGGGATAAACATGTTCTAATTTTTTAGGGAAAGTTTGCAAATATAAATTGCCCTGATGATGCTCGTGTAAGCGAAACTGGTTGGTAATAAGTGACAATAGCTTAATTGTGAAACAGTACAAGTGTATAAGTGTTTAAATATTACATTAAAAAAACAATCCCTTAAGGGCGAAAATAGTGGATAGAAGATTGTATAAAATTTATTAAATTGATGACGACGAAGCTGTGGGGGTTAGCTGGTTTTTTATAATTAACCGAATTAATTGTACAATAGTACCCTAAACTCCGCTAGAGACTTAAAATATTTATTTATAACCAGTGTTATATTTATACAAGAGTATTTACCTAAATTATTTACAGATGGTATCACTAAAAACGTAATGGTATCACTTACATATTTTAAGGGTTTTTAGATTATCTTGAATCCGAGGGTATAAATACTCTACTTAGCTGTTTTCACTCAATAAACGGTCGTCGAATTGAATCTATTAAATTTTCTATTATTTTGTCCACTCTGAAAGTGCGCTCTTAACAGTATTATTTTTTTTTATAGAAGAGGGGGCAAACGCACAGGAGGCTCACCTGATGGTGATTACTGCCGCCCATAAACAACTACACTACCAGTCTTGTAGTTGCGTTACCGGTCTTTTGAGAATGCGTAAGCTCTTTTCTTGAAGGTCCCTAAGTCGTATCCGTTTGGAAAAAAATCTGTCGATAGCTGGTTCCATATAGGTGTAATTCGGGGCAAAAATTGCCTCGAAAATCGCACGGCATCGAGATTTAAATGTTTAAATTATATATAAACTAGCTGTGCCCGCGACTTCGTTCGCGTGGAAAAAAATCTAAAATAAAAACTCGCATAGTTCCCGTTCCCGTGGGATTTCCGGGATAAGAACTATCCTATGTCCTTTCTTGGGTCTCAAACTATATTTGTACCAAATTTTATCCAAATCGGTTCAGTGATTTGGCCGTGAATGCGTAACAGACAGACAGACAGACAGAGTTACTTTTGCATTTATAATATTAGTATGGATAGTATGGATTAGAAATAATTACAAATGCATTAGATACAAGAATTTAGTAAACTAATACGAACAAGAGGTGCTTAAACATCTTCTGCTTAAAGTGTTATTAATTTATTATATATTTTATTATATATAGTTATACAATAGTTTAAACATCAGAAAAAATAATTATTTGAGTATTTCACATCTAATTTCTAATAGTGCTATTATTATAAATATATAGGGATAATATTTTGTCTTGTGGTTTTATGCAATTGTTTTTTAATGTTAAATCTCATCAAAATTAAAAGATACAATAAACAATGTAGATTCAATAAGCAGCGTAGGATGACCACATGCTACTTTATGAAATGTTACACAGCTATCTAACCATGAGTATACTAACATATTATAGTTGCACCTGTGTTTTCTTTTTCGAGGATATCGGCGTTACGATATATACAAATTAACGTTGCGTGTTCGCAAAATCTTATAAATACCGCTACGCTTATGACGTATAAACACGGTGTATTTTTCTTGAGAGTCGGGAACAAAGTATCGTTGCAGTTGTCTGCATAATTCACTTTATTGCTGGCGTGCTGCAAGACACCATGTCATAACTCAATTTTCGTTATCATGAAATGTGTATGTTCGTAGTTCTTAGTTAACGAGATAAACAGGGTTATTTGTGTAACAAAATGGGATGACATAGCTCCATTGTTTTTAATAGGTTACATAAAATAAAAAATAGATATCTCAAAATGTACGTGTATTTTAACACTTTCCCATACATAAAATCATCGATCATGACTAGAATAATCTTTGGAGACTAGTCAAAGTCACTAAAAACATCTCTTACCTGCGATTCCTAAAGCTTACCTTGAGGGATAAATAGAAAAATATTCCCCTAAATCGTCTACCTTGTATTTAGTATGGCATACTTAAATAACTGTGATATACACTGATAATGTAATTAGCAATATGCTATCCGCATGGCTGTTTTATAACTTCATGGCTAAATTTCATCGACATACATCGCTGCTAAATTTGAAACTGCACTACATTCCAAAACAGACTATAGTAACAATTCAATGACAACGAAGTTATTTTTTAAGATCTTTCTAGAAGGGAAGTAGATGATATAAAATTTCCAGGGTATTTAAGGATAAGATACGATTCATAATGGGTCATAGGTTGCCGTCAAAAAGTACTTAAGCTCGCCCCGTAAACGTGACGTTGTCTAAAATGAATTAAAATAACTTTTTAAGATCGATCAAGTAGTTTAAGTAGTTTTTAGGGTTTCGAAATAAACTAGGAACCGTATTAGTATCGCTACGGCCGTCAGTCCGTCTATCCGTCCGTCCATACGATAGCTCAGAGATCCTTAGTACCTACTAGAAACTAGAAAGCTGTAATTTGGCATAATATATATATATATATATATATATATATATATATATATATATATATATATATATATATATATATATATATATATTAGTCACGGCAACAAAGTGATAATATAAAATCTTCAAAAATATTTTTTAGTGTAGTTCCTCTATATGTAAAGTGGAGATGTTAATTCTTTTCTCGTGCACCCCATAGTGTGGAGTATCATTTGACAAGTTTTTAAACAGTATAGTAGGGTTTTAAAACAAATTTTGCGATCAATGGGCTTATTTCTGAAATTTTAAGCTTTAATGTGTTAATTTTCGCTAGAGTCCATGGCCTCGTCCACCGCTAGCTAAACGCTTGGTTTTGGGGGTGAGAAAAATTCACAGTAGTAGTAAATGTAATGAAATTAAAAGAAAACGTTTTTCAGTAGTAGTCGACCAACTTATAAAATGTATACGTCACGGTAAAAATAGATTCGTCACCTTAAGGTCTAGTTTCGCTTGCACTAGCGTACGAATCAATCATGCCAACATACCAGTACAAAAAACAGTTCTAGTAACATTAAATAAATGTGACGTTTTCTGTCAAATAAAGTTTATCTAACAAAAATTATTGCATCAATTATTGCTGCTCGTTCTTTAATTCTTTAAGGTCTCGGCAATATTATGACATTACGAAAATAAAGGATATTATATTTATGGCAAATATATTTTGAAATAAAATATTGAATAACACTAGAAATCTAGAAAAAACAACAGTGACATTAACCATGACAATATGATAAAACTATTGTCATGGTTAATGTCACCGTTGTTATTTCTAAATTTTAATGGCAGATAAAATCAATAAAAAGGTTTTAATTAAAAAACATTAGCATCTCTTTAAATAATAATCATTTACGCAATATATAATAAGGAAATATTGTCGATGCAAGCAAATCTGAACCGTGTTATCGAACAGATAAGCATAATTTTGTCTATTATGCAACAGTCTATTATGTGACAAATTTTCAAAAGATCATATAGCTCGCAGCTTGTTAAATGAATCAATTTGAAAATTGACGAACCTATTCCTACCGCTACTGCACTTGGAGTTTTTATAGGCGGTGAACATGTGATGCAAATTTATCCATAATTGACGTTCAGTAGGTTGTACCAGGGCTCGCTTCAATGTCGAAATTTAGAAATTGGAACCCAAAAAATTGATAATTAAAAAAAAATTGTTTTTGTCACGCAAAACATTCTGTAAACTCAAGGGCTTTATTGTTTTCTACTGATAGTGGAGTAGTATCATTTTTAATCAAAACTAAACTAAATTATTTGGGTTTTCATCAACTCAAAACTTTCCTTTCTTTTGAATTAACTTTCATGGAATATTTTGAAGGGTGTTTTACAAATTAAAAGTCTAAAGTGTTGCGAATTTTTATTTTATTATCCAAAAAAAACATCATGCTTGGTTAATATTTTAAGGGCTACATAATACGGAAAATATATTAATAAACTAATTAGTAACGAAAACAGCGATAACCTCAACTCAGAGAACGGACCATAAAATGTATTTATAATGCGCAAAATAAATTGGTTTTTTCCTGTTAATCATTAACTAACGCAGTCGACTAGGGATGGGCGATATACATCGATGTTTCGACTATCGATGTTTTTTCCGGGAAACATCGATTTTTTTGGTCGATTTTTTTGGAATCGAAACATCGATGGTCGATGTAGAATAATGAACCATCGAAATCGAAATAAATTTCTACTAGAAATTTTTATGCGCGCGCTAAAAATTAAAAAAAAATCTAAAAATACCAAAAAAAAAATCGGAAAAATTACAGTTATAAATATGGGAAAAAAATCTATTAAACACAATTGTTAATGACTTGCAAGTGCATTTTCATAGCTGGAATATGATCTTAGAATTGAAAAATTGACAAAATTTTTAAAAAATAGCATGTAAAGAGAAGCTACAAAATAACCGTATTTTCGAATTACAGATTGTCGTTCGATTGTATTGAATTTTTTTAATCTTTAAATGATCTACGCAGTGTTTAATAGATTTTTTTCTCTTATTTATAACTTTAATTTTCCCGATTTTTTTGATTTTAAGATTTTTTCAAATTTTAATCATACTCAGTTTGAATCCAAAAAAATTTTTTATCTCGATAATTTCGATTTTTCATGATTTATTGTAATTTTTTTGAGTTTTTTTGCTATTTTTTCAAATTTTGACGACTCAACAAGCTAATTAACGTTCAAGTTCAGATTCAGTGAATTGAAATACATTAAAATCATGCTTGATTTGGGTCCACAAAATTTTATTCATCGCTGTGGCTGCAGTTTTTTGCAATTTTTTGCCTTATTTAGGGTTTTTTGAATTTTAGTCAAAATTTTGAGGGTGTACAGGCAATAATAATTAAAAATTATTTCTTTTTACGCCAAATTTGGTTGTAATTATAATTTTTTCGAATTTTCGCGCGCATTTTCAACATCGATGTCTACAATCGATGTTTCGATGTTTTTGTCAAAACATCGATAGTTCGATGGTGAAAAATTTCGAAAATCGATATTCCGATGTCGATTTTTTTTGCTAACATCGCCCATCCCTACAGTCGACCATAATTTACATGAGTTATATTGCTACGGTTGAACAGTTTTAGGAATTATAATTAGGTTTTCTGTTTGTTATTTCATAATTTTGTACAATAATACCATTTACCCTAACTAAGAATCGAACCCGAGCCGCGCGCTTGCCAGACTGATACCTAACGTCCTACGCCGTACGACCGATAGATGATTCAACATCTTATCATTCTTATAAGCTAATCCTATGGGGTGATTGAGCATAACAGCTTATTATTTATAATTTACATTATTTGTATTATTTTATGCTGTTTATTGATGAAAAGTCTAACATATACTCATTCAAATATATTGATTTCGAAATGATCGTTTGAGCATAATATTAAAATTTATAAAAGATAAATTATGCCTCTAATTTATTATTACAAATAAATAACCATAGACTAAAAATAAGTAAAAATACTCCATGGAGTAGTTTGAGGTAGGGATGCACGATTCAAAATCGATTCTTACTAGAATCGATCTTTTCCTGTTGTCGATTCGATTATTTAGATCGATTCTTCAGAGCAAGTTGAATCGACAGATCGATTCTTCAGAGTACAAAGTATAAGTTTCCTTACAACTAATTATACAATATTTTGCTATCTAATATAGTATCTTAATTTATAATTCAATAGATCTAATCCACTTCCCAAAATTTTTGCTTAATAAGTTCTTTTTGCATTCAAGAGCTTTTAGATTATTGGGAATTAGATTGAAATATTTTATTGCCACAAAAAACGCATTTTTGGTACTTAAAGTTTTACTAATTTTTGGTAAAGTTATCTGTCTATTACGTGTATTTATAAACCTCTCAGAGTGCATTAATTTACAATCTGTAAAATAATAAGTAAGCGCATTCACAACAAAATACTGGTTAATTTTTAAAGGTACTAACATTTCATTTTCTATTTTCATTTTACTTATCAATTTATTCTGCAAATTTATAATAGGTTTAATCGTATTATCATATGCACCACCCCAAGCAATGATTCCATAGTTTATAACAATTTCGAATAGACCATGATATATTGTTTTCAGTATAGATGGGTGTAGCCAATTACTTAATTTATAGAATAAAAAAGTGAAATACTTGACTTTTTTAATCAGCTCAGTTACATGCTTGTTCCTAGTTATATGTTATTAAATCTAACGAATCTTGTCCGAAAAGAGCATTTGACTGTAATTCGTCAGCCTATAAAGTATCTACGCATTAAAATATTTCCACAAAATTACGATGAAAAATCTGAACAATAGTGGAATCAATGTACACAATATATAAAGATATGCAGTCTTTTGGGTTTTTTATTTTATTAATTGCAATTATTAATCGCAAGCGCGCAACTAACTGTTAGTATAGAAATATATATATTTTCATGCTTATGATATATTTGACCAATCACGTTACAAATATTTTATATTTTTCATCTAAATTATACTTATGGATTTTTTTTAATTCAAAGAACCAGATTTCTTTTTTAATGTTTATTATTATATTTTTATCTCTTAGCATACAAAATATATTTGTTCAAAATTTTAATTCTAATTTTAAAAAGCTATATACTTTAAAATCTATTCATCAATCCTTCTACAACAATACATTTGTAATAAACCATCTGTTTACTATCTAAATTCACTCTTATCAGAACCACACAAACCCCATGAAAAAAAAATATATAAAAAATATATTTTAAAATATAAAAATTATATATTTTAAATATATGAAAAATACATGAAAAATATATAAATTATATATCAAAATATAAAGTCCATAAATTTCCAGATCGCTACTATTACTGTGTATGTTCATAGTTTTGATCAATAAAAGCCCTGATGGGTGATGGGTGATGGGCAACTTCGGAACTCTACATTGGGCGTGACCGGACACGCACTTTTTATTAAGTTTATCAATCACAAATAAGCAAAACTCACCTCTTTATTACATCACTACATAGTATAAAACAAATTCACATTCTCTGTCTTTCCCTAGTCCCTATGTCCCTATGTATGCTTAAATCTTTAAAACTACGCAACGGATTTTGATGCGGTTTGTTTTTAGTAGATAGATTGATTCTTGAGGAAGGTTTAAGTATACCTTTCCGATAGTTTCCGATAGAAACAAAAGTTACGCGGGTGAAACCGCGGGCAGGTCGCTAGTTAAAGTATAAATATGAAATCCACATTGTAATTTTTACCTTTTGTTATTCTCAAAAAAAGTGTACACAACGTTAAATAACACCATAAAGACAAGAAGAAAGCATTAAATATACTTGTATACAAAACTTTATATGATTCGGTACAATTTTAGGCGGAAACATAAAAAATACATCGCCATAATACCATAGAATTGTCGAGACTCGACGAATACAAATGAATAAATAACATTTTACGCCACGATAACAGCGAAGAAGGTAATAAAACAAAGCACGCCATGAAATTTTGTCTTGTTGTTTATCACTGAATGATTTCAAGGGAAAAGGTTTATGATTGTTGGTCAGGTGAGCTCGTTATCTTTTGACTTCTTGGACAACTTTCAGATCAGGTTTATTACAAGAATTATTATAATAATAATAAATATGACTGGACAATTAACACGAATTGATCTTACTCCTCAAACCTAGAAATACAATCATTTGTGCTCACCACACAAATGTTTGCCTCTGTTGAGAATCGACTCCAAGCACCATTGATTTGCAAGTAGAGTATCCAACGGGGTGATTGAATTTTAAAGAACTTTAAATACTTTAATACATTTAATAATCCCAACAATACAAAAAAAATAAGTTGGATTGCGTGAAAAAGAGCTAAGTAATATAATATTATTTTTTCATTAAATTCTCAATAATATTAAAAATTAAACGCCAAAAACGCCTCTTATATCTTTGATGGTTTTTTTCTTTTAAGAATGTGTGTAGAACAAAATTTTTACATAATGTATATAACTTTCAAAAAGTATTAATTCTTGCTGACTTCCTAAGTCTTAAAAACGGTGCTACAAAGTCAAGCAACAATTTCCCGTGTTGGGATGGAGATGTTAAGATGATTTCCCTGTGGAAATAAAAACGATGGGGCTGCTTCCCCGGGAATATTGAACCGTGTTGCTTTGGAAAGTTGACATTTGATTTGATGTAAACACGTCACTGTATCGAAAGAATGGGGTTTTAAATGTTTGCACAATCTTTTAAAAACAATGTAAAATTCACATTTTATTATTGCTAAGTGTAGTTTAAGTAATGTGTAAAAAATACAAAGATGTAAATAAGACTGAAATAAATTAATTGGCTTAAATGTTAAACAATTCTATCTAGGTACTAACAGAAATATCACGATTAAAAGTTTATGTGAAGATCCTTGCAAAATAGAATATATCTCTTTCTTCTAAGCAGTTAGTGAACAGCGATAGAAGATCAAATATAGCACTGCCATCGTGCCCACAAGAAGGTACATCCTTCCTGGCCTCGATAACTTTCCCTTTCATAACAACTAATTTACTAAGCTAAACGTTCAGCAACACAATATATATTTTGGTATCTAGGAGAGATATCTCCTTGAAATTTTTTGCTAGGTAAAAAAGTATAATATATTTTAGTGCCTGTAGGCACTGATGTCGTCAGTATTTCTTTAATATTGTTACGTACTCGGGTTCGCAATTGTAGGAAAACACCACTTATATTAAATCCGTGTATTTACACAATACAACACAACGTAATACTAAATACACTCTACACAATAGAACATTTGCTGTACTATCACTGAACTTAGAACACTACACAAACAAACACTTCTCGCTTCGCACTAGTCACTTGATGTATCGTTCTCGATCGCTTGATAAAAACTGCTTTTTGTTTGTCAACATCTCTGTATTTATAGGCAGGGGAAAGCCCTGGCTGAATCCAGAAAAATCTAAATGTATCGGGAAACAATGAATCACTTCTTATCGTAAACATGTTATGAGTCAGAAATCCTAGTACACGCTATTTTCAACCTTATGCCATATCCCACAAAGTCCATTATGGCATAGCCCAGGTGAACTATTTGTTTAACAATAGGAGTAGCTATCTCTTTCCTTTATTTCTAGAATGTTAGCGCGCGCGCGCTCCAATTCCACACGCTTCTAGATTATTCGTAACACTACCCCCCTCTTAGTTATGTTCGTCCCGAACATCATTACTTCCATTATAGATGGCTAATCGATCAACATGAACAATCTTCATGGTCCCTCTTGGTTGCTTCTGCACTCGGTAGGTTACGTCATTGATCCGTGTGATTACTTTGTATGGCCCATCCCAACGTCGCTGTAACTTAGGTGATTTTCCTTTTCGTCGAACCGGATTATGTAGCCAAACAAGAGATCCTTCCTGAAAACCTCGATGATTGGCGTTTCGGTCGTATCTGGTCTTCATCCGCTGACTTGATTCCAATGCGTTTTCACTTATTAACGAGTGTATATCGCGTAACCTCTCACGAATGTCTTCAACATGTTCTGGTATACTTAATTGGGTCTCTGCATTCGGTGGCGGGCCTCCAGTCATTAAGTCTGCTGGTATGCGTAACTGTCTGCCGAAGTTGGCATAGGCTGGCGTCACTTTTATGCTTTCATGTTCCGCTGTTCGGTAAGCCAGTAAGAACAGAGGTATGTATTTATCCCAGTCCTTTTGGTGATCTTCTACTAGCTTGGCTAAGTGTCGTTCCAAAGTTTGGTTAAACCTTTCAACCATTCCATCAGACTGTGGGTGATAAGGTGTGGTTCTTGTTTTGTATACACCTAATAATTTACACATTTCCTGGAATACATTAGATTCAAAGTTTCTGCCTTGGTCTGAATGAATCTCCAGCGGAACGCCAAATCTGCATATCACCTCATTGACTAATTTCTCAGCAACAGTCGTGGCTTCCTGATTAGGGATTGCGAACACCTCCGGCCATTTCGTGAAGTAATCCATCACGACCATAAAATACTTGTTTCCGTTATCTGTCTTAGGAAATGGCCCAGCCACGTCAATCGCTATCCTTTCCCAGGGGGCTCCCACGTTGTATAGTCTAAGGTTGCCTCGGCTTCTAACCTGCGGACCTTTCACTGCAGAGCATGACGTACATTTTCGGCACCAATTCTCGACATCTTCTCGCAATTCAACCAGTAAAAACGCTCTCGTACCTTTACCAATGTTCGTCGTACTCCAAGATGTCCCCCAGAAACCCCATCATGCAACTCACGTAGTACGTCCTTGATAAGTTTTCTTGGCACGACCAACTGTAGATGATGTTCTCTTCCTGAAGGTTTTTCCCATTTGCGGTACAGTAAGCCGTTTTGCAACACAAGGCTTTCCCACTGCGCGCAATAACTTTTCGTAATAGCGCTGAAGGGAGCCAGCTCCTGCCATTCGGGCTTTCCCGTGTCTTGCTTCTTCCAATCTATTAGAGGCCGCAAATCTCTATCTTCGTACTGGGCCTTACGCATCTCATCAGTTTCCCACCTGTCATCCGTAGGCTTAGCTCGCAAGACTTGAATCCTTTCCTTCGTCCCCATCCTTACACAAGGTTTGCCATCATCCGTACATGGTCGTCGTAATAACGCATCTGCATTTTGGTGAGACTTTGCACTACGCTGTACCGTATTCCTCGATCTTAGGTTACCATTGCTGGCCGCTTCTGATCGCACTTCTGTTCGTGTGGCTCCGGTGTTCCGCGTTGAGCTGCAGTTCTTGCCATTAACCAATCCTTTAATGGATAAACTGTTGCGTTCGCTCACCTGAGGTACGACAGCTTTTGGGGTTGTTTCTCGTCCAGCCAGCACTTGCCGTTTGCTCCTGGCTGTTACTCGCTTCTCTGCTGGTTCAACAGGCTGTTTGACGTGCCTGCTCTCTTCAGCTGCTGAGTTTCCTCCTGCTTGCTGTCGCCAATTTACTGAAACAGTAGGTTTAGGTTTGGCTGGGCAGTTAACCCTAATGTGCCTACGTTCACCGCAGGAGTAGCACATGGGGCCCAGTCTCCTAGGTTCCACTGCCTTTACTCGAGCCACAACTTCTGTAACCTCGCGTCCCTTATATGCGCGTGGTTCGTGGCGAACGGCTTCCACCTCCAGTGCATGAGCCAAAGCCTCCTTCATCGTCACGTGGTGCTGAAGGCGAACAGCAGCACGCACTTCCAGGTCTCTAATTCCATCAATAAACGCCTGGACGATGGTGTTATTCACTGTGTGAGCGTCGGCTGAAGGATACGCCTTCCTCACAAGCTTCTCAATTTCCACGGCCCATTGTTGAAGTCCCTCGCCGCTCCTCTGTACACGGTCCTTTAATTGGGCACGGAAAACATGCTCCAAGTGACGCTCACCGTAGCGAGCTTCCAATGCCTCCATCAAATCAGCGAACTGATATTCTTTAGGCATTGCATCCAACACAGAGAGCGCCTGTCCCCGCAAAGCCGTACTTAGAGCTGTTAAGCAATGTTCGTCTGTCCAACCACTGGCCTTCGCTGCTATTTCAAACTGAGTGCGGTACGCACTCCATGACGTAAGACCGTCATAAGTGGGTACCTTTACCCGAGGACCCACCTGGTGAGAGCAGCTTGTAATGGCAGCACCCGACTTAACTCCCGTGATCTTCATTTTCATGACCTCTCTTTTCAGTTGGTCCACGTTTTCACTTAGTTTGTCGCAGCTGACCTCTAATTGATCAACCCTCTTCTCAACACCCTTCATGTCACGATTGACGAGGCCCACATCGCTTTTAAGCTGGTCTTGTTGCACCAGGATAACCGTCAATTTATCATCAAAACCAGATAAATGTTCCTTGATCTGGTCCCGTAGCTGCTGTTGTTGCTGTTGCTGTTCCTGTCGCTGTTGCTGAATAGCTGCCAGTATGACAGAAAGATCAGCAGGGGCTGAGCTCGATGCTAACGACGTGCTGGCAACACTTGCGGGTTCCTCGGCTGCACGCATCTCAGTGTCCTCTGACACCCTCTGTGTCTCGGCTTGAGACCTGGTGGTAACACCTTCCTTCGGAATAAGTGGCATTTTACAATTTCACTTCCGACACCAGTTGTTACGTACTCGGGTTCGCAATTGTAGGAAAACACCACTTATATTAAATCCGTGTATTTACACAATACAACACAACGTAATACTAAATACACTCTACACAATAGAACACTTGCTGTACTATCACTGAACTTAGAACACTACACAAACAAACACTTCTCGCTTCGCACTAGTCACTTGATGTATCGTTCTCGATCGCTTGATAAAAACTGCTTTTTGTTTGTCAACATCTCTGTATTTATAGGCAGGGGAAAGCCCTGGCTGAATCCAGAAAAATCTAAATGTATCGGGAAACAATGAATCACTTCTTATCGTAAACATGTTATGAGTCATAAATCCTAGTACACGCTATTTTCAACCTTATGCCATATCCCACAAAGTCCATTATGGCATAGCCCAGGTGAACTATTTGTTTAACAATAGGAGTAGCTATCTCTTTCCTTTATTTCTAGAACGTTAGCGCGCGCGCACTCCAATTCCACACGCTTCTAGATTATTCGTAACAATATTTCAAACTATACATTACAAAGTAATCTAGAAAAAATATTTTTTTATTTCTGTATTTTGCACAAAAACCGTCACAGGAACTTGAATTTTTTTTTTTAAATACATCCAAAGTACTGAATACCTATCAACAAGTTTTAACAGAGGGTTATTTCGTTAAAATGCTGCTCCAACTAACGAATCCGATTTCTATTAAACCAGCATCACCAGGATTATTTTCATTCCATATATCAATATAAACAGACCTTACGATATTAATGAACTATAAGGGGAAACATATTTTATTCACTGGCCTTACCAACATCTCGGTTTATGGGTGCCTCTTCGAAGAAGACCGACGTCTACTCATAGACTTCTTTCGTTTTGCATTTTTTCATTCCGTACAAGATATTTATCTAAGTATTGCCCCATATCTCAGACTCCCCTAAAAGGGAAAAGTTTACGTAAACAGTACACATTTGTCACAATCTTCTCATAGTTATTAGGTCTACTTATCGGGCCTTACTTTCAATATTTCGAATTTATTGAACAATTTCGCTCTTATATCAGCATAAAACGGACAGTCCCACAAAATGTGGCCATGATATTCCTCTGCACTAGAGGCGCAGTAATATAGCGACGTATAACTGAGGCACATACCTCTAAGGCGTCCCTTAAAACATCCACGTTCTAGCATATGCTATAACGATATACCATCGGATCAATTTGTTAGTCAGTTGTATCCATAATTTTTGGTAAAAATATCTTTAAATCCCTGCCTTGGTCACTTTTCCTGCCATTTATTAATAAACCTCTTTCCTTTCCGATAGACCGCATTCTCTTTTTTTTATATATCATAAGATAGCAAACAAGCAGATGGGTCTCCTGATGAAAAGAGTCAACCATCGCTTATAGACACCAAAGATATTAATAGTGCGTTGCTATTTTGTGGCAAGGTCTAATGCCACATGCATAAGTTTACCGGCTACCTTACCCTCCATACCGGAACACGACAGTGACAAGCATTGACGCTATTGCAGCAGGAATGCAGAACTCTACCACCTAGTAGAGTGGTAGAGTCTCTTTTCTCTGCTCCCTTAACCCAGTATAATAGTTGTCATCTCTTCATCCACTAACTTAACCATCACAGAAAGCGCTCTAGCGAGCATTAGCAACGCGATTGTACTAACAGTTTTATAAGTTGCGTTTCTATGAGAATAAGAGAAGAGAGTTGTATCCGCAAATCAGTCAATGTAGCAATAAATATACCTACGTATGTCAGGCACTGTGAGGCGTAACCAATGCGCCAGAAGCGTGCTGATAACATCTACAACCAAGGCAAAACACCAAGCTGCTTAACCTCATATGTAGAATTAAATGAATTGTGAACAAGTGAATAACGCTGTTGTTCTGGATAGTAAAAATAAAACAGTGACAGTCGATAACAGGTCAGTAAATCCAACTATATGACTATGTAACTATGTGACTATTTTCCCCATAGTCCAAGCTTCTTTGAAGAATAGGTAAACTGCCATTCTACCTGGCAGATTATAAGAGGCGACCGATTGGCTATACGAGTCATTACCATCGCGGCTACTAGGTAGTAGAGTTCTGCATTGTCTCTGCTATGTATATACCACCACCTTACGTATTACTACCAAAATAGCGGCAGTGCTTATCATTGTCGTGTTTCGGTTTGGAGGGTAAGGTAGCCAGTAAACTTATACATGTGGTATTACTCTGCCTGCCCCGCATTGGAACCATTCGGAAAGGTTTTTTTTATGTTAATGGTGTGTTAGCAACACACCATTAACATAAAAAAAACCTTTCTAACATAAAAAAATGTAGTGAGATGGTAATGGCACATGCATATTTTCACCGATTCCCTTAAACTTTTAGATCTTAACAGTTACAGTGAACTAAAAAATAAAGCTAAACCTTTTCTGATGCTACTGTGGCATGAAAAGATTGTAAAGCGGTTGTATCCAGAGGAGACGTTACGGAACTTTACCGTAGTAATCATGATGGTAATGCACGTTTGGTTAATCCTTCCCCTTTTGCGAATTGCTTAGCAGAGTGGTGCATAATTTATTCAACAAAGGTGGCTCAGGCTCCGACTATCGCTTGTCACTTGTAGTAACCGGCACCGACAATTTCACCTGAATAAATTAGTGAATGAAAAAACATTAAAAACTACGGAACGGCACTAAAACTTGTAGCGCTGTGAGGAAGTCATTCGAAATAAATGTAAATTTTTAATAATTCCGTTTTCAATTTAATTTCGCGGACAACTTTCAAAGCTAGAAACATTTGCAGCGTAAGAACGTCTCAACGCAGCGGTGCATGGAACACTCCAGAGCCTTATGACATGCCATGCGAAAATATCTCTTAATTACCACACCTTAAGGGCCCTAGTGGCGAATGTTTTGCTGCGTCTCTCAACCGGGAGCCATAAGCGTAAAGCGCTTGAGTTTTGTGTATAGTACAAAGTTAAGCGATTATTGCGAATTAATTATTTATTATTTCGGTAATGATTAATCGTCCTAATGGAAGTCCATTCATAAATATATTATAAGTTTGTTCTATTTCCGATTTTGTAATTTTAGTCTTTTGTTATAATATTACAAATGGAGCGGTAATTTCAATTTCCGGGATATATTTTAAAGGTAGACAATATTGTAGCCTGAGTTATATCAACTCTGATCTTCAGCTATTCTAATAATAAAATAATGCGTATTTATTAAATATATTTTTGTCACAGTATTTACTAAAGGTAACTTGATTTATTTTATATTTGATGAAACTACAGTAGTAATTATGTTAAAATACATTTGTACTATTTCACAATACACTGTTTATTTAGTTTATACCGCCAACTGATTTCGGCTGTTACGGCATTTTTAGGATTATAATATGATTACAACTTAAAAAGAGTTTTGTGAAATAATACAAGCGCCATTCAATATAATAATAATTTGATATAATTTCTAGACTTTTGAAGATAAATTTTAATTTCCTCAAAATTCTTTTTTGTAATTATCAATAATTATCGGTTGCTATTGGCCTTATATTAAATGTGTGGGCATAAATAATTATCTATGCCGTCTGATATAAATATGTAATTTATAACCAATACAGTATAAAGAAAACAATGGATGGTGTCAAAGAGATATCAGCCGCCGCCCACCATGTTTTTGGTGTTGCCGTACCGACACCAAAAACACGGTGTACGGTAGCTTATTCTTCTTATTATTTACAATAATAAATTACTCTTGTTTAATTTTATATCTGAGCGAGTTTTTCCCTTTCACTTTAATTTCAAAATATGAAAAATTTATTAGATTTATACTATTGAGAAAAGTGTTTCTTTTTTAATCGTTGAAAGAAATTGTACGCCTTAAGCCGGGTATTCATTTGGGGCAGCCTCGACCCGAGCGTCTACCTAGGCCCGAGGTAGCTCTAGTGGAAACCGTGCCGCGAGTCGAGGCTTGCCGCGACTTGAACCAAACGAGGCGGCCGCGCAGCGAGCCGAATTATCTCGGTAAATGGCAATGCTCAAAAACGCCTCAGTGTGAGCCGTGCGATGAGTGGAGACGTTGGTGTGTGCTCGGTACGCGACAAAAATTGTTTTGTATCTGGGTATCTATTTGCGCAGCTTTCCACAGCCTGTGGCATGGTTGGGATGAGGCGGTTCGTCACGAGGTTGCGCAAGTGGATACTCCCAGTTTCATGTACATTTCTGCCACCTATTTAGGAAGAAAATTAAAGTAATCTTTCGCTTACCTTGGGCTTTGAAAACTGCTTCTAGCTCTCTGTGAAAATATATCATAAACAGATAGATATCCGGCATCCAACATTTTTATATTACCTTCAAATGTATAATTCTGTTTTTATCTACATATCTACAACTATGTATTGGGATGATAATATTGGTAAAAAACTTATTTTACGTTCAACTTCTTACAATTACTGGAATTGCCTGTTCATTAAGTCAAAAATGTTGAGGATTCCTATTTTCTCGATGCCACTGAAGTGCTTTTAGCGAAGCCCCAGAGGCTCAAAAGTGTATAAGATTGATTTTTGATCTTCCCGAATACGACCACATGTCTTCTTTCAGAGCCCCGTTCAGGTATCCGTTTTCGCAGGAATACGCATATCCTTCTGTTCAATATATTGTTTTATTCTGATGCCCTAATTATCTTCGTGAGCGTTTATTGTTTTAGTATTCTTCTGATTTCTCGTATCGTTCTCATATTAGCTCACTACCTCGTTTTCCTGTGTCACATTCCCAGATTATTTTATTCATGGCCCATCATTGTCATGTCGTGAAATTCACTTCCTACTGAGATCCACAAAAGTCCCTCCTTGCTGGTTTTAAGAAGCGGCTTAGTTAATCTGTCATTATTATTTTTTTTCTAATTAGTTTATTATTGTTTTTTCGTTTATTTCTTTTTATTATAGTCACCAATATAAACTTGCTTTTTAATTCGTTTTAGCTTTTTCTTATCCATGGGTAATCTTATTCTTGTAATGTATAAATGACAAGAATTTTAATTTAATTTATAATATTTGTGCTTGTCCAATGCTTCTGCATGATGCTTTCTAATTTCTTTTCCCAGCCTCATTTTCTGAGTTACCTGAAAGAAATCTCTATCTTTAGAGATAAGCCCCTCTTTTGTACATTATTTTAAGTATCGATAATTTCTTAGCCGTTAAATAAGTGCCCAAAAAATAACTAGTTTTCTTCGTCTAAGTAAATAAATCAAAATTAACACCAATAAATTACACGATGAGATCTTACACAAAGTAATGAAGTCTATTTCCTTAAGGTATGGGTATTAGTCAACGATATAAACATACAGTACCCGGCGATAAATATTGCACATCGAACTTTGGAAAGAGACAATTGGATAATTTCGGCTTCGTAAAGCGTTATCTCTGTCCCACACTACCTATGTGACGTTTAGTCAGTCGTTGTTCAAGTACGATAGAGTGCAGTCGCGTCCCGAAAAAAATATATATTTAGAGTTGATAACACCCACAAATTTAAATAATTTAAAGTTGTAATATGGCATCTTTCGGAAAAAGAGGGAAACCTTTACGAGGTCAGTCACGTGAAATTATCTACAATGTTTATAAATACTTTGTAAGCGAAGCTGATAGATTTAAAAAAAAAGTAGATGAAAATGTAAGTTGTTATTTTAAGAAGATTCAAGAGCGAGTTGCAAATGCCACTGGAATTTCAAGAAGAACTTTGAACAATATATTAAACGAAGTCAGTACTGAAACACATTCAACTGAAATTAAGTTCAGCACTCCAAAAAAAGGGAGACCAAAAAAGCAATTTCGTTTGGATATGGACGATTTTGATTACGATGTTGTTCGAAGAATAGTGTATGATTTTCACTTACGATTTAATGAACTGCCAACAATAAAATCATTAAAAGCTAAGTTATCTGAAGCTATTAATTACAATGGGTCTGAAAAAACGTTGAGAAAAATACTTCATGACATGGGATTTCAGTTCACTAAAATGGAAGATAATCGAAAAATTCTAATGGAAAAGCACGACGTTAGTCTCAAACGAATGGAATACCTTGATAAAATACGCAAATTTCGCGAAACAGGAAAAAATATCGTCTACATGGATGAGTCATATATACATGCATCCCACACTAAAGGGAAATCTTGGCGTGACGATAAGAAAAAAGGAGTAAAAAAGCCAATTTCAAAAGGTCAACGTTTGATAATAGTTCATGCGGGAAATGAAAAAGGCTTTGTACCCGGTGCTTTTTTAACGTATAAATCCACGGACACTACAGGTGACTATCACAATGACATGAATAACGATAACTATGAGAAATGGCTGGTTAACCAATTAATCCCAAATATACCCAGTGATTCTGTTCTAGTTATCGACAACGCACCCTATCACAACAAGTATGTTGAGAGACCCCCCAACTCAAACACCATTAAACGGGAAATGATCAACTGGTTAAACAGACATGAAATTCCAGTTGATCCAAAATTAACAAAAACCCAGATTTACGCTATTATATGTCAGCACAAGGAGAGGTATACAGAGTTTTCTGTGGACAAAATACTTGTCGAACATGGGCACACTGTGTTGCGATTGCCACCATATCATCCGGATTTTAATCCAATTGAAAATATATGGTCTCAACTGAAAGGCTATGTAGCCTCTAGAAATGTGGGTATGAACTTAACTACAGTAAAAACATTATTGACTGAAAAAGTAAACATGATCGGCGCTGAAGAGTGGAAAAAGGTTTGCGATCATGCAATCAAATGTGAGAATGAATATAGAAGCATTCAACACAGTTTAGACAATTACACTGATAGATTAGTAATAAATACGGCTGATAGTGACAGTGATATTGACCTCTTTGAGAGCACAGATAGTGAAATGGAAGTAATTGAGAATTAGAATTATTATTATTTTTATTGCAATGTCTCATTTTAGCAATAGGTATAATGGTGTTTATTATGTACACTAAAGCTGTAATGTTCCAAAATAATTAAATACGTAAACATAATGTGAAAATGTTTTTTTATTTTATTTTACCCCAACCTAAAGCCATCACTTATAGAAAAATTAGTGTATTTTATACAAAGAATAAAAATATCAAAAGAAGCAAATCATACTTGTTTTAACAGGTCCTAATAGGTACCGGACTGTTTGTATTTTGTGCGACAGAGATAACGCTCTACGAAGCCGAAATTAGCCGATTGTCTCTTTCCAAAGGTCGATGTGCAATATTTATCGCCGGGTACTGTACTAACATTACAGCATTTTCCTAGCAGAATGTTGGCAAACCCCAGTCTTACAAAAGCCAAGTAAAGCTTATAATAAATAATTATTGATATTATGTCACAACAAATAATTATGTAATAATATTTGGCAGATAGGTACCAAAGAAATAATATCAAATTTACGCTAAAGCTTATAACTCAAACGGTTCTCAAGTAAAAAACGAAATGTTTTCTTGAGAGGTCCCCGTAGAAATTTTAAGTCTGCATTTGTGTCAGTTTATTTTTCAAGTGTCAGTTAATTTTAGTTGTGTTATTTTCGTACTCTCTGCCATTGAACATGGATTCTCTAGTGAAATATAAACTATATTTTTTATATAAGTCGTATTTAGAATAGGATAAATTGTAAGAAAGGGCAGCTTATCAGGATGAGAATATTATAATAACAATCATAATCAATTTATTTAAGATTTTCATCCATATTACATTCGTAATCACTTATGACACATATAATAACAATATTAGTTAATTAATGTCATTTACATTAATTTTTAATTAACAAATATTATAAAAATGCGGTCATATAAAATTGCATTTAAAATTAGGTAAATAAAAAAAAAATAGAATAACTAAATGATGCTTAATTTTTAAAATTAAAATTTGAATTTGAGATTAATTCATTCATAAAATTTTTCAACAATAAATAATTGTTGAAAATTTACATAGACAAAATGTATATATATATATATATATATATATATATATATATATATATATATATATATATATATATATATATATATATATATATATATATATATATATATGTATATATATATATATATATATATATATATTCGCCTGAACGGGACCGATGCTGGTCTAACAGCGGCATGGCTCTGACAAACGATCGGTCTGTGTTGACTCTTAGATATTGGGGAACAAACGGTTTTACAGCTTTTTTGAGTTTATATTAGCCGAAGTGAAAATCAGGTCTGGGTTGTAGCCACGGCTCCAACGTCTGCTGTTGATTGAAGATGGCAGTTTAGAGTTATGTAGCAGAGTCAGGTTATTATTAGCTTCTGCCCATTCTTCAACCGCAAGGCCATCGTCGTTTGTATCTCGATAGCCCCACACAGCTATGGCTGTTGAAATCGCCAACGACTATTTTGGTGCGGTGGTTGTGGAAATTTGAGGGTTTTTGGATACCAAAAGCCTTATTAGGAGGTTTATACACTGATGTGACTGAACAACTTCCGATGTCTAGTGTGATGATCTCTATGGAATTGTAGTTATTAGATGAAGTAGATATAACCAAAGCAGAAGGCTTCACAAACACAGCGCTGCCATACTTTTCATGGGGAATTTCAGCAGCCAGGACCAGCCCAGGTATTTGCGGACGCAAGTTGTTTAAACCACGATGTGTTTGCTGGACACATAAGACGTCGCACTCTGTTCTTAGGTGTAGTTCAGACAGGAGTTCGGCTTTGTTTTCGGAGAGCCCCTCGAAGTTAATGGAGATTATAGTTAAAGCTGTGGTTGATACAAAAAAGCAGCAAAAAGTAAGCAAAGTAAAAGTTTGATATTCTCCTACGCCGTGTTTAGTATCTACTCATCTTAGGTGAAATATTAAATGGCATGTTTAATTTATCTACATAGAAAGGATATTCTTTGATCATAGTCAATTTACGTACTTTTTAATTAATATTTCAATCTAGAAGATTAGATCACAGTTTTTAATTTTAAAATACATAACAACAAATAATTGCATGAATAACATCGGTGTTTCAAGTAGCTATAAAAAATACACCACAGTTTTTGCCAACCTTCTTTAAAATTACAAAGACTGTTATGGTAAAACTATACAACTGAATCAATAAAGTGGAAATATTGACTTACTAATATATGGATATTGGGTCTCATAGTGAAATCGCAAAAAAATGTACCAATTATACACCACAGAAATAGAAATTTTAGCAAAGTAATTTAACCTCTCGAAACTTTGACACGCAAGAGCGAATTAAAGCGCCAGGTCTCATCACTCGCCTTTTGGCGGGAATGGTGACTCGGTCGACTCGGAAAAAAAATCTTTTTATTTCTACAACTAAGCCATATTTCCTCACTCTGCAAAAGACCGTGTATCAATTGATATATTTTCTGTCTATTAAGGATCAAAATAAAATAATCGAAAAAGTAGTTTTTATATTTACAAACAAATATTACAAAAATCACGTGAAAAATAATGAATTTCTCAATGACTTTATTTTTGGCTATCACGATATATTTCTTACAAGGATTTGTCCAAATAGAATAATTAAACGGCCTTTCTAATAAAAACAATACTTACATGAGAGAAATGCACCGTAAAACAACAAAAAATTCAGTTTTATACCATTGAAAAATCGATAACACACACGCGGTCTGGTCGAACAAACAAAAGTGTCTGAAGTATAATAAACGACAATAGCAGATGTCAATTTACGAATTTGACATGACAGATATTTTATCATAGAATAAACGTTAAAGACGTTTTCATACAACATTAGACTTTATAATTTGAAATTTAAAGTTTAAATTTAAAAATTCAAAAAATCAAGCGGTGTAAAATTTTGCCTTCAGAGTGACAGTACACGCAATTGTCATACATAATGTCTAATATTTGCCTCCACGAGAGTCGAGTGGTTAAATACTAAAATTATTATTTTACGATTTAATTTCGATTGCTGGGATCAGAAATGAAACATTGCTCGTAAATTTTAGTAACTTACGTAACGGGCTCATAGAAAATTCAACATTAAGTCCATAACTTTATCATGTAAAATTGCAAGACATGCTACTCATAAAAAGAATCCTTGTTCTATCAAATTCTTTTTTGAATTTTCATATAGAGAATTCAAATAAAGAATATGATAGAACAAGGAATGTATGACTTCTTCTATTCTTTCTTCTTATATAATATAATGTACAAACAACTTGTTTCAAGTGCATAAATTACCTATAAAATAAAGAATATTTGAATTTGAATTTGAATGAAGTCGCTTTGTTGATAAAATTTGTTAAAGTTACGTAAGTAAGTACGAACTAGTTTACGGAGGATAAAAACAGGAATGTTAACTAAAAGTTTTGTAACGATCTCCTTTAGACTGGTTTTTCAAAAGCTAAAAAAAATATTAGATACTATTTTTTTTCTCTCTTGTAAACAAAAAATGGCGATGATACGTTGCGTGTAACATTTATATGACAATATTTTTCAATTATCTAAAAACTGGACAAAATTTTTTGAATCAGTCAGTCTTACTTAATGCACTAAAAATAAACATATTTTTATTACAAGTTTAAAAACATTTATTCTTAATAGATAGCTGCCTATTAAACGACCATTTTAATCTTGATGTCAAATGGTTGATTATACTAAACTAGATGTTTGAACTGAAAAAATCTATGTTAAGGTATAGTTTTGTTTCTTTTAGCTTAATATACCTCAATTTAACGGGATTTAATTTCCTTGAAATAAATTTATTAATTTGTTGCCGCTTTTGATTTGGTTTGCTGTTAAATATTTACTTTTTGCCAATATAATGGAACTGCACATCAATGTATTTTTGGATAACAGCTAAAATGGGTTACAATTAATAAGTGATACAATTTTTCAGATCGCCATAATCTACCGACAATGCCTGTGTGCAAATACATAATATAAATCCACTAAATACTAATTACTAATAATATTTTATAAAATTAAACTAATGAACTATGTTTACAATTAATGCAATCACTATATAGTACAAAGTCGCTTTCCGCTGTCTGTTCCTAGATCTTTAAAACAACGCAACGGATTTTGATGCGGTTTTTTAATATATGAGAGTAATTCAAAAGGAAGGTTTATATGTATAACTAGCTGAGCCTGCGACTCCGTCCGCGTTTAAAAATTTCGAAAAAAAGTAGCCTAAGTTACTCCCTATCACATCAGCTATCTGCCAGTGAAAGGCCCGTCAAAATCGGTCCAGCCGTTCCAGATATTAGCCGGAATAAACAGACAGACAAAAATTTTAAAAAATGTTATTTTGGTATATGTATCGTCTATACGTCCACATATATGCATTTAGTAAAAAATACTTATTTTAACATTACAAACAGACACTCCAATTTTATTTATTTGTATAGATAACATTTTATGGAAAAACAACGTTTGCCGGGTCATCTAGTTATTATATAATACGTAAATTAAATAACATCTACCTACTTGCAAATTAGGTATAGCTGTTTTTTTAATCTTTTTAATCCTTTCTGTGCTATTTATATACATGTCGCCTTCTGTAAACTGATTTTAACAAACAAGACTTAATATTTTCGGCAAAAAAATATTCCTCATAATGTGAACGGGCTATTATAATACTTGTCCATGTTTCATCCAACGTATTGGATCTCTTGGAAAACTGCAATAAATATATGCGATAATATCTTATATTATTAACTCAATTATAGATAAACTAATAATTATTAATAAAAAATAAAATTATTAAAATATTATAATAAGTAAAATATAATACATAAATACTATGAAAGCGACTTTATTTCTTTTGCGAACAATTGTGTAGCAATTCGCAAACGTGTGACATATTTGAATTTATATATAGCCATCTTCTTTCTACGCATATCTATGCGTATGTGGGACAAGGACAAAGAGATATTGTCAATATAATTAATTGGATTTTTGATCAATTATAATAAATAATTCGAAATTAAATAAAATATCGTGTTCAGAGGCCAAATGTATACCATAATAGGTTGAACTATTATTATATTTACAAGAAATATAATATTATTCCATCTTTTTTCCTTTGGCCGCGTAATTTTTACAATTTTTTACTTAACAATACGGCATTATTAGTGTCTTGTCAGACTTACTGGTAAATGACGACTAACGCGAAATTGTTTCTCATTTTACGTTTTGTTTCTCTTTTAATTGTTACACTTTTAGAGCGCGGACCCGAGGTATTAGTAAGTCAATGAGTGGAAAGGAAAATTATATGCAAAATAAGGGATGATACTTTATACCATATATGTATAGAAACCGAAACAATTGTCCCAAAACAATGAAGGTTTAACGCTTAGCCTTTGTCGACGGATGGCAGCGCGTGTCATAGCTACGTAACATGCTCCTTTGTATTACGGGTCTTATTCTTGGTGTCATATATATTATTTAACACTTGATGTTACCAGTGGCTTTCCCCGGGGAATAAATTTGAGTTAATTTTTTTCAAGTTCTCGTGTCATCTACCAACGAAGGGTCACATATTATAGGTACTAGATTTAACCTACAAAAAGATGAATATCTAAGAAAAAAGAAGACTTGCCGACTAATTACAATTCAACTATTTTGAAAAAATGTGAAGAGACTCTTTCTGAAGTGATTCTGTATGTAATGCCAAAGACTTAAGCAGATTAGACGTAGTCGAGTCATCAATTATTCGAGCAATTTTACATTAACAATGTAGCTAACCAAAAGGAAAGGGTTGATAATTGAAAGGTTCTAGAGATGAGTACAAAACTGTTTGTGTGGCTCCTTTATAAAGTTTCAGGCGATGTGTAAGCATAAAGTAACCTACATATACTATCGATTCAAAGAATAGCAAAAGTATTTAAAGAACTGCAATTTATCGAACCTGTAACTAACGAGTGTCAGTCATCATGAAAAGATCATTCTTTTTGTTATAATAATTATTATTATTATTTTAATGCTTTATTATACACAATTAAAAGAGAAGTAATACATAGAGACTTACTAAAAACAGACTGTACAATATTTTGAATATTATTACACTAATTTTGTTGAAGTTTACTATGTGGTTAAGCGATAGTTTTTAATTATTATATTTTTATTGTTTACTTACGGCCATTTACTATCATGTTTTTCAATATGTATAATCTTTTACCATTTAATCTTGCACTAGATTTCATACTTATTTGTAGTCTCATAAAATCTTATAAACCTTTATTTCGGTGCCATATAGCTGTTTTTTTCGGCCGTTGGAAGGAATCAAACCCGTGAAAATTCACGCTTATACATATCGAATAAACATATTTAAAAAAAAATATGGTGTTATGTAACCGAAAAATGTTAATTGAAATATTGTCAAAAGTGTCATAGCTCATGGTTACCGTTATGCTTGTCGTCACGATTCACGAATGATCAAAGTAATATCATTAGCAGGTAGGTAGATAACGTAAACGTAATCTACCTTCCCGTTTTAAACTAGTTTGAATTGTGATTCATTTTCCCTTCATACCTTGTTCTTGATTTAGTTAGGAAGAACAGGTAAAAATACTAAGGCACTTGATAATAAGAAATATTTTAAGCGTATTATAATTTTCAAAACATAAAGTAGGCACGAATAAAAGATAATATTTACAAGGAGACACAGCTAATATTTACCTTAATATTTCTGGCGTAAATGAAATCATCGTCTTCACAATGATCGAACTCGATTAATTAATTATAACAAAATTTTACTATAATCTATGTTGTGAAATTATTCTTTTGTATTTAGTGATTTGGGACATAATCATTATGTAATGCATAGGCACGTACTATATTCCAGTATTCTTCGTTATAATACTGATAAGATGACATTGTTATTATTAGTCAAACACGAGCACAAAAACACGTGCGGCGGCTTATTGCGTTACGCGGAAACACATCTAGACGTCACAACGCACTGGCACAATTACTGAGGGAGCGCGGGGCTCCGCGACCAACCGTTCGACTTAATGGCGACTGGCGGTCGCCAGAATTACTGGATTGCTTTGGAGAGCTGTATGCAATTACGTATGCAATTGTTATAAATAATACTCACTCGGTCCGTGATTAAAATATTAGTGATTTTCCCACTACTTTCATGGTAAAATAGCTGGGAAACGCGCCGTGAGAGGGGATCGCCCCGCCCGCGAAGTGCCCGGCGGCGGGCGCCGCCGCTAACGGACGTGAGTGCGCTCCGACTTATCGCCGGTAGTCGGCGAAAAAATTCTAAAAAATAAAAATGTCTGATTCAGGTAGGCAAAAACCTGGCCCGTCTCGAGGCCCAAGACGTCCTAGCCCAACAGAGGGCAGCACCCGTCGCTCGAGGTCGCAATCGTGCTCGCATTCGGATATTTCTGAAATAGACGAATGGGAACGTGTGACCTCGCGCAAGTCAAAAATTCCCACGCCGAACACCTCTCCGAAACAATCTCCCAAGAGGGAAATGTTTCTTAAGGAGAAGTCTCGGCGCAACCAACCTGGTGATACCACCACCAGCGCGACACCTCCCCGCCCTGATGCAAAGGCGGCACTAATTGGACCGGCGAAGGCGGCACACATAATGCAAACGAAGGCGGCCCAAACTGGACAATCGATGTCTCAACAGGAAAATCCAAAGGCGGCATTAATCTGCACACCCAAGGCGGGCCTAGTTCAGACAATGTCCCAACCGACTTACTCTACAGACATGACCCCCCAATTACCGCGTGATCCCCGTCTTTATCGACGGCTGTTTGAACGCCGTGCTAATCGCGACCGGATCGATTCCGGACCGCGAGAATCGTCGTCGCGCGACTCGTCTGCGCGACGCGATTCGTCCGCGCGACGCGAATCGTTACCGCGACCCGAAAGCGCGGTGGTCGAACGCCGCGAAACCGATTCAACGCAAATGATAACATCACAGTCGGCCCAAGAGCCCGAGACCACCCCGACTCCCCGCAGATCACCAAAAAGTATCCTAGAGGAGAATTACATAATAATGGCCCGCCTTGCCAAATCGAACCTTTTGGATAAGGACCTCATGGCGACAATGGCAAAACATCTTAATGACCACAGCGCAGCTCTAGAAGCTGCGGGCGCGCATATATTACCAACCACCCAAGACGACTTGATAGCCTTGCAGCAAGCAGAAGCTGCACCTTTGGTATTACCCCCTGTCGCTACCCCGCAACGCAGGAAGAGGGACCAAATCGACAGCCCGCAGAACCACGAAGACCCCAAACGCCTATGTGTGCCGGCAGACCCGTCACCATCACCACCACCACCACCACCACCACAGTCATTTGCAGCTGTAGCCGCATCTACAGTGACAACCGCTCCTGTAACCGCCAACCAAGATGGTACGCAGAAAACCCTCGTCAGCAGCCACAAATATCCCCCGCTCGTGGTGGAAACCTTACCAAACTGGGCCCACCACTTCAGGGAATTAAAAAACCAGTTGGGACACGCCCCCAACACGAGGCCATTTGGTAGGGGTGTCCGTTTCTCACCCAAGTACGAAGCGGAATACCGTACCATACAAAGATACCTGACGGAGCTGGGAAGAACCGAGCGCCTCTCATGGTATTGTTACTCGCTCCCGAGCGAGAGGAGTATTAAAGTGGCGATTAGGGGACTCCCAGCGGATACCGACCCAGAGGACATTAAAAAGGAGCTGATGGCACATAACCATGAAGCGGAATATGTGAGACCCATAAGGGCGCGTGCGGGGCGCCCGGGCTGCATATTCCTTGCCATCATTAAAAGGAAGGCCGATACAATCCCAGCCATATACGACATTGATGAACTCCTCTTTATGCCAGGAGTTAAGATCGAGGGATGTAGAGGCAAGCGGGGCCCGGCACAATGCCACCGGTGCCAGCAATTTCGCCACTCTTCCCACAATTGCCATCGCCCCCTAAAGTGCGTAAGATGTGGAGATGAGCACTTTGCGAGAGACTGCCCCAGGCCACGGGAAGAGTTACCGACATGCGCGAATTGCCAAGGGCCCCACACGGCCAACAACACAGCCTGCCCAGTGTTTCGTAGGGAGGCTAGAAACAAGAAAGCTGGGACAGTGGCCCTGACGGTGACCACACAAGAGCACCCCGCACAAAAGACAGCCACAGAACCTCAACCAGAACAGTCCAGGCAGAGGAAACAACAGCCTCTCTCTGTCACCACCTTGACTGCCCCAGCCAACGATCCTATCCCGAGGACTCAGACAGGCAGAACTGGCAAGCGTAAGAAGAAGAGGGCAAGCAAGAGAATACCCGAATCTGAGCCTGAACAGACAGAGACGGAAGCAGACGACCACGAAATCCAGACGGGTAAGCAAACAGGCCCAGTCACAATCACCACACAAGCCCCCTTAAAAAGGGACTTATCCACCAAAAGAACGGCGCCCTCCGTGTACCCGGACGAAGGGAAGCTTGTGGTGCTTGAAAAAGCACTACAGGTTTTCCAAGATGTGCTGGGGGCACTGCGAGAGGGCGCAGACCCCGTATCGGCCGTCCTGAAAGGGATGACCGACCTGCTGGCCCTTTATGGGTCATAAACCACTAAGAACCCTCTTCTGGAACGCCTGCGGACTCAAGCGTAAGTCCGCACTCCTGCGACAGCTGCTGAGGGAACAGAACATAGATATCGCCCTTATTAACGAGACGCTTCTTGGCCCCGCAGATAAGTTTAAAATAGCTAACTACCACTGCTATAGACAGGATGAAATATCAGGTCGCACACGGATTCGGGGGTTAGCCATCCTGATCCATCGAAGAGTTGTGCACCAGCCCCTACCTAGAGTAAATACGAGTGCCATGCAAGCACTAGGAGTGGAAATCCTGGTCGCCGGCAACCCAATGAGACTATTTTCCATCTATCGCTCACCTAACTCGCGAGTCTCAGCAACCGACATCTCTGGGATCTTCAGCTCACCTTTACCAACCATTGCAGCCGGTGACTGGAACTGCAAGCATCTAGCATGGCACTCCGCCACCACCAATACCGCAGGCAGACGACTCTTCGAAGTTGCAGAACAACTTGAGCTAACTATCTGCGGGCCAGAAGCACCAACTCACTTCCCATTTAATGACATCCACTCAGCAGACGTGCTGGACATAGTTCTCCACAATGGCATACAGCAGCAGCTCCAGCTAGAGGTAATTCCAGAAGACATGGGGTCCGATCACCTCCCCGTCCTGATGATCGTGGAAACCTACCAGCAAGACTGTCACCCCCTGCTCCTCGGCAACTGGTAGATTGGCAGAAATTCACTTGCATTATCGAGGCGAGTACTCCCAACCAACCGGTTTCTTCCCCGGAAGATGTAAACCAACTAGCAGAGAGGCTCACCAACAACATCCAGGTAGCACTTCGAAAGGCCTCCAAACATCTCTCCACCACACGGCTCTCAAATGATCTACCACTTTATCTCCAAGATAAAATTAAAAAGAAGAGGGATCTACGCCGCCTCTGGCAAATAACACGATGCCCCACTCTGAAAACCACCCTAAACAGATTGTCATCAGAAATAAAAGCCGACCTAGAACAAGCAGCCACCGACAGTTGGGAGACTTGCCTAATGGAAGCCGAAGAAGACTGGTCATCTCTTCACCGTCTGTGCCGTAAACTTTCTAAGAAACCACCACCCATCCGCCCTTTACAACACCAAGACGGTACGCCAAGATATCGAGCGCAAGATCGCGCCGAGATCTTCGCCGAACACCTACAGGAACAATTCAGCCCAAACCCGAATTCCGACCCTACCCTAACCTCTGAAGTTGAGAGGTATCTCTCCAGCTATTTGCAAACCATTCCAGCAGCCGAAGAAGATCCTTATACCCTTTCGCCAAGCGTGGTACGTCGGCAACTACTTTCGGCGAAACCACGCAAGGCACCAGGCGCAGATGCCATCACTAACAAAGCTTTACGTCATCTACCCTTTCGTACAGTCGCTGCCTTAACGCGGCTGTACAACGGCATTCTGCGCACTGGAGAATTCCCCCATGTTTGGAAAACGGGTAAAGTCATCATGATCCCCAAACAAGGAAAAAACACCCTACTTCCCAATGGCTATAGACCCATTACCTTACTCCCCGCGATGTCGAAAATTTTCGAAAAACTATTACTCCGCTACCTCGAGAGATACTTCAACCCACGACCGGAACAATTCGGGTTTAGGGCTGAACACAGTACCAACCTGCAACTGTCAAGAGTACTGCACACCCTAATTGCTGCCAGAAATAAGAACGAACAAGCCATTGCAGTACTCTTGGACATGGAGAAGGCGTTTGACAGGGTATGGCACGACGGACTGCTATATAAACTGGCCAAAGAGAACATCCCACTCCGGTTCATCAGGATAATCAAATCATTTCTAACTGACAGGAAGTTCAGAGTATCAGTTGAGGATACCTTGTCGCAGGAGAAGACCATCAGAGCAGGAGTTCCACAGGGCAGCTGCCTCTCACCGACGCTATATTCGGTCTACACTAATGACATACCGGTGGGAGACGGCTGTTCCCTCGCGCTCTACGCTGACGATGCAGCGTATGTGACCTCCTCAATGTCAGCCAAACACGCTTGCACCAAGATGCAGAGATGCCTCGACCTTCTACCCGATTGGCTGTCCAAGTGGCGCCTGACGGCCAATGCAGGGAAGACCCAGGCCTTGAGACCCAGAATGAGGAAGCAGATACCACACCTCACACTGAACAACCAGGCGATCGAATGGTCTAAACTTGTCAAATACCTAGGAGTAACCATTGACACCGGCCTCACTATGCACACCCACGTAAAAGACGTCGTACACCAAACGCGAATGGCCATGGCAGCGATGCGACCCCTACTCCAATCCAGACTTCCCACCAGAATTAAACTGGGGGTGTTTAAAACATACATCCGCTCCAGACTGACCTACGCAGCCGCTACATGGTACAACCTCACTTCTCCATCATCACGCACTGCTCTACAACAACAGCAAAATGTAGCGCTGCGTAGAGTGGTAAACGCCCCCAGGTACGTCAACAATGATGTAATACACCGGGACCTCAAGATGGAACCATTAGAAGAGTTCATCAAACAGAACGCAAGGAAGATGTACGAGCGCGCCGACTCTTCATCTCACCCTCACCTGCAAAGTATAGCACCTTGGCACTCGCGTCCTCCCGACGCGAGGCCTTTCCCCAGGGACATTTTAAATAACTAGTTACCTCCCCTCTCCCCACCCTCTCGTCAAAGTCGCCCCGCGATCGCTGGTCGGTCTTCGCCGGACTTCCCCAACGGGTCTAAACCGGTGGGGCCGACCGCTCGCGGCCGCGTGAAGAAACCAAGGGTGGGTGAGCTCTCTTTAAAGCTCTATTTCTCATATTCTCCTTTTATCTCTTCTTCAAAAATTACCACTCTGGTATTCCAAAACCAAACCCAACGACCTGGCCGTGTCCACGGCCAGCGCCCGAAACCATGGCAAGGGGGCCTTCAGGCCCGAGGCCATTTCCCCACTCCTTTCCCTAGGAGTGTGTGAAGACTCACGCACGCCAGAATTACTATTATGTTATCTTTGCGCCAGCGTAGTGTAGTTCGTATCTATAGGCATATGATGTAAGTATTTATGGGATAATCAGATCAAAAACTAAAGTCATATATTTTATAGATATTTAAACGTAGAATCGAATACACAGTACACTCCTTCAATAGGTCCCTCGTCTAAAAAACAGCCCGTGTAGTCTTTTTTGTAAATTGTAGTCAACTGCTACTTATTTTATCATAAAATAATGTTGACTAAGCGCCTAGGCCCTAGACTCACAAAACATCAAAGATTTTGGTTATGGTCGGGCACGTGCATAACTAAAGCTTATCATGAGTGTGAAGTAAAAGAGTTCAAAAACGTATATATCAACTAGTTTTATCCCAAATTCTAGTAATGTAATAAATCATTTAACATTATTTATACATCAATACATATAAACAAAATTAAAGTTCTTTCTGTGATTTTAAAATAACTAGGTTTTTTCAAACTTCAAACTTCCAACTTCTTTATTTGCATAAAATAGGGTACATGTTTAAATATTATAATATAATGTTAATGAAACATTAACATTATATGTTTGATTAACATTACTACTACTACTAATACTGGGATTGCAAAGCACGTGTGCGGGTGGACGGCAACATATCGCCCTGGTTCGATGTCAATATCGGCGTCAAGCAGGGTTATGTGTTGTCAGCTCAGAGAGGCAGGAAGAAGTACAGACTATTCGTGGTAAAGGTTAAGGAGAAAATATGTTTAAGGCGAGGTATTTCGACGCGCGTCAATTCTATAGAAAATGGGTGGCGCGGTATGTTCTGAAACTGCTGGAAAATGTGTTAATTTTCGGATAAATAAATATAGGTCATCAGCTGAAAACCAAAATTTAGAACATCCTTTTTTGTATTTACAACTAAATATCACCATATAAAAATCACGTGGAAGATTAGAAATATTATTAACAAATTATTCGTTTTAGAGATTTTTTTAGCCTATTTTCGGAATTTTATATGTATGATCGAGTAAAGTACATTCTATCATGTAATTAGTTAGCACATTCTTTAGATAATATCTTCAGGTATATCGTGTAATTTTGGTAAAATTGTTATTTAACAATCAATGAAAAAAAAAACGTGATTTAGCAAACCAATTTTTTCCCGTTTGTCGCGATGCCTCGCCTTAATACTACGAAAATAATTGCCTTCAGCTATCTGGCGAATTATCTCGAATCTCTTCCACCTACCGCTATCGATCTCCACAATTTTTGAATAAAAAGTTGAGTATAAAAATTGTGTTTTGAATATGAAAAATAATAAATTAGTCAGAAATGTAACTGTACGGCGCAGACCAAAAGTGTTTTATAAGTTTATTATAATATTTGGCATAATGCTCTCTATAGTGTCTTGGAGGTTGAAAATAATCGTTGTATCTAACGTGTGGGTCTACCCCGTGTTGATCCGGGCTCCTCTGAAGTATAGACCAACTGCCGTTCTGCAAGGTAGATCGCAGAACGCGACCGATTAGCTATATGTGTTATTACCATCATGATTACTGTGTGGTAGTTCCCCAACGTCTCGCCCTTACCTATTTCTGCCGCGATAGCGTCAATATTTGTCATTGTTGTGTTCCAGATCATAATTGGCATCCCACCACATGGATAGCAATGCTCTATTTACACCTTGGGTGTCTATAGGCGATGGTTTCTCTTTCCATCAGGAGAGCTATTTGCTTGTTTGCTATCTTAAGATATAAAAATATATATGGATGTTATTTAACGATTGTGCAAGGGAAAAAAATGCAGTTCTTATGTACACTATTATTGTCAGCGCTTCGAAAAATGGCTTCAGTCACATTCATCCCTATATAGTTCTCCTGCCATAACTCCTGCGATCACTAACTTGGACTCATTTACTTTGTACACATAAAACACGAACAGTAAAAATACCCTCAATATTTTCTAGCCGTCTCTGAATCTTCCCCTTGGGATAAAACCGACAGAGCCCCACGAGGTTATTCCTTTATGATCAAAAATATCTTTACATTGTTTTCTTTTATTTAGACAATGAAAAAAGTTACAAATTGATTTGTATAAATGAAATTAAAAAACACATATTTTCTTTCAATGTTGCGAGATTTGATGATTGACGTGATCAATCAACGCGAACATAATCGATGATAATAAGAAGTTCCTCTTAATACTTTATTGTTTAACAAACATGTTTTATTTATCATATTTTCAATAACCAATCATTAATAGTCATAAAAAATTAACATGCGGTTTTTGAAGAGGAAACACGCGTTTAAGTCTTGGTATATTTTTCTTTTGATAGTATCCCCGAAGAAGTAGGTAGAGGTACAAAAAGTGCACCCACGATTAGCTGAAGATACTCGTACTTGGTCCCACAATGCGATACGTGGCAAGCCTGTCGCCAACTGGGCACTAACCAATCCCGGGCAACGTTGCATTTGGCAGAAAACTGAAAAAACACATTTTTTAATTATCCGACCTGGGAATCGAACCCGAGACCACATGTGGTCAACTCCGATACCAAACCACTAGACCACAGATGCGATTTTCTTCCGATGTAAGATTTAATTATACATATAAATGTACATCTATATCTTTAAGTTTTGCTCTTGAAGTAATACAGAAAAAATTGAGTGCTGTACATTACGATCCACACAGATTTGTATTGCTTCCTCCACATTCACAAGTTTCTTGATGCAAACACATCAGTCTTGAAGACTCTTATATCTCCTTCGAATAAGGTATGATCAATTATCATGGTACTTGGTATGGTAATTAGTCTTTATCTCTTTCCTTTCATCTATCTACACTCGCTTTGAATATAAGTTTTGTTATTCATTCATTTGCCATTCTTTCAAAATTTCTATACTAAGGGAGCCTATGCCCTTTGTAGTTTTTTAAACTACAGTCTTTCAAGCCGAACTTCTCTCTCACTTTATTATAGGAAAGCGATTCGCAAGTGTTACATCGCAGATTTCTTATAACACTCTCATCACAACCACGTTGAAACAGCTTTCACAGCCTTCCTGACGAACACAGATTTCATTTCCATTAAATAGCATTAGGGTTAGCATAGAATTATGCAGGGCAAGATGAACGCCCCCACTTAGCATTGAGTATTGATGTGGTTTCCCTTAAGCTCAATTCAACCTTTTCTGTAGATGATCTTCTTTCTATAAAAGCGGTCTATCTTGCATCTTTCTTATTAGAGGTTAGAGTCCCAGAATTATTTTCCATGTAATGTGTAATAAACAAATAAATAAATCTTTGTTAAAACCACATCCAAAATATTTAAATTCATTCACTTGTTTTAACATTATATCATCAAACACAACTCTTAAATCCGCTTTGGTTACTTCAGTCAATGGATTCTGCATTGACTGCTTACAGTCTTGTTATTTTAAATCTTTGTGGTAAACTTGCATGAATTAATATTAGTTTTTAGAATTGATATTAATATTAGTCAAGGTGATTCTCGTTTAGCTCATAATTTGAAGTAACCCCTTTAATGCGGCCTCTCGCCTACTTACTATGCAGACTGCAGATTTCAAGCCGCTATATACTCGTAACACGCGTAAATCTTATGAATAACGATTGGTACGACGGAAAAAATCTGAACAATTTTATAAAAGCTCATATATTATTTTAGCAGACCTGCTTAGCTTTGCCAGCGAGTAGAGTGAAAGTCAATATGACATTTTTTATACAATATTTCATAATTTATTTCAACCACTTTAGCCTCTGTTCCCTGGTCAACTATCTCCTTGACATATTCCATTAAAAACATTTATAGGCTTAGCTATGGAAATGTAATAGACAGACAGACTAAATATAGACATAAGCTAGGCACCAAAAATCTTAAAATTGCGTTGCTACCCGAGTGTGATGATGATAATGCCACAGACTTCAGTTTACTGACTACTTTACCTTCCAAACCGGAACACAACAGTGACAAGCATTGATGCTATTGCGGCAGGAATAAGTAACATATTGGTACACTATCTGGACAATACGTTGCGGAATGATGCCATCTAGTAATGCAGGCGAATTTTGTATCATGTTACTTCCGTAATTACTCATACTAGTGATCTTCCTCTAACCTAAAATGTAATTAAACATCAAAATAGATTAATAATTAGTATCGTTCATTTATCTAAGTTTGAAACAGATTTTAACTATAAAGTAATAGTGTCCGTGTTAAATACGGTACGTATTTGATACGTACACGTACGGTACTGTATTAACTTTTTTTTATAATTCTTTCTAATTCTAACACATGTTTTATAAAAATATATCTGTAGGCAATGGTTATCTCTTTTCGTCAGGAGAGCCATTTGCTTGTTTGCTATCTTGCCATCTGCTATAATGTAAAACATACGATATAAGACAATATAGAGCGATAAAGAAAATTATTAATATTTCAAGTCCGGCTTTTGAATTTGAATTGAATTGACAGAAATAAATTATAATACTTCCTTTGTATCAGAAACTGGATCGATACTTTGGGTCAAACGCAAACGACAGAAACGCCACATCCCTAAGGACTATCCCTTTGTAGTTCAACATATTTACTTATTGTTCAACGTCGTTTAGTTGTTTGTACAAAATCAAAGATGAAACAATCGATCTACGTTAATACCGTAGGATAAAGTAATGCTTCTATAATCCCTATGTAATTAATTCTAGTACGATTATTTTTTAGCTGGTCAACTTAAGATTACGGATAGCAAAATAATTTCCTACTAGCGATCGTTCTGTAGTTAAAATTCTACCATAGAATAACAATAAAATCTCTTGTCAACTTTACCCCCCTAACCATAACAGTATACATGTAGATACGTGTGTATTGTTGTGGCTATATAATATACTATAATATGCGAAATGAATGTACTGTGAGTTACTTTTTATATATTCTATACTTTCCATCGTCGGCTCTTGGTGAAATTCCATTCCAGGATGTTAAGTATATTACTAAAAAATATATACATTGGGAAGTGAAATTATAGTACAAGTGCATAGTTAAAAAAAAAAAAGTATCTTCACGCCCATATCCCCGAAGGGGTAGGCAGAGGTACAACAAGTGCACCCACGATTAGCCGAAGATACTTGGTCCCACAAATGTGATAGGTGGCAAGCCTATCGCCAACCGGGCACTTTCCAATCCCGGGCAACTTTGTGTTTCTCAGAAAACTGAAAAAACACTTTTTTTTTTAAAGTGCCCGACCCGGGAATCGAACCCGGGACCTCATGTGGTCAACGCCAACACTGGACCACTTTATATTATTTTTATAATTTATACTTTCCATCGTCGGCACTTGGTGAAACTCCGTCATAATTATTGTTTTAAATTTTACACTTGTACTGTTTCACAATTCACTAATTATATATAATATATACTTTTTTATTTAAATAGTCAACCGGTTTCGCATTTTACTGCATCATCAGGACTAAAACTTAAATTGTCAACAAATACGTTACAATTCCTAACACAACGTATTTGTTGACAATTTAAGTTTTAGTCCTGATGATGCAGTAAAATGCGAAACCGGTTGACTATTTAAATAAAAAAGTATATATTATATATAATTAGTGAATTGTGAAACAGTACAAGTGTAAAATTTAAAACAATAATTAGTTACTTTTTAATTTTAACTAATTTCATATATTTCTCATGCCTTTTTACCCGTGTTGGTTCGCGCTCCTTTGAAGAATAGAACAACTGCCGTTCTGCCAGGCAGGTTGTAAGAGGCGACATGAATATTAGATAGTAGAGTTCTACTACGTCTCGTCCGAGTATTTGATACCATCGCCTTACCTATTCCTGTCGCCATAGCGCCAATGCTTGCAATTATCTTGTTTCGGTTTGGAGGGTAATGTAGCCGGTAGACTTACGCATCTGGCATTGACATCCCGTTACATTGATAGCAACGCACCATGAACATCTTTGGTGTCTATTTGCGATGCTTTCTCTTTCTATTGAGAGTCATCTGCTTGTTAGCTATCTTATGATAGATATTTAAAAAAAAACTGTAAACTGGTTGACTCTGCAGGCGATCCCTGAAACTTCCCGCTAAACTGTGGTATATTAAGCTCAAAGAAGCGAAAACTATAAGTACCTAAATATACATTTTTTTCCAAAAAATCTTAATTTTGTTATTATGACAGTAAATAAATTTTATAAAAGCTGTATATTTTAGAAACGATGATCGATTTCGATCTTATGAATGACATTAAACCCAATTTTCGAACTGTAAAATGTTTTCATAGCAACATAATCTAGAGGCTGAAAATCTCGATTTAATATCAAAAAACATTTTTTTTTTTCAACATTTGCGTTATTGATAAACCGTAAATAAATCGATCAATTTTATCAGATTTTCTGTGTTGGACGCAGTTTTTAGAGAGCAAAGCTGACAAGAATTTTGTCGAAAAAATATATTTTTTTTGAATCTTTCGTCAACGATAACTCTCGAACTGATAAACCGATTTTGATGTAATTTATGCATTGTATGTAGTTTTTTTGAACCGATTAGATTTTGTACTCAATCGTTACAATAATCTGAAAGTTATATTAAAAATACTGTTTCGCCGAAATTTTTTAAGGTTTTTTAAAATGTCTCAATCTTCTGAACCGAATTTGTTCAAATTTCCATGAAGTTTAGTGGAATCCAATCAAAGGCAGTTTACCGCGTTTTGATCGGTTGAGTCGTTCAAAAGTTATGAAATGTTTACACATACACACACACACATACATACATAAATGCATACATCGCGAAAATAGTCGAAAAAGGTTCCTAGGACCTCAAAACGTGGATATATGGTAAAAACTCAATTGTCGAAAATCGAGGCAAAATCAATAATTTCCTTATCCATGTACGGAGCGGGAAGTTAAATATAATGCACATTATATAAAAATACTAGTGACTGTCCGTGGTTTCACCCGCGTAGCTTTTGTTCCCCTTGGGAATATCGGAAAGGTTTATATACTAAAACCTTCCTCAAGAATCAATCTATCTACTAAAAAAAGCAGCATCAAAATCCGTTGCGTGGTTTTAAAGATGTAAGCATACATAGGGACAGACAAAGAAAGCGACTTTATTTTATACTATGATGAAGTGATTAGGTTTTTGCTCTTCTTTGCTTTACAAATTTTAACTGTGCCAAATTTTATACTCCCCTGTTCGTGTAATTGTCCTAATTCCTAAGGTTTGCTTCACGTACTAATGCACAGATAAGCAGAGTTTAAAAAAATACCATCACGCACGCTTGCTTGCGGGGTAGGCAAAGTTAGCCGAACTTCTATAGACTTATGGGTTTACTACGAGTCACCGGATCGTCGGTTGGCGATATGCATGGTGATCCCCTTTTCCATATTTACGACCTAGAAGCGATTATCGCTTGAATTTAGCAATAGCCGGAAACGACAGCATCACGTGCTCGTCCAAGGCACGCTGGCGTTTTAACACCATCAACAGGTTCTAAGCAGGAAATAGATCAATTTGTTTGGGATCTATAAATGACGAAAATTTTTGAAAAAAATGTTTTTTTTTTACATTGCTTCGAAATTTTTTGACCTACAGACTATTTAGCTAAAGAAATAGTTAAATTGAGCTGAATGCCATTTGAATTTGACCATTAGAAATTTGATCAATTTGATCATCGTTTCCAAAATTTACAGTTTTTCAAAAATCAATTTACTGGCATTTTTATCAAAATAGACTGCATGTATGATTATTTCGTTCGTGTTCGTAAGTGCTTTTTGCTGTTTTTTGTGACGTATCAATTGAGATATTTTAATATTTCTTAGAACTGAAAAATATATTTGAATCTGTATCTTCAACTGTTTTCATGACAAACTGGAAATATACAACGAAATTAATTAAAACCGATTCAGCGGCTTAATCGTGAAAGCATAACTAACAGACTGAGATATAGACAGACAGACAGATAAAAAGACAACCAGATTGACAAATTTTCGCATTTATAATATCAATACGGATAGAAATTTATATATATATATATATATATATATATATATATATATATATATATATATATATATATATATATATATATATATATATATATATGCGGATTGGTTCATTGCAGAAGCCTATAATTCAAACTTAATGATAAAATAATGGACCTTGTGGGTTCTACTACATTTTTAGGGGTTACTGTAGATAAAAAATTGCATTGGGGACCACATATCGAGAAATTGGCCAGTAAACTAAGTTCAGCAGCATTCGCAGTAAAAAAAATGAGACAGCTTACTGATGTTGATACTGCACGCCTTGTTTAGTTACTTTCATAGTGTTATGTCATATGGAATTCTTCTCTGGGGGAATTCCGCTGAAATAAATACTGTATTTGTATTACAAAATAGGGCTATAAGGGCAATTTACAATCTTAGTCCAAGGACCTCCCTGAGAGAAAAATTCAAAGAAATCAATATCTTAACTGTAATTTCTCAGTATATATTCGAAATCTTGATGTACGTTCGTAAAAATATTTGCTTATTTAAAAAAAAATAGTGATATTCACTCCCTAAATACAAGGAACAAAAACAATCTTGCTGTGCATGTGTCTCGTCTCCACAGAATAAGCAACTCTTTTATGGGGCAAAGTATACACTTCTACAATAAGCTGCCTGATGCCATTAGAGATTTACCAGTTAACAAATTCAAAAAATGTGTTAAAACAAAACTGTGTAAAAAAAGGTTGCTATAAAATATCTGAATACCTTGATGACAGGAAAGCATGGGATTAACTGCTCCTCATATCGGCAATCCTTATTATTATTGTAACAATTAGATACTAATTAAATATTATGTAATATTTTATATAAAAAATGTTATGAAAAAAGACAAGCCCGCTGAGTTTCTTCCGTCGGATCTTCTCAGTGTGTAGCAGAGTTTCCGATCCGGTAGTAGTTTAAAAAAATGTTGACGCGTCAAAATAACTTGTATAAAGTTTTATTGAATAAAGTACTTCTGATTTCTGATTTCTGAAAGGTGAAGTTAATTAAATGACATTTGCTCTATTCCGAGAAGTGTTGCAATAAACTGCCGTCTTTCATTTCTGTATCGTCGCAGATGAACAAAATATTGGAGACTAACAGAATTCAATGTACACACAAGTAATATTCGAGCAACACACACACACATAGACACCTCTCACTGACGCGATATCTTGGACTGGTGCGGAATACATTGTTCCTTGGCGGAATCATACGAAAAAGTTCTCGGAAAATAGTAAATTAAACTCTTTTATCAACCTCACCCTCAATTTCGCCGTGTTGGTCCCGCCCTCCTTTGAAGAATATGCCAACTGCCGTTCTGCCAGGCAGGTCATAAAAGGCGACCGATTGGCTATCGAGTCACTTCGTGGCTACTAGGTGGCGTAGTTCTGCATTGTATCGCTCGGGTCTGGTACTACCGCCTTACCTATTCCTGCCGCGATAGCGTCAGTACTTGTCACCGTCGTGTTCCGGTTTGGAGGGTAAGATAGCTGGTAAACTTATGCATGTGGCATTAGACCTCGCCACAAGATAGCAACGCACCATTAACATCTTTGGTGTCTATAGGCGATGGTTGACTCTTTCCATCAGGAGACCCATCTGCTTGTTTGCTATCTTATAATATAAAAAAAATCGCTATTTCACGTTTGCTAGACGTCCTACGAAGTCTCAATTTTTTCTCTTCTCTAGTATCTTACTAACAAGGTAGTTTAAAGAAAATCCAAATTAAGCCTAGCTTACTGTGCCAATATTAACTCACAACGCCGAAACGTCGAATGAAACGAGTTTCGGATGTTTAAAAATACTACAAAGTACTGATACGTGCTCGAGTGGACGAACGGAGCACTTTATTGTCGTATTGTCATAACCTGAATGTAGCTGGTCCATGTGTGGCCAGCAGACTGAGCCAAGTCTTTGAATAAGCTTTGCTATATACGATACTGTAAGTAATTGTAGCCGCACAGTGTACCCCATTTTATTAATTAACTATTCCTGCCGCAGTAACGTTAGTTTACCTGTCATGTATTCCAGTTTGGAGAGTAAGTTAGCAGGCAAACTTATATATTTTTTACATCATAAGATATTAAACAAACAGATAGCTCTCCTAATGGAAAAAGAAACCATAGACATCGAAGATTTTAATGATGCGTTGCTATCCTTTTATCATGGTCTTAACGTCAAATGCATAAGTTTATTGGCTACCATACCCTCCATACCGGAATACGACAGTGACAAGAATTGACAATATTGCGGCTGGAATAGGTAAGGCGGTGGTACCAGATCCCGGAGAAACTATGCAGAACTCTACCACTTAGTAGCCACAATGGTAGTCGTATAGCCAATCTTTCGTCTCTTACAACTAACTGGCAGAACGGCAGGTGGTCTTTTTGTCAAAGAGAGCCCGATCCAATACAGATGCCCATGTCGGTTTGGACTCCCGGATTTACAATGTATGTGGCATTCTAACCCCTCCTTCCCCTCCCCACAGATAGCTATAGTTGCGCATAGCATTAAGATTTTAAGCCTTGGTTTATCTCTTACTATTAGAAGAAACATCTCCTTGTTTTCTATTGTGTGAAATAAAAAAAATATAAAAAAACTGGTTGTTAAGTTGCTGTGGTACGACCATAGGCCTTTTCATCACAAAAATTTTTTGTGCGCATGCGTCAGAATCAGCCATCTTTTTCGTACTGTTTTTTGTAAACAACCATGCTAAATTGTCCGCTATCCGTGTATCAAAAATTAAAATATAAATCAAAGTTGATTAATTGTAAAAAAAGTGAAAAAAAAATAAGTAGTAAGTCAAAATAATCGGAAAAAAATTTTTGTACTCCATTATAATTATGTTGTCTGTACGAAAAGGAACAACAAAACGGTGTTGTTATGGAGTATGTAAAAGTGATACACGATACAAATCATTTAAAACCAATAGATTATATTTTATAAATTTTCCAAAGCCTTGTCTTGAATATCGAAAAAAAATAATCAAATCATCAAGCAAATTACACATTAAAGCATGTGTAAAATGTGCGAAATGTGAGTTATGGGTGAAAAAATGTGGCAGAAGTGACCGAGGTTTTAGATCTATTGATAATGTTACTAAGGATACTTATATTTGCTCACTACATTTTCTTGGAGAAAGTGGTCCAACTGAACAAAACCCTGATCCTTTAAGCTATCAAGAGTTTCAACATATTGATAAATCAATTAATAAGGTAAGGTATAAAATAAATTATACAGAAATACAATTTTCGGAGTTATAACCTCAAACCCATGACATTTTAGCCACCTTTTCAATTGTTCACAATTATGAGCTTCAACTGAATCATAAATAAGTGAAGCACCATCGATGGTTTTTTCCAATAATTTATTTCTTTGTGGAGATAATAGTCCTTGTCCAGCCATTGTTGATTAAAACAGTACGAATTTTTTGAATTACCGCCGTTTCAACATGGCGGCTACGCATGCGCTCATCTGATGATGAAAAGGCCTATTGACGATATTAAACTGTTTCCTCAAAAAATTGTAAGATGGCGTCATATGACATATAAATCTGTATATGAATACGTGAAACGAAAACTTTGTGCCCTTTTTTATGAACGGTGGAGCGTGAAATTTAAGCAGAAACCTAATATTTTTAAATAGTATGCATTAAAATACATTAAATTAGTAAAAATAAACATTGACACATTAACTATGTTCTATTCGGCTAAAATCTGTTTTCAATAATCGACCTTCGACTGCAACAGGGCTAGTGATTGTTGTGTGATTGAAATTGGATTGTACTTACACATTTACGTGTCTGCAAAAAATATAATTTCGCACATAAAGTCTCAAATATTCCATTACATTCGAAATAAAAATCCTCTCTCCAGTAACGCAAAGACAGAATTTCTGGCACTGAGTGCGAAAATAAATGACTCAGGCAAGGAAAGTGATTGCAGGGTGAGGGTAGAGCTAAATAATCGAGTTAAGTGTGTGGTAATACTAAGGGGTCATAAATCTGGCGTGATATTAGAAACTGGGGGTTTATTTGACGATGACGTTGAAGAATGGCCTATCAAGTGGCTGCGTTGGTCCATTTATTTGTTTATCAAATATGAACAACCTAAATATAACTAAATAATTAAAATATATTCAAAAATATCAGTGTCAGAAATTATTATACATAATGCACAGTTTCCATAACTCCATAATAGATATTTAGATATTATATACCTATACTATACCTGTTTCCCATATATTATGGTTTGATAGTCGATAATATTCATAATAATTTTTACAATAAGTCTGTATTGTTATATCAAATTACAATAAAATTAATAACAAAATACTAATAAATTTCTAGAAAACCTAATTACGTTTTTATCAAAGTTTTATATTAAAAAAAATCGAAAATCGAAAGAAAAATTTTTTGAAGTGTAAACCTTCTTTAGGCAAGCTAGGCGTAGCTTGCTTAAAGGAGGTTTACAGGTAAACAGGTAACAGGTAAACTTTAACACGACATCACAAGCACTGACGCTATTGCGGCAGGAATAGGTAAGGCGGTGGTTTTAAAAATATCGATTTAATAGACAACGATGTTTTTTTGTTCATCCCTATACTAATGCTATTGCAACAGGATAGGTAAGGAAGTAATTTTTTTTTTATATCATCAGATAGCAAACAAGCAGATGGGTCTCCTGGTGGGAAAGAGTCAACCATCGCCTAAAGACACCAAAGATGTTAATGGTGCGTTGCTATCTTGTGGCGAGGTCTAATGCCACATGCATAAGTTTACCGGCTACCTTACCCTCCAAACCGGAACACGACAGCGACAAGCACTGACGCTATTGCGGCAGGAATAGGTAAGGCGGTGGTACCAGACCCGGGTGAGACAATGCAGAACTCTACCACCCAGTAGCCACGATGGTAGTGACTCGATAGCCAATCGGTCGCCTTTTACGACCTGCCTGGCGGAACGGTAGTTGGCCTATTCTACAAAGGAGGCCGGGACCAACACGGCGGAAAATCCTGGTAAGATGTTGCAGTTCTCTGCCTGCTGGTAATTACAATAGATGTGATACGTTTATCCAGAGTTCGCTCTTTACGGATTGTTTGACAGAAGGCAGTATCAACGACGTAGTTCTAAACGCGGGCGAGACATTGCGGAACTTTATTGCTTATTTTAAGATGGTACCAAATATTTGGCTCATATTTCACCTTCTACGAATTTATACTAATAATAATAAAACTAGATGGTCCACTTTTTGATGTTTTTCCCAATCAGTATGAGGTAGCCAATAGACTTATGCACGTAGAATTACCACTATGCCACGCGCATTGAGTTGAGACACCATACATTAACATGTATGGTGTCTCAACACAATGTTTTCCTTTTTCATCAGAATCATCTGCTTGTTAGCTATCTAATAATACAAAAAAGAAAAATGATAATCTTTATTAATTCAACAGTATAGAAAACCATAATTAACTCTTCCAAAATAATGAAATACCTACATTATTGAGTGGATTGTAAAACCTTTATTTAACTTCAGATAACATTCAGTTTAGAATGCATTAGTCTACAAACAAAGATAATAAAGTCTATCTAAATAACCGCAGTAGCAATACGAAGCTGAACGCTGGATAGTTTTAAAATTTATTCAGACATGTACCTCTCTAGTGCAGCGTGTAGAATAATTCAGGATTTCACCTGAAATTCCCCTCAATTGAGATGCAAAGGTCGATTCTTCTAAAATATCTAACATGTAAGACTGGAAAACTGGGAATTTTAAAGTGACAGCTATTCTTATCTTTTAAGGAAAGAAATATTTTGTGTATTACTGGTGGTATCATCACGCCAGTTTCCGTACATAGTAGGTAGGGTGAACTGAACGTCTATAGACTTTCCATTTCACGGTTAACCAGTTCATCGGTTGGTAAGATGGGTAATCATCCCTGTCACCGTATTTTAACAACCTGAGAGCTAAGTGTGAGTTTTTCTTTTCGCATTCGATCGTGAGCGCGTTTGGAGTTTACTAGGAATTTGTATGTGATTTGTACAGCGCCACCTAGTGATAAACGTGAGAAACCAGTTAACCACTAGGTGGCGCTGTACAAATCACATACAAATTCCTAGTAAACTCCAAACGCGCTCACGATCGAATGCGAAAAGAAAAACTCACACTTAGCACTCTGATACCTATCATTGATTATTTTAGGGACAACGGAGACCGACCGCTTTGCGAGCAGTTTAAGTGAAGGCAAGGTGGAGTTAACGCACCAATTCAAGACTCACTCTCAAGAAGTTACTGATAAATAATTCGATTTTATTATGGATGAAGTTAACATGTATTTTGTTAGTAAAACTTACAAGCTACTTGTTAGTACCAACCTAAACATTAAAAAAAATAGAAAATTACGTATGAAGTCTGACAGTAATAACGGGTTAAAGGAACTTTTACCTATTTTATAATCACCTCGCTATAAAACATTTTCAAATAATATATTTGTCAAAAATTGGATGAATGGATAGACGGAGGTTTGTTACTCAATTACACAAAAAATTCTGAACGGATTTGGATGAAATTTGGCACACAGATAGACGATAATCGGGAATAGCACATAAGCTACTTTTTATGCCGGAAAAATTTTTTGATCTTGCCGCATTCTCATAAACTTTTATAATGCAGCGGGCTGCAGGGTATAGTTAGTATAAAATAAAATAAATTAAAAATTTGTAAAAGAGTTGATTCTGCACGTCATTGTTGAAAGTTTCCGCTAAGTTAAGAAGCCCGAAGCCATCAAAAATATATCTAAACATAGGTTTTTCTAATCTAAAATTTGTTGAAAACGACACGATTAAAATTTTGAACGCAATGATCGATTCAGATTTTTTAAACGACTTTCAACATAATTTTGAGCACTAAAAATGTCATTTTAGATTCAAAGTTACCTTTTGATTGGTAGAAAAAATTTCAACGAAAGGCCTAAAATACATGAAAATTGTTTTGTCAAAAATAACTCCCTGAAATATCAACCGATTTTTATCTGAAATTGTATAAATATTCAACACAGTTTTTCAATATAAAGAGCGAATCAGATTTTAGAATCATTCAGTAGATATATTAGTGTGAAAGCTTATTCTCTTTCATATCATAAGATAGCAAACAAGCAGATCTGACCACCAGGCTCCTATAATGGAAACAGAAAACCACCGCCATTACCAAAGGTATTATTGGTACGTTGCTATACTTGTAGCAGGGTCTTAATGCCACACGCATTAGTTTATCTATACCTTACCCTCAAAACCAGCGTTCGACAGTTACAAGCACTGATGTTACTGCAGCAGGAATAGATAAGTCTGTGGCACCAGATCCGGGAAAGACGATGCAGAACTCTAACGCTTACTAGCCACGATGGTAGCGACTCGTGTAGCCAATCGTTTGCCTGTTACAAACTGCCTGGCAGAATGGCAGATACATAAAGTATCTGCCATTCTGCCTTCATAAAGAAGCTTCAAAGGGAACGCGGACCAATGCGGACAAAACTCGAAATTTCAAAACGAGGTCTGAGTGCTAAGTGTGAGTTTTTCTTTTCGCATTCGATCGTGAGCGCGTTTCGATTACTTCGTTAATCGAAGGAAGTTACTGGTGTACTTGCAATTTACGGAAATCGATTTTTCATCAGAGTGCTAAATGTGAGTTTTTCTTTTCGCATTCGATCGTGAGCGCGTTTGGAGTTTACTAGGAATTTGTATGTGATTTGTACAGCGCCACCTAGTGGTGAACTGGTTTCTCACGTTTACCACTAGGTGGTGCTGTACAAATCACATACAAATTCCTAGTAAACTCCAAACGCGCTCACGATCGAATGCGAAAAGAAAAACTCACACTTAGCACTCTGATGAAAAATCGATTTCCGTAAACTGGGAGTAGACCAGTAACTTCCTTTGGCATGAAACTTAAAAAACAATAGACTAAAAAATCTATTCCAACTTAAACGACGGCAGAAACTCGTTGCTCTTGTCTAGTGTAAAAGTGATTTATTCAAACCATTGGGCGTTACAAGTATGTCACTATTATCCACTAAATAGGTATGAAGTTGATGTTCGTTAATATTAACGTGAAGCAGTTTGGCCGAATAAAACACTTGAATCACTTTTACACGCACAGTATAATTTTGGGCAGAGTAATGCCCTCAACAAGCGATAGAATTACAATGAATCGAAAACATGATATCCCCGCTTATTTATACCATTCGTTAACTATTTTATTGTGACGTCATAACACAGGTGTGCCGCACATCTGGCCGGCTAGTAGTTGTCGTCAAGCGCGGTTGATAACATTACATGGCCTACGACGTGCAACTGAGAGTCCCTCTCTCTCGAATGATAATTCAATATCGAAGCACAGCTATTATAACAAAATAATATACATATCTTCCATTTAGTTTCCGGCGTAGGGATGTGACGACCCCATCGCCCACTGGTGGCATAATTTTTGTTCAAAAATTATCTAGCACCGGTGCAGTCAGTCAACCAAATTAGTGGTAGTGCCATACTGCATTTGCAACTGAATAGGCCGGCACGCCCGGGGAGATACCACTCTCTCACTTGACACCGACGTAAAGTAGCAGCTCCGCTGCTGCGTTTCGTCTGGTTTGTGAGAGTCCCGGAGGCCTACCCCCCCCCCCCCGCACACTATGAATGCGCTATTTAAAAAAAACTACCCCAGGGGGGTACCACTTGCACTAGCAGTGGAGAATCCCCCCCTGAGCGTCCGTGCTCTGGATTCCAGCCAGATCATGGATGCTCAGGCTGCCCTGCGTATTCTGGGGTGGGCAAAATTGCGCTCATAGACAATTCTGTCTGGGGCAAACAGAGCAAGAAGACCATGGCATCCCCTACCACGCTTACTGTGGATTTCTGCAATATCAGGGGCCTTCATTCTAACCTGAACGCCGTCTACTACCATCTCGAGACGGCGAAGCCAGCTTTGCTCTTCTTGACCGAGACACAGATATCTTCTCCGGCTGATATTTCCTACCTCTCCTACCCGGGGTACAAACTGGAACATTCCTTTGTACCGCGGGCTGGTGTGTGCGCATACGTCAGAGAAGATATTTGTTACCGGCGCCTCGGCAGACTTGAAGGTCAGGACCTATCCATCCTCTGGTTACGCGTAGCTTGCGACGACCATCCACGCAGCTACGCGTGCCTATACAGGTCCCATAGCGGGAATACTGAAATTGACCGGCTCATTGAGCGCTTACAAACGGCTGTGGATTCCGTGTTAGAGCAGACCCCCTCCGCAGAGATCGTGATCTTGGGTGATTTTAATGCCCATCACGCCGAATGGCTTTGTCCTCGCACCACCGATCATGCGGGGAGGTCTGTTCACGATTTTGCCTTGGCGTATGGTCTAACACAATTGGTAACCTCGCCTACGCGTGTTCCCGATGTGGATGGCCATACGCCTTCACTGTTGGATCTCCTGCTGACCTCTGACCCGGATCGTTATCAGGTATCGGTGGACGCTCCACTTGGCGCGTCGGACCACTGCCTGATCTGGAGCAAAGTGCCCATCATGCGCCCATCACGGTCTCCCTTTGCAGGCTGTCGTCGCGTTTGGCACTATAGGTCAGCAGATTGGGACGGGATGCGGTCTTTCTTTGCATCCTACCCATGGGGGCGGTTGTGCTTCTCGCTGGATGATCCGAATGCTGTCGCTGACTCTGTCGCTGATGTGGTGCTGCAGGGCATGGAACTTTTCATTCCGTTTTCTGCGGTGCCCATCGGTGGTAAGTCTCAGCCTTGGTTTGGTCGCCACTGCAAAGCGGCTTTACGCCGAAAGCAGGATTGCTACCGAGCTTGGGCTGCTGCGTCGGCATCTCGTGATGTAAAAACTAGCGCATTACGAAAGGAGTACAACTCATCCTCGAGATTCTTCAAAAGAGCTATCGCCAAGGCAAAAGCGGAACACATTGGCAGAATTGGTGAGAAATTAGTTCGCCTTCCTTCTGGCACTCGTGCGTTCTGGTCTCTCGCCAAGGCTGTCTTAGGGAATTTCTCCCAGCCTTCATTTCCATCCTTGCACAGAGACGATGATTCTCTGGCCCATACCGCAAAGGAGAAAGCCGATCTTCTGGGCTCGTTCTTTGCGGCCAACTCGACTCTGGATGACCAAGGGAACACACCGCCTACCATCCCGCAGTGTGATAGTTCCATGCCAGAACCGCAGTTTCGGCAGTCAGCTGTGCGTAAAGCACTTCTTTCTTTGGACATCCACAAGTCGAGTGGGCCTGATGGCATCCCTCCTGTTGTGCTTAAAGTATGTGCTCCAGAGTTGGCGCCAGTATTGACGCACCTATTCCGGCTCTCCTATTCACTCGGCGTGGTACCGAATTCATGGAAAACAGCTTTAGTGCATCCCATTCCTAAAAAAGGAGATCGCTCTAATCCGTCAAGCTATCGGCCAATAGCCATAACCTCCTTGTTCTCTAAAGTCATGGAGACACTTATAAACTGTCAGCTCCTGAAGTATTTAGAAGAGCACCAGCTGATTAGTGACCGTCAGTACGGTTTCCGTCGTGGCCGCTCAGCTGGTGATCTTCTAGTATACTTGACACATCGTTGGGCGGAGGCAGTTGAGTCCAAGGGGGAGGCATTGGCAGTTAGTTTAGACATAGCGAAGGCCTTCGATCGGGTATGGCATAAAGCGCTTCTCTCAAAGCTGCCTTCCTATGGGCTTCCCGAGAAACTATGCAAGTGGATCACCAGTTTTTTGGCTGATCGGAGCATTAAGGTCGTAGTCGACGGTGCATGCTCCGATCTTAAACCTGTCAATGCTGGTGTTCCCCAAGGCTGCGTGCTATCACCGACTCTGTTTCTTCTGCATATCAATGATATGTTGCGAATTAGTAACATACATTGCTATGCGGACGACAGTACTGTTGATGCTACATACTCCGGCCGTAGCGGTATTTCTCGGGAACACGTCGAAGAGGGCCGGATCAAGCTCGTGTCTGAACTCGAGAATCAACTAACTGATGTCTCAGAATAGGGTCGTCAAAACCTTATTACATTTAACCCCAAAAAGACGCAGCTCTGTGCGTTCACCGCAAAAAAAACACCCTTTGTCGTATCACCTCGGTTCGAAGATACTCTCCTGACAGCCTCAGCCAGTATTGGAATTCTGGGAGTCGACATATCGAACAACGTTCAGTTCCGCGGTCATTTGGAAGGGAAGGCTAAACTAGCCTCCAAAAAGCTTGGTGTACTCAGTAGAGCAAAGCAGTACTTCTTGCCAGCCCATCGCCTCCAACTTTACAAGGCCCAAATTCGACCTCACATGGAGTACTGTTCTCACCTATGGGCCGGAGCTCCTCAGTACCAGCTTCTTCCTCTTGATCGCATTCAACGTAGAGCGGTTCGAATCGTCGACGACCAGGCTATTTCTAATCGGCTTGACTCTTTGGCGTTACGCAGAGATGTAGGCTCGCTCTGCATCTTTTACCGTATTTATCATGGGGAGTGTTCCGACGAGTTGTTCGGACTAATGCTTGCTGCTAAATTCCACCATCGGACATCGCGTCAAAATTTAAAGTTCCATCCTCACCACCTCGATGTCTGGAAATCCACAACCGTGCGCTTTTGTCGACACCTTTTGCCTCGCATTACTCCTTTGTGGAATCTTTTACCCTCGGGGGTATTTCCGAATGGATACGACTTAGGGACCTTCAAGAATCGAGCTTATTCTTTCTTAAAAGGCCGGCAACGCAGCTGCAATACCCCCGGTATTGCGGATGTCCATGGGCGACGGTGATCACTTACCATCAGGTGCACCGTCTGCTCGTTTGCCCCCTCTACTATAATAGTTTGACGATAACAAGTATACATAGAACATGTGTAAAATTAATCATTTAATTATTAAAATAAAAATTATTTAAATGATGTAAATGGCTTTTTAAGTCTTTCATGCTCGTTACAAGAATCTTAAAACCGCATTAACATCACGCCACAAGACTAACAACGCACCATTAATACTTTTAGTGTCTTTACGCGATGGCTGTCTTATTTTATCAAGGAAAGCCATCTGCTTGTTTACTATGTTAAGGTAAAAAAATATTTCTATTTAGTTTTCCTTTTTTAATATCCATAAAACTAAAGAATCACGTACAAGTTATATATCACTTATTGAGCACCGCAGTGCGTCAGTCATATGGTCTCCTAGTTGTCTCAATAAAGCTAGCAAAGTGAGCACAGCCACAACATACAATCCATACAAATGATACGAGTATGTACTATTTGTTTTTAAAATTTAAGAGCGTTGTTTGTATCTACCAGTACTTCAGAAATAATGAATATCATGGGACAAGTGGTGAAAATTATAAATATGTTAAAATGCACTTGTACTTTTTCACAAAACACTTTTTATTTAGTTTATATCGCCAACAGGTTTCGCTTTTAACATCTTCATATATAAAAAATAGTGATATTTGTAATAGCATCATAGCCCTGAAGATGCCATAAATAGCGAAACTGCTTCGATATAAACTAAATAAGATATGTTTTGTGAAACAGTAGGTGCAATTGTATTAACATAATTACAAATGGAGTTTTGCCAAGTACCGATGACAAAGAATATAAAATGCAGAGACAATTGAATCTCATCGTTAATTGCTTTGTTTGACCGGCCTATTGTCGAGTGGTTAGCGACCTTAATTATTCAATAAATGAGGACCGGATTCGATTCCCTACAGCGACAATTGACCCAACACTTGTCGCTGTAGGGAATCGAATCCGGTCCTCATGAGTATAAATGTTTGTGTTTCTGGTTGTAAGTGATAAATGTTTGTGTTTCTTTTTTGAATGTTTATTAAATGTATATCAGTATTTATGTATGCATTTCTATATATTACTTTGTTAAAAAATGTATAACATACAATTTGCTTACTTTGGGGTTATATTACATTGTGTAATTTGTCCATCGATATTTACTTATTACTTAGTTGTTAAAAATTCTTAATTTACTGACTAGTGAGTTGAGTGGTGATCCTTGTCCATATTTCTGAGAATTCTTGGCGTTGTTATATCTAACAATATACAGTTTTATGGTTATTTGGAAGAAAAGGCTAAATTATCTTCCAAAAAGTCGGTGTGCTTAACAGAGTGAAACAGTACTTCTTGTCAGCCCATCGCCTATAAATTTATATTTATATTGTGGGGTAAACAGAGTGAGCTGATCTCAAATAGACGTTACGATTCACTTTTTAAATTCACTTTCTAAGTATGAGGTCAAAAATGAGAAGTACTTTATTCAATAAAAGTTTTTACAAGCTATTTTGACGCATCAATATTTTTTTAATCTATTGTCGTAACGGACACGTGGCTATAACAGACGTTAAAAATCTAAAAATCGCGATCTTCTACAAGGCGCCCAAGATCATATTCAAAATAAATCTCGCCTATAATAAATATTCCTATGTTATAGAAGAAATTGTGGCGTAATTATTTCTACGAAGCGACCAAGTTTTGCGTTACAGAAAAGCTAAAAGTAAAAATTAGGTCAATGAATTAAAATGATGAAAATCAAAAGTATAAAAATACAGCGTCTTAAATATTAAAGTGTCTAAGTATAAAATATAGTTCTCTTAGAGAAGACGTTGAAAGAATCATATAAATTGCTCAGGATCTTACATTAATAATGTATACCAAGCGAAAAGAAATTCCTTAGCGTCGTGAGGACCATATTGAGTTATATCATCTGTGAATAGAGCAGAGTGTTCTATGGAGGGTTTGTTCGAAAAAACCAAGCACTTTGTCCACCGTACCACAGGAACAAGAGAAGGAATGGAATGGTTTTACATCCTTTTTAGCCTAAGTAATTATTACAGTTTATAAAGTATATTTACCGAAAATCAAACATTTAGCTTTACTCAAACTTAAGAGATTAACTTATTTTTATGAAGCCTTGTAAATTTTTCATTTAAAAAATCTTTAAAATTCATATATGTTTGGTGAAATATTAAAATTTAAACAAGGTTTCTTATCAATTTAGTGTACTATTTACATAGACATTTAAGTGATTTAATTTTACAAATATGTTGGAAGTGATAAGTTTTACTAAATAAGCCAAAAAGTATCTTCACGCCCGTATTCCCAAAGGTTTATGCAGGGGTACAACAAGTGCACTCACAATTAGCTTAAGATACTAAGTAGGGCAAATATATGAAATATCAATGTAAGGTTATACTATTTTTTTTATATAGTAGAGGGGGCAAACGAGCAGATGGTGCACCTGCTGGTAAGTGATCACCGCCGCCCATGGACATCCGCAATACCGGGGGTATTGCAGCTGCGTTGCCGGCCTTTTAAGAATGAATAAGCTCGATTCTTGAAGGTCCCTAAGTCGTATCCATTCGGAAACACCCCCGAGGGTAAAAGATTCCACAAAGGAGTAATGCGAGGCAAAAGGTGTCGACAAAAGCGCACGGTTGTGGATTTCCAGACATCGAGGTGGTGAGAATGGAACTTTAAATTTTGACGCGATGTCCGATGGTGGAATTTAGCGGCAGGCATTAGTCCGAACAACTCGTCGGAACACTCCCCATGATAAATACGGTAAAAGATGCAGAGCGAGCCTACATCTCTGCGTAACGCCAAAGAGTCAAGCCGATTAGAAATAGCCTGGTCGTCGACGATTCGAACCGCTCTACGTTGAATGCGATCAAGAGGAAGAAGCTGGTACTGAGGAGCTCCGGCCCATAGGTGAGAACAGTACTCCATGTGAGGTCGAATTTGGGCCTTGTAAAGTTGGAGGCGATGGGCTGGCAAGAAGTACTGCTTTGCTCTACTGAGTACACCAAGCTTTTTGGAGGCTAGTTTAGCCTTCCCTTCCAAATGACCGCGGAACTGAACTTTGTTTGATATGTCGACTCCCAGAATTCCAATACTGGCTGAGGCTGTCAGGAGAGTATCTTCGAACCGAGGTGATACGACAAAGGGTGTTTTTTTGCGGTGAACGCACAGAGCTGCGTCTTTTTGGGATTAAATGTAATAAGGTTTTGACGACCCCATTCTGAGACATCAGTTAGTTGATTCTCGAGTTCAGACACGAGCTTGATCCGGCCCTCTTCGACGTGTTCCCGAGAAATACCGCTACGGCCGGAGTATGTAGCATCAACAGTACTGTCGTCCGCATAGCAATGTATGTTACTAATTCGCAATATATCATTGATATGCAGAAGAAACAGAGTCGGTGATAGCACGCAGCCTTGGGGAACACCAGCATTGACAGGTTTAAGATCGGAGCATGCACCGTCGACTACGACCTTAATGCTCCGATCAGCCAAAAAACTGGTGATCCACTTGCATAGTTTCTCGGGAAGCCCATAGGAAGGCAGCTTTGAGAGAAGCGCTTTATGTCATACCCGATCGAAGGCCTTCGCTATGTCTAAACTAACTGCCAATGCCTCCCCCTTGGACTCAACTGCCTCCGCCCAACGATGTGTCAAGTATACTAGAAGATCACCAGCTGAGCGGCCACGACGGAAACCGTACTGACGGTCACTAATCAGCTGGTGCTCTTCTAAATACTTCAGGAGCTGATAGTTTATAAGTGTCTCCATGACTTTGGAGAACAAGGAGGTTATGGCTATTGGCCGATAGTTTGACGGATTAGAGCGATCTCCTTTTTTAGGAATGGGATGCACTAAAGCTGTTTTCCATGAATTCGGTACCACGCCGAGTGAATAGGAGAGCCGGAATAGGTGCGTCAATACTGGCGCCAACTCTGAAGCACATACTTTAAGCACAACAGGAGGGATGCCATCAGGCCCACTCGACTTGTGGATGTCCAAAGAAAGAAGTGCTTTACGCACAGCTGACTGCCGAAACTGCGGTTCTGGCATGGAACTATCACACTGCGGGATGGTAGGCGGTGTGTTCCCTCGGTCATCCAGAGTCGAGTTAGCCGCAAAGAACGAGCCCAGAAGATCGGCTTTCTCCTTTGCGGTATGGGCCAGAGAATCATCGTCTCTGTGCAAGGATGGAAATGAAGGCTGGGAGAAATTCCCTAAGACAGCCTTGGCGAGAGACCAGAACGCACGAGTGCCAGAAGGAAGGCGAACTAATTTCTCACCAATTCTGCCAATGTGTTCCGCTTTTGCCTTGGCGATAGCTCTTTTGAAGAATCTCGAGGATGAGTTGTACTTCTTTCGTAATGCGCTAGTTTTTACATCACGAGATGCCGACGCAGCAGCCCAAGCTCGGTAGCATTCCTGCTTTCGGCGTAAAGCCGCTTTGCAGTGGCGACCAAACCAAGGCTGAGGCTTGCCACCGATGGGCACCACTGAAAACGGAATGAAAAGCTCCATGCCCTGCAGCACCACATCAGCGACAGAGTCAGTGACAGCATTCGGATCATCCAGCGAGAAGCACAACCACCCCCATGGGTAGGATGCAAAGAAAGACTGCATCCCGTCCCAATCTGCTGAGCTATAGTGCCAAACGCGACGACAGCCTGCAAAGGGAGACCGTGATGGGCGCGTGACCGACACTTTGCTCCGGATCAGGCAGTGGTCCGACGCGCCAAGTGGGGCGTCCACAGATACCTGATAACGATCCGGGTCAGAGGTCAGCAGGAGATCCAACAGTGAAGGTGTATGGCCATCCACATCGGGAACACGCGTAGGCGAGGTTACCAATTGCGTTAGACCATACGCCAAGGCAAAATCGTGAACAGACCTCCCCGCATGATCGGTGGTGCGAGAACAAAGCCATTCGGCTTGATGGGCATTAAAATCACCCAAGATCACGATCTCTGCGGAGGGGGTCTGCTCTAACACGGAATCCACAGCCGTTTGTAAGCGCTCAATGAGCCGGTCAATTTCAGTATTCCCGCTATGGGACCTGTATAGGCACGCGTAGCTGCGTGGATGGTCGTCGCAAGCTACGCGTAACCAGAGGATGGATAGGTCCTGACCTTCAAGTCTGCTGAGGCGCCGGTAACAAATATCTTCTCTGACGTATGCGCACACACCAGCCCGCGGTACAAAGGAATGTTCCAGTTTGTACCCCGGGTAGGAGAGGTAGGAAGTATCAGCCGGAGAAGATATCTGTATAATAGAATACGCAGGGCAGCCTGAGCATCCATGATCTTGCTGGAATCCAGAGCACGGACGCTCAGGGGGGGATTCTCCACTGCTGGTGCAAGTGGTACCCCCCTGGGGTAGTTTTTTTAAAATAGCGCATTCATAGTGTGCGGGGGGGGGGGTTAGGCCTCCGGGACTCTCACAAACCAGACGAAATGCAGCAGCGGAGCTGCTACTTTACGTCGGTGTCAAGTGAGAGAGTGGTATCTCCCCGGGCGTGCCGGCCTATTCAGTTGCAAATGCAGTATGGCACTACCACTAATTAAATAACTACCACTTATTAAATTAGTATCTGATTTAGAAAATAATATTATTTTCTAAATCAGATACTAATTTGGCCGCAAGTAGAAAATTATTCATATACTAGCTGACCCCCGCAGCTTCGCCCGCGAGTAGATTAAAATGTCGTCAAGATAGCTTTCATACAAATTTAATCCCCTATTTTAACCCTTTAAGGGTTGATTTTTGAAAAAAAAATAGCTTATATTTGACTCCGTATCTTCAACTACTTCCATGTCATATTTCATGAAAATCGGTCCAGTGATTTAGCCGTGAAAGCGTAACAGACAGACAGACTTTCGCATTTATAATATTAGCATGGATTTTGACTTGGGCTCCGTCATATAAATTACATATCTGGATTGAGCGTAAAATGACACAAACCTACAATAACCACGTGTTTCTTTAATCAAATCGATTCGTTGTCGCGGACATTAATATGACGTATGAACCGATGAATAGTTTTGGTTTAATCAGATATTGCATCTTAACATTTCCAATATTAGCATCGCAATGTAGGGAAGTCCGTTATAGTGTGATTGTTAAGATTTTCTGCCATACACAATCTGTGCGTGGAACCCATTACTAGCAAAGTTTTCTTCAAATCAATGCGACATACATGACTAAAACATCTTCGAGAGTTTAATGGGCTTATTTGTTTCTAAAAGACATACACTTAAAACATTTCTGGATTTATAGCTGTAAAAAAAGTCCTCTCCACCGCTTCCTATGTTTCAGATGCTCTCTTAATACTTAGCACTTTGAAGATTAGTTTTTGAGTTGTCCGTAATAGCTGACTTTGCATCTCCGTCTCCGATGCAAATGACCAGTTGCAAATCAATTCAAGGGTCCTCCGCCATCGCTCCACTTGACAACCTGATGGAAAAGTTTTCACCAACCGGGTTATGACTGCTAATGAGGAGGACTGCTAATTAGTTTCTATTGATAATGAAAACGTAAAAAGTTGTTAAAGGTAAAATATCTAAATTCGAAAGCATAATCTCTATTGAAAAAAATATGTAAGCCAGTTGATAATATGCAGGCCATCCCTGAAACTTCTCGCTAAATTTAGATATAATAAGCTCAAATTAGCAAACACTATATCTAAGGCATTGATTTTTGAGTTCGAAGAGTTAAAAATCTAAAGTTTGTAAGAATGATACTTAGTTATGTAATTATTATTCAAAATGATGTATTTTTTTTTATGATGGTCAATTTTATTGATTTTTCGAATGCCATTCATGGTCTGCGCGAAGTTGAAAAGTGTCTAAAATAGAGATACTACTTTTAACATTATATGCGATAGCTCATTGGATCCGGAATGGCGCCTAGAAAAATGTGCTAAAAGCGTGTATTAGCACATAAAAATGGCAAAAGTTATAAACAATTAAAGATGAGAAAAAAATGGCATTTCATTTTTTGCCAATATTTCATAAATTAAATATGCCAAATAATGACCAAACTAAAAATATGCCAAATAATGAGCCAAATAAGTTAACCAATGAAGCAACATGTATTCAGTCTTGTTGAATAGTAAAAGGAATAAAATATTAAAATGCAGCAGGGCACCATTTCGGGACGGTCACGCACCGCGTCGGGTTAAAATTCAACAGTTTTCGCCTTTACATAATTTATTCAAGCAATTTTGGACATGCGACGAGATGATAAAATGGCCTGTTTAGTTCACTTCAGGCGAAGGGTAGCATTTTAGATTAGGCTGATGGATAAAGGAGCACGAATCCACAATTACCTGCCATTCTTCACTAACGTTTTCAAATATTATGAATCCTATATGGATAATAGAACGAAGCAATACAGATCGCTAATAAGAAAAAATACATATAAAGACACACACACACATATATATATATATATATATATATATATATATATATATATATATATATATATATATATATATATATATATATATATATCTCACACCACTCCACCATAAGCTATTAGTTAAAGCTTTTTTTTGTTTTTGTTTTTAAATAAGAATATAATTTAACTTGGAATTTTAACTTAGAATATAATTGTTTTTGTCCATTAAGAATTTCTTTCTTTCATAACAAAAATCTAAACTAAATACACTAGACAATTTCGAATTAATTTGTGTAGCAAAAGTTACCAACCTGATTATCTAAGTCCTTTAAATACTACGGATTTCTTGTAAGTTATCCTATCCGATTCGGGCCCTAATTGAGGAAAAAACCATCTGCCATTCTTACAGGCAGACTATCATGACTAGGTACTAAATGGTGGAGTACTGTAACGTCTCGCCTGGTACGGCTCGCGTGGTACTACCGTCTTACCTATTCCTGCCATCTGCGTCAAAGCCTGTAATAGTAATGTTCTGGTTTGGAGGGTAAGGTATCCGGTAGACTTATGCATGTGGCATTATCCCGTCACATGGAAAACTATGCACTATTAACATCTTTGTTGTCGTTATATCACGAGAAATCTGCTTGTTTGCTATGTAAAACCCCGTTGGTCGAGTAGTGAACCTTACTACGAATCAAGGAGGCTGGGGTTCGATTGGGGAGCTGATGAGGCCCAAATTCGATTCCCGACAGGGGCAAACATTTGTGTGACGAGCATAAATGTTAGTATATCTGGATTTGGGTGTTTATTATGTATGTTACCGCATTTGCATAGGCACCATGCACCGATAACATAAGCAAATAATTTGCTTACATATTTTGAGATTAGATCAATTTGTGTAATTTGTCAAAAAAAAAAACATAAAATGAATAATGATTCATGATACGAGCAGATATTCTGCTCGTATCATGAATCATTAGTAACACAACTATAAATTTAGTAGTCATATCTTTGTGGACTTTAAAACAAAACAAAATATCAGGTAACCAATTACCGACGAAAAACTGATTACGTCAGACTAATCTTTTATTATACGTTAGTTGATACAAGTTACTTCAAAACAGCGATTCTTCACGCTCGCCGTCTTACATAACTTTGTAATATAATAGTTTACTTTTTTAGTCATATCCGAAAATAAAATTAGTTCTCAAGTGTGATATTATTCCAAATAAGTGAATCTAAAAATTATAAGTGTTAATACGCAGGAGTTATTATAAAGTGTCTAAAAGTAGTTTTGAAGATGTGTTTTTGGACCGTGTCCTTGACACGATCGTATTAAACATCAAGATGTAAACAAAACACGTTTTATACATATGGTAATTTACTAAAACATGACTTATATAAAGTGGATTACAACGCGATTTCTAATTCAAACACTCAACTTTGTTTTTAAAAATAATATATTATGAAGACTGTGAAAATGACATGTAAAAAGAACATAATATTATTTTCTCTATTCGCAATGAATTTAGTGGATCAACCGGCACCTGACGTAGAAATTGAACAAGGAATTTTAAGGGGGAAAATCAGCACGGATGGGTCGTTTTACGAATATATTGGTATCCCATACGCAACGACTGAAAATAGACAATTTCAGGTACCAAAATATTTTTTGTAAAATTTTAAATTTAGTTGAAATATATTCTTTGTGTTATTATAACATATTTATTAAGTAACAAATATTTCTATGGATCATGACAAACGCCACTTGTGTTTTTCTAAATCTTAATAAATGTAATCATAATAACTTATTGTATGGTAACTGTTTTTTTAATTTCCTGTGTAGATAAGGAAGTTACTCTTACTTTTCAAAAATCGAGTTTTCACCGGATCTCCATGTTTTGAGGTCCTAGGAAACTTTTCCGACTATTTTCACGATGACTTTAGTATGTATGTAAGTAGACTATAGTATATAGCCTTCTGTGTGGGATCACGGATTATACTAGGATTGAGTTATGTAACGGACGTCTAAGTAAAACATGTATTGATCATATATTTGCACGGTCCCATTCACAAGACCTTTTTACTGCGGCAATCGGTACGACACTGGCTGACCACCGAGCAGTCATGATTGCGTGTGTTGGTGCACAGGTACAGGAGGTGCCAAAATATAAAAGCTGTATAGATAATAATAAATTTTGCCAATTTTTGAATGAAGTCGATTGGGAGAAAAATTGCCATATGACATGTCCAAATTTAATATATGATAATATACAATATAATTATAACAAATGCTACGAAAAATCAAAATACACTATTAAAATCAAAAAACCATCTAAATATGGAAATAATTGGATAAATAATAAAGTAACCAATTTACGTTTATATAGAGACAAATTGTATAATAAGTGGAAAAACGATACAAATAACCTTATAAAGCGCGAATACAATAAAGCTAGAAATAATGCAAATAAGTTAATACAAAAGACAAAAAATCAACACCTTAAATCTGAAATCACTCTTAATAAAAACAATCCTCGTCATTTATGGCATATATTAAATAGTATTACAGGTAAAATTAAACATTCTGTAGACGAAGTAATACTATCCTCATTTAAGGAACTAAAACTAACAAATAAAAAAATCGCTACTAATTTTGCTGAAAACTTTGTCAACAGTGTGCAAGCAATTATATCTAAGTGTCCTATAAAGTTATTGCATAGAGATACGTACAATAAGCCACAAAATTTAACTATGCGTTTTAGACCAGCGTGTGGTAAAGATATTAAAAATATTATTAAATCACTAAACACAGAGAAATCGCCTGGTATTGACTGTATTCGAACAATCGATATTAAGCGAATAAGTGCTACAATAAGTGAGTGCATTGCGAAGTTAATAAACCACATTGTCGTGAAAGGCAAATACCCAGACGTTTTAAAAACTGGTATAGTAAGACCAATCCTCAAAAAAGGAAGTAGACCAAACTACGATAATTATAGACCAATTACAATTTTACCAGTAATTGATAAGATTGCCGAAAAATATATTAGTAAAGAAATACACGAATTTTACAAGAAAAGCAACTATTTGAATGAGAAGCAATACGGTTTTCAACCTAAAAAAACACCACACAGCTGCTATCAGCTTTTACGGACACAATATATAAACACCTCGATGAAAAAATGCATATTATGGTGGTGTTTATAGACTACAGTAAGGCGTTTGACACACTTCGACACGATGTGTTGGTGGATACCCTACAAGACAGTGGCATAAGAGGTAACTTGTTAAAGTGGTGTGAAGATTATTTGAGAGACAGACAATTTATTGTACGAGTGAATGAAGAAGACAGTGACCCAAGACGGGTTACACAGGGTACAGCACAGGGATCTGTGTTGGGCCCTTTACACTATCTAACATATGTCAACAGCTTGCCAGAACTTATTAAGAATTGTGATATTTATCAATTTGCAGATGACACCTGCTTGTTAGCAGCTGGTAAGACTGCTGAAGAAGCCTTAGCTAAATTGCAAACTAACTTTAACGTTCTGTTTCAATGGTCACATGATATGGGACTTGTATTAAACAGCAACAAAACAAAAGTGATGTACATAAGCACAAGCCACAATAAAAGTTGCTATGAACCTAGGTTAATACTTCATAACCATAAATGCCTTCATAAAAATGTTAAACAAAATAGGTCTATTCCTTGCGACTGTGAAAATATTGACGTAGTGACGTAATCAACATATATTATCCAAGTTTCTTATTTTTCTTGAAATACAGTAAGGGCGGATTACACCAAAATGCTTAAATCATTTTAAGTCACTAAATACGTTTAAAGTGACAGCTTTTAAGGTGATTTGACATTTGCTAAACATGTTTAAGGAACTAAATGCATTTAAGCATGTTGGTGCAAGCCGCCCTAAGACTTCAATAATGTTTAATTTTATTTAATATACTTTTTATTAACAGTTCCAATGTTAAGTCCATATATTTTTAGGTCTCAATATGAACTAGTTATTTGAAATAATCCTGAGTTTGGCCACGCAATTTTTGTATGAAAATTGCATGATGTATTTTCGAACAGTTTTATGTCATATTGTTATCTATATCCGTATTTTTTATTTTAAGATCATTATTTACAACATTAGTGTTTTTACAAAATATAAGATTTATTTTTATTTTAGGCCCCTGGACCACCTCCAAAATGGGAAGGAGTCTTTCAAGCTATAGATGATATTTACATGTGTCCTCAACATATAGGTTTTGGCATAGTTGGTTCAGAAGATTGCCTTAAAATTAATGTATATGTTCCAGCAATGGCTACCAAACCGTTACCAGTAATGGTTTGGGTTCATGGAGGTGCGTTTATATTAGGAAGTGGAGGTAAAATGCTATATACACCAGATTTTATTGTCAAGAAAAACGTCGTTTTAGTAACATTCAATTACAGACTTGGTGCGTTAGGTTTTCTTTGTCTGGGCATCAAAGAAGCTCCAGGCAATGCCGGTTTAAAAGATCAAGTAGCTGCTTTGAGATGGGTTAAAAATAATATTGCAGCATTCGGAGGTAATCCAAATGATATAACATTATTTGGAGAGAGCGCTGGTGGTACTTCAACCTCTCTGTTATTAGCAAGTCATGCAACCAATGGATTGTTTCATAAAGCAATTGTTCAGAGTGGATCTTCTCTAGCAAATTGGGCAATTAATAGAAAACCAGTTTGGGTAGCTAGTCTTTTAGCACAAGAACTAGGATATAAAACTGAAGACCCTAACGAATTATATAAAATATTTTCTAATATGAATTTCAAAGATCTCATGTCACTAAAGGTGAGAAAACCTTTAGATTTATTCTTTGATACGCAGCTTCTGCATTTACCATGTGTCGAAAACGTTATATCTGGTATTGATCCGGTTTTAGATGATTTACCGTATAATCTCATTAGAAAGAAACCAAAAGATATACCTTTGATATTTGGCAGTACAAGCAAGGAAGGTTACTTTTTAATATCAGAAGAAACAGAGGAAACACTTAATGAAAGAAATGGTCGCTATCTTTTTGCATCTGATTTAATTTTTTCTTCAGAATCTGAAGCAAAACTTGTAGCTGATAAAGTACATAAGTTTTATTTTAATGAAGACAAAATAAGCATGGAAAAAATGATGAACGTATCAGATTTATATACGCATTTATATTTCGAGATACCAGGAATTTTAGAATCACAGTTATTCCTTAACGAAATTAAATCACCAGTTTATAATTATGTTTTTAATTACTCTGGTGAAAGAAATTTTATGAAAAGTCGAAGTGGCTTCTCAAAACAACCTGGTGCTTGTCATGGTGATGACTTAGCTTACTTGTTTAATGGCTACATCATAACAAATAAAATCAATAAAGAAGATGGCAAAATAATAGATTATATGACGACGATGTGGACAAATTTCGCTAAATATGGGTAAGTACTTATACTACTATATAAATATCATTTTTAACGTTGCGGAAATCTAACTTGTCGTCACGATGGCTTGCATAGTAGAATAGTAGATGGTGTTTTATTCAAAGGAGACGTGGTCCTGACTTCACCTGCGTGGAATTTAGGATTTGTTACGATATTAATTAAAAACCTCCACAGTTTAAATTATTATGTACAGATAGGATGCGCAGTCGTAGCATATGCTTGAACTTGCACTGGCTTCTGTGTCTTCACGATATTGCTTACTTCGGATACGCAACATAAATAAAATTAGTCACTCATTTTGTCGTCTTCGAAAACATTATCGCTACTTCTCTGCTATAAATAACATTTACATACTTGAATGATACAACAGTCAAAATTCGAGATAGTAACATTTATATCATTCAGAGAGTAAAGGAGATATTTTCAACATTGACTAATATATTTTCTTGATTGTACGATGTATCTCTCACTCACGTCGTAAGTGGGTACAAATGATCAAATTTAATTTATATTAGTCTAACGAACACGCGCAGCTATGCATGCGAGTACTTTAATATGTCATTAATATTGTTTTCTATCTCTATCTCCTATTTCAACACTTTGTGGACATATTTTGGAATAAATTTGACCTGTGGGGTGTGTGATCCCGGATTTTCAACTACCTTTATGCCAAATTTTATCATAATTAGTTAATTGGTGTAGCAGTTTAGTCTATAATATTAAAATTTAAAAATATGATGTGGATATAAGTATGGATATTTCGATTCTCTGTCTTACTTAATTCATTATACAGACTCACTGGTGAGTTACCTTCAATGTTTAAGAACGTGATAGTTGGCGATCACATATGGTGAGAAAAAATAACATTAAAAATAAATATTAAAATACTTCTTAGTAAACAGTGCACCGAGAATCATATATTTACCTGCATCATCTTTGGACACCGCGCGGACGCACCTATCGCGCAGCGCGCTATCAACAGAGAATACATAGTTTGGTACAAATCAAACAGCGCGGCGTGCTTAGAGAGTATAATATTCACATTTCACTTATTTTTAGAGAAATATTGGTCAAAAATTAAACCTCTAATTTTATTATTTCGTTTTATCGAGAATCGAGTACCGAGTAATCTCCAGAGCAGGCTTAGGATAAGCAATACGGTAAAATTTTATCGACCCATTTTCTCGATATTTATGTCACTTTCTCTATTAACGCATTTGCACTTGATTCGACATGATGCTTCAAAGGAAGAGAAAATGATCATTTTTACTCGATGGTAGTTATTTTACCGATCGAACTCTAATCGAGGTCTTGCTGTCATTTTATAAAACAAAAGTCGAGCAAACGTCACTTTCTCGATCGAGACGTATTTCGCGGTGTTTATCCTAATCCTGCAGAAGTATCGAAGGTAACTCTTCTATCGAAGGTAACTGTATAAAAGTCTCGTGTCACGGTACTCTTGGTTGCATTTTTCCGAAACGATTGATTGAAATATGTCACCTAAGAATAATGCAGATTTTTACAGGCGAAAAAAGTTTTATAATTGATTCAGCAGTACAAGATTTTACTTTCTACAAAAAAATCCACAATTTTTACCTATTTCACACGAGGTCCCGGGTTCGATTCTCTGGTCAGGCAATTAAAAAATATGTTTTTTCAATTTTCTGATTAAAACAATATTGCCTGGGATTGGAAAGTGCCGTTTGGCGGTAGGCTTTCCACCTATCACATTTGTGGGACCAAGTATCTTCGGCTAATCGTGGGTGCACTTGTTGTGCGTCTGCTTACGAGGATACGGGCGTAAGATATTTTTTATTTTATTAGTATAGATGTGTATAATGTATTTTTTATATATGTAAACTAATATTATAAAAAATAAAGTTAACTCTTTAACATTAGTTTAGATACCTTTTACATACATACATAATAAACACCCGAAACCCGGAAATACAAACATTAAGGTGTGATATTTAATCTTAGTATAAATAAATAATATTCACGGGGCAAATTATACTTACTGGTCTAACCAAAAAGTAAGCAAATTATTTGCTTGTGTTATGGGTGTTAGACAACGATACTAATACATAGAAATACATATATAAATATTAGAATATATTTAATAAACATCCAAACCCGGGAATACAAACATTTATGCTCATCACACAAATGCTTGTCCCTGTCGGGGGTCGAACCCGAGCCCCGTCGATTGCATTGTCAGGGTCGCTAACCACTCGACCAACGGGGTGGTCAAAGGTCTCATAGACTTCTTCCAGCTTATCATCAGGCTCTAGAAGCCATCCCGCTCCAAAGTCCTTAAAAAACGAATCAAATGACTCCAAAGACGATGGTATTACTCGATTTTATTCCAAAGGCGGTCAAATCTATACATATAATAAAATCGTAGGAAGGTCAAAACTTTACATTGAATATTTTTTTAAAAGAATACTTGCGGCGTGATCTACAATCGATACCAAAGCCAAAAATATAGTTTTTAGAATTTTTGTTTGTTAGTCTGTATGTATGTCCGGCGTAAACTCAAAAAGTACTGCATGGATTTACTTCAAATTTTGCATGATATTACTAATAGGTCGGGTCAATATATAGGCTACATATTATCACGCTATCATCTACAGGGGAGGAGCAGTGCAGAGTAAACCAAATCCGCGCGGACGAAGTCGCAGGCAACAGCTAGTATAATATTATAATATAAATTATAAAGAAACACATACACATATTTGTAATATACCAGCTATGATTTTATCAGTATGTTGCTATCTATTGATACGATATTCGAATGGCCTTGTTCAAATTACAAGTCATGATACAAGTGCGTTTTGTGTGCCGAGTAATAAAACATATTTTCGATGTATTAATGTATTACATACTAACTGACCCGGCAAACGTTTTTTTGTCTTACATATTAGGAATCCATAGCGGACAAACAACGTGACACGTAATTTATATAAGACTACGGGATTGTCCTTCCACGCAGCCAAAATGGCATTAAACTTTATATGGTGGTTAAGTATTCTTAAATTTTCTATTTTTTCGCGCAATTTTCTTAATATTTTCTTTTATAAGAACCTTCTCCTTATAATTACAAACACAACAAAAAAAAATACCGAAGTTGATCCAGCCATTCAGGCGTGATGTCGTGACCAAGGGAAATAGGGATTGATTTTTATATATATATATATATATATATATATATATATATATATATATATATATATATATATATATTAGGGTGGATCGAAAAATTTTTTTTCTTAGCATGGGGGTAGAATTTGTAGCTTATAAAAAAAGAAAATTTTTCAAAAAAAAAAAATTTTTTTTCGCAACATTTGGAGATAGCCCACTCGTTTTTTAATAAAATAATGGATCAAATGGACTAAAAAATTTTAAAATATTTAAACGATGTTTTAGAATCTGTGGAATGTCTTTTTGAAAGCCAAATGGAAATCAGAAGTCAAAAAAAATTTTTTCCTATTATTTTTGTAACTTAAGCGAAAAATAAAGAATTAAGCAGCCCTTTTATCTGTATTAAAGTAAAAGGTAAGTGAAAAAAAAATCATATGCAATTATTTTTTCATGTTTTCCACGATTTTTGACGGAAAAAAAATTTTTTCGCTAGAATAAGTCCATTTGATCCATTAATTTATTAAAAAACGAGTGGGCTATCTCTAAATGTTGCGAAAAAAAATTTTTTTTTTTGAAAAACATTCTTTTTTTATAAGCTACAAATTCTACCCCCATGCTAAGAAAAAAAAAATTTTTTTTTTCGATCCACCCTAATATATATATATATATATATATATATATATATATATATATATATATATATATATATATATATATATATATATATATATATATATATATATATATATATATATATATATATATATATATATATATATATATATATATATATATATATATATATATATATATATATAATTGGTCCAGCCATTCAGGCGTGATGTCGTGACCAAGGGAAATTATTATTAAGGGAATTTAAAAATTTAAAATTATTTAAAAAAAAACACTTATTTTTCTATTATAAGATAGCAAAAAAGTAGATAGTTTTTCCGATTGATAGAGACAGTCATCGCCTTAAGACACCAAACACAAATGCTTAATCATTAATTACTTATGTACGTCATATTCGCGATGGTAGACAAGTCTATCAGTGTAGTACTTTTAATAAAACATTTTTCGAATTACTTATTAAATTATCTTGTAAATTAATTATAACTAAATATGTATCTATTATGAATTTGGTATATTTTGATCAATTCATTTCAAAGATACAACGATTGCGAAAAAGTAGACAGTTCAAATGGAAACCACTCACGTAGTTTCAATATGTACTTATCATTTTTTTATATATTACCAGCTGTTGCCAGTGACTTCGTCCGCGCGGACTTGTTTACTCCACACAGCTCCTTCCCCGTAGGTAACAACGTGATAATATGTAGCCTATATGTTGACTCGACCTGTTAGTAATATTCATGCAAAATTTGAAGTAAATCCATGCAGTAATTTTTGAGTTTACTCCGGACATACATACAGACATACAGATAAAGAGACAAACGGACAAAAATTCTAAAAACTATATTTTTGGCTTCGATATCGATTGTAGATCACGCCCCAAGTATTCTTTTAAAAAAATATTCAATGTACAGTTTTGACTTTCCTACGATTTTATTATATGTATAGATAACAAACAAGCTGGTGGCTCTACTGATGGAAAGAAACAACCAAGAAAGAGAAAACAAAGATGTTAATGGTGCGTAGCTATGTTGTGTGTTGCTAGCGGAGTTTTAAAATGCGTGCAAATGCATAAGTTTACCGGCTACTTAACGTCCAAACCGGAACATGACAGTGATAATTAATGAGGCTATTGCGGCAGGAAAAGATAATTTATACTCTCCATCGTTGGCATTTGATGAATCTCCGTCCTAATTATTATTATTCCTTTCATTTACGCTGTTTCACAATTCACAAACTATATTTATATTTAATTAAATAGCCAACCAGTTTCACATTGTACCGCATCATTGGGGTTTTTAGCCCTGGTGTGAAGTAAAATGTAAAACTGGTTAGCTGTTTAATTAAAAATAAATATTTTATATAGTTTTTGAATTGTGAAACAGTACAGATGTAAAAAATTTAAAATAATAAGGAATAGATAAGGCGGTGGTACCAGAACTGAGCGAGACAATGCAAAACTCTATTTGACTCCCTCGTTGGTCGAGTGGTTAGCGTCCTGAGTGCTAATTGTGAGTTTTTCTTTTCGCATTCGATCGTGAGCGCGTTTGGGGTTTACTAGGAATTTGTATGTGATTTGTACAGCACCACCTAGTGGTAAACGTGAGAAACCAGTTTATCACTAGGTGGCGCTGTACAAATAACATACAAATTCCTAGTAAACTCGAAACGCGCTCACGATCGAACGCGAAAAGAAAAACTCACACTTAGTACTCTGACTACGCAATCGACAGAGCTCGGTTTCGATCCCCGACGGGGACAAGCATTTGTGTGATGAACATAAATATTTCTATTTTCGGGTTGTGGGTGTTTATTAAATATATTCTTGTATTTATATATGTATTTCTATGTATTAGTATCGTTGACTAACACCCACAACACAAGCAAATAATTTGCTTACTTTGGGGTTAGAACAGTAAGTGTAGTTTGTCCCGTGAATATTTATTTATTTTAGTTTTTTCATCCAAATCAAGCCAGCTGTTACAATAACAAACAACTGTAACACTAACTTTTTATTGTGAATTTGTACGATAGTGATGTGCTAATATTGACTGAGCATTTGAAATTATATTTCAGCAATCCAACTCCAATATCAAAAAGCGGCATTCCTATCACATGGGAAGCAAGTAAAAGAGGTGATCCCAGGTTCTTGTATATTGAAAGTGAATTAAGAATGGGGTCTTTGCCAAACCCAGAGGCCTATCGACTATGGCAAGATATCTATGAGAGATATCGCAAAACTGATTTATGATGAAACTGAATCTGAAAATTATGGTTTTTAAATATGATGAGTCGGTCCAAAGAACAATATTTATTGGTGATATTAAAAAAAATAAGTACGCTTTTGTAATTTGTATTCTCCTTCCTCCTTTCCTTTGAGATTTGGTTAAGCCATGAAGTTGCTTGCAGTTTGTATGAATAATCTATGCACATGTCTTCTGAATATCTTATCACGTAGCAGAAAATAATTCTAAAAAAATCGCTTTTCCAAAAGTTTACGTAAAGAATAAAATATTTTTGTATCGATTAAAATATGTTTTAATATTTGAACGTAAAAGAAATTATGAAATAAAATTTAAAATTAATATTATAAAATAATTAATGTAAATGATATGTAGAAATGTGTAAACAGTGTATATATTTTTAAACATATAGAATATGTGATAATTTTTATACATTTGCACAGCATTACATGATAGAATATGGCGGTAACTTTGATTTCTTTTAATAACTTGTAACACCCATATTCTTGCAAATAAATATTTTTCATTTGTACACTTTAATTCGTCAGTCTTTGGTAAAACTCCATTTCAATACAATATTTATTAATTAATACCTCGTAAAAACAACAAAGAAAAATATCAACATGCAGGGATTGAACCTGCGACCGTCTCCCTTAAACCGGGACGCTCTTCCACTGCGCTAGTGCCGACAGGTTTCACGTGGTGAAATTCTTCTTTTTTATATGATCGATTACGTCTATTGTACTGATCGCTAGATATACATACGTATAACTAGTTAAATAAGTTCATCGTTACAGATGAAATTCATATTTTTAATTTTGGTGTGTCAATATTGCTTTGTGGTTTTTAAAGTTTTTCCAGTTTTCCCAAGCACGGAGTGAGTGCTATAACACAAAAATATTAATTAATGCATTGTTTCCCAATTAGACGATTCTGACCTCTCCAATTCCCCTTGTTGGTCCGGGCTCCTTTGAAGATAAACCAACTGCCGTTCAGCCAGGCAGGTCGTTAAAGGCAACCGATTTTCTATACGTGTCACTACCATTGTGACTACTAGGTGGTAGAGTACCGTAACGTCTCGCCCGGGTATATGGTACCTCTACCTTACCTATTACTGCTGCAATAGCGACAAATGCATTGTCGTGTACAGGTTTGGAGGGTAATGTAACCTGTAGATTTATGCATATTGCATACATATGTACCACACGGATATCAACGCACCTATTTGGTGTCTATAGGCGATGGTTTCATTTTCCACCAAGTGAGTCATCTGCTTGTATGCTATCTTAAAATGACATAAAAAAAAAATTCCGACCAGTTTCGTTTACACGAGCATAATCAGAGTATTTACAGCTACTAAGTTAGTAAAACTTAGTAACTGTAAATATCCTGTTAATGAAGCTTATGTAAGCGAAACCGGTTGGAAATAACTTAGAATTTATTTAATATTAGGTGTAACCGGGACTTCGTTCGCGTTGAAAAAAACTAAAATAAAAGTACCTTAAATTGCTCGTTATTGGCGTGGTTTAAAAGATAGGCAGTTCCGGGGTTTAACCCACGTAGTTCACGTTCCCGTGGGATTTAGGGAATGAAAAGTATCCTATGTCCTTTTCCAAATCTCAGACTATTTTTATACCAAATTTCATCCAAATCGGTTTAGTGGTTTAGGCGTGAAGAAGAGATAGACATATAGACAGACGGACAGACGGAGTTACTTTCGCATTTTTAATATTATTAAGGAAGTATGGATTGTATGGATTAGTATGTATTTTATTCTACACAAAAACAGTTGTAGTAAACATTAAAATTATGAGCTTATCTCATATCAAGATTTATTGTAAAAAATGGTAAAATAATGGACCTTGTGGACTCTACTACATTTTTAGGGGTTACTGTAGATAAAAAATTGCATTGGGGACCACATACCGAGAAATTGGCCAGTAGACTAAGTTCAGCAGCATTCGCAGTAAAAAAAATGAGACAGCTTACTGATGTTGATACTGCACGCCTTGTTTACTTTAGTTACTTTCATAGTGTTATGTCATATGGAATTTTTCTCTGGGTAATTCCGCTGAAATAAATACTATATTTGCATTACAAAAAAGGGCTATAAGGGCAATTTACAATCTTAGTCCAAGTACCTCCATGAGAGAAAAATTCAAAGAAATCAATATCTTAACTGTAATTTCTCAGTATATATTCGAAACTTTGATGTACGTTCGTAAAAATATTTGCTTATTTAAAAATAATAGTGATATTCACTCCCTAAATACAAGGAACAAAAACAATCTTGCTGTGCATGTGTCTCGTCTCCACAGAATAAGCAACTCTTTTATGGGGCAAAGTATACGCTTCTACAATAAACTGCCTGATGCCATTAGAGATTTACCAGTTAACAAATGTGTTAAAACTGAGTAAAAAAGGTTACTATAAAATATCTGAATACCTTGATGACAGGAAAGCATGGGATTAACTGCTCCTCATATCGGCAATCCTTATTATTAATGTAACAATTGGATACTAATTAAATATTATGTAATATTTTATTTAAAAAATATTATGAAAAAAAGACAAGCCCGCTGAGTTTCTTCCGCTGGATCTTCTCAGTGTGTGGCCGCATTTCCGATCTGGTAGTAGTTTAAGAAAAATGTTGACGCGTCAAAATAACTTGTAGAAAGTTTTATTGAATAAAGTGCTTCTGATTTCTAATTCTGATTATTCCAGCTAACACTTACGAAGAAAACAGTAATATGGCCTTAAAGCTATTTAAAAAAATCAACTAAAGCGAAGAAATAAAAAATACGTACACATTAAAAGGCTAAAAAATAAAATTAAAAATAATACATAAATTACTACTAATTTGAACTATTTTCGAGTTAGAAAATAATCATTAGATCTTATTTAAAATATTTATAGAATTGTCTATTGTGAAACAGTATAAGTGTATTAGTGAATAAATATTGTATTTTTCATTTCATTGAAAGACGTATTCATTTATTTTTAACCAACTGCGGTAAAAGGATGTTTTTTAAAGTGTATTTTTGCATTAGCACGCTCTGGCAGCCTAAGCGGCTTGATGGATTTGAAGTTTAAGGATTTCAATAGATTTGTTTTGAGAGAGTGGTATAACTATGTCATTATTACTTGAATCGCTTTTATTTGTCGGTTTTTTTTTTCTTTTTTATATCATAAGATAGCAAATAAGCAGATGGATCTCCTGATGGAAAGAGTCAACCATCGCCTATAGACACCAAAGATATTAATGGTGCGTTGCTATCTTGAGGCGAGGTCTATGCCACATGCATAAGTTTACCGCCTACCTTACCCTCCAAACCGGAACACGACAGCGACAAGCACTGACGCTATTGCAGCAGCCTTAGGCAAGGCGGTGGTACCATACCCAGGCGAGACAATGCAGCACTCTACCACCAAGTAGCCACGATGTTAGTGACTCGCATAACCAATCGGTCGCATTTTACGACCTGCCTAGCAGAACAGCAGTTGGTCTATTCTTCAAAGGAGCTCGGGACTAACATGGGGAACAGTTGTTTATGTGATTTTTGCATATCATTGGATATAAAACAAGATAGTCCTCCTAACGGAAAAGAAACAGATACCCATTACATATAGACAACAAATTTGTTAATAGTGCGTTAGTCTCTATGTAGTAGTTGCTAAACGCAGTAAATATGGCAATAATAAATAGAGTTTAAGAGTTATGTTTTACTACACTCAGTAAATGTAGCAGTAGTAAATAGTGGTGAACAGTTACGTCTGACTACACTCAGTAAATGTGGCAATAGTATTTAGTGGGGAACAGTTAAGTCTGACTACACTCAGTAAATGTGGCAATAGTAAATAGTGGTGAACAGTTACGTCTGATTACACTCAGTAAATGTGGCAATAGTAAAAAGTGGTGAACAGTTACTTCTTACTACACTCAGTAAATGTGGCAATAGTAATTAGTGGGGAACAGTTACGTCTGACTACACTCAGTAAATGTGGCAATAGTAAATAGTGGTGAACAGTTACGTCTGACTACACTCAGTAAATGTGGCAATAGTAAATAGTGGTGAACAGTTACGTCTGATTACACTCAGTAAATGTGGCAATAGTAAAAAGTGGTGAACAGTTACTTCTGACTACACTCAGTAAATGTGGCAATAGTAATTAGTGGGGAACAGTTACGTCTGACTACACTCAGTAAATGTGGCAATAGTAAATAGTGGTGAACAGTTACGTCTGACTACACTCAGTAAATGTGGCAATAGTAATTAGTGGGGAACAGTTACGTCTGACTACACTCAGTAAATGTGGCAATAGTAATTAGTGGGGAACAGTTACGTCTGACTACACTCAGTAAATGTGGCAATAGTAATTAGTGGGGAACAGTTACGTCTGACTACACTCAGTAAATGTAGCAATAGTAAATAGTGGTGAACAGTTACGTCTGACTACACTCAGTAAATGTGGCAATAGTAATTAGTGGGGAACAGTTACGTCTGACTTCACTCAGTAAATGTGGCAATAGTAAATAGTGGTGAACAGTTACGTCTGATTACACTCAGTAAATGTGGCAATAGTAATCAGTGGGGAACAGTTACGTCTGACTTCACTCAGTAAATGTGGCAATAGTAATTAGTGGGGAACAGTTACGTCTGACTACACTCAGTAAATGTGGCAATAGTAAATAGTGGTGAACAGTTACGTCTGACTACACTCAGTAAATGTGGCAATAGTAAATAGTGGTGAACAGTTACGTCTGATTACACTCAGTAAATGTGGCAATAGTAATTAGTGGGGAACAGTTACGTCTGACTTCACTCAGTAAATGTGGCAATAGTAAATAGTGGTGAACAGTTACGTCTGATTACACTCAGTAAATGTGGCAATAGTAAATAGTAATATATAGAGAGGAAAAATTAAAGTAATAGTTAATACATTATTTCACAAGTAATTTTATACTTAAAAGGGGTCCCTAGCCTCAAGAAATATGTAACTATGTTTTGGTAAATAAAATAAATGATATTTATTAGAAAAATAGTGGTTAAAAAAATAGTGGTGATAGTGGTGAATATTTGACTACACTCAGTAAATGTCGCAATAGTAAATAATGGTAAACAGTTACATCAGGCGTGTCTATTCTCTGCTAAACGGAGTCCGCTCCATCTATATCCGTCTTTCCAGGATGTGGCCGTGCCGATAAATGACCGCCTCGAGATCCTTGGTATCACGTTAATGCCTACTCTCAACTTTGGTTCGTACATCGAATCTAAAGCCCAATTTGCCTCAAAAAAAGCTTGGTATTCTGACGAAGGTGAGACAGTATTTCAGTCCGGGACAGTTGCAGCACAAGTCCAACAAAAAAACTTCATATATAAATGTATATAAAAATTTATCTGAGCATTCTTACTAGTCTGGAAAGAAAATTGGCTTCACGATTTTTCTTTTCTATTTTTTAATTTACAATTTGTATAAACAAAAACATTTATAACTGCGTAATAACCTCAAAAAGTTGGTATCACATGATAATTTGGTGTATCTGAAGCAACAGTGCCGCGTACATTCCCTTGAGGTTCTTTAAGTTTTCTCATTACTTACTTATTCAACTTCTGTGAAAATAAATTACATGCGAGGCAGTTTCATATTACAGTATTTGGTAAAACAGGAGCGAAGTTTCCCAAACTTTTGTGGAACTATTGTTCTATGAATTTTTATTATGCGGTAACTTTTGTTTGAAATTTTTACACCTGTTTTATCATTGATACAAAAATATCTATCCAACTTCGCTTTCTTTGTTTTTTTTTTTTATAAAGATGGTAATGTTTTTGAATTACGTGAAAGACGTCGCGACGGAACAGCTAGTTTGCCGTATTTATCAGACAATAATAGGATTCTCTCGTATAGGTTCGGGCCCATTTGAAGAATAGATTTTCTGTCATTGAAACGAGTCAACGGGTCTGGTATTATCGACTTATCTGTTCTTGCTGCAGTAGTGTTAATAATAATAATAATAGCCTTTATTATCAAAAGAATACAGTAGACATGGTACACAATTAAGATCTTATTTAATACTAACTGAAGATATATTAATATATAAATAAATATATTACTACCTAAAGATTTCTTTTAAACATCAAAAATTTAGTTTTAGAAGTAATACCTATATACCTATATATATATATATATATATATATATATATATATATATATATATATATATATATATATATATATATATATATATATATATATATATATATATATATATGTATATAGATTATTTTAAAATACCTATTTTTCTATTATAAGAAAGCAAAGTTCCGTTTGGAGGGCAAGGTAGCCGGTAAACTTATGCATGTGGCATTAGACCTCGCCACAAGATAGCAACGCACCATTACCATCTTTGGTGTCTATAGGCGATGGTTGACTCTTTCCATCAGGAGACCCATCTGCTTGTTTGCTATATATATATATATATATATATATATATATATATATATATATATATATATATATATATATATATATATATTTAGCATAATGTAGTGTTTAAATCGGCTGTTCTATAGGGCTAATATTTAATAAAAGCGGGGAGCTACACCACTGTCGATAGAAATTTCTTTCATGTCTTTTTTACTATAACAATTAATATGTATTACTAAAGCTACCTAATTGGCTAAAAGTTACTTACGTTTAACATTTTTCTAAACAGCACTTGTGTTTGTGTAGTCAGTGTCAATATCAATGGCAATGTAGTGTCGGTTTAGAGGGTAGCCGGTAATATTATGCCTGTGGCATTAATACCCCGCTACAAGGATAGCAACATATCATTAACATCCTTGGCGTGTATAGGCGATGGTTGTTTATTTCTATATGAAGAGCTATTTGTTTGTTTGCTACCTTATGAGTTATGATATAAAAATAAAAGGATTTCACCAAGTGCAGGCGACAGAACTTTTAATGTATAATTGAGACTACTTTGATTTTTTTTTTAAAAATGTTGACGTACACTCACTTAATACAAGGAACAAAAACAATCTTGTTGTGCATGCATCTCGTCTCCACAGAATAAGTAACTCTTTTATGGGGCAATGTATACGCTTTTACAATAAACTTTTCGAAACTATAAGAGATCTACCAGTCAATAAATTTAAAAAATGTGTTAAAACAAAACTGTGTAAAAAAGGATATTATAAAATCTCAGATTATTTAGAAGACAAAAAAGCCTGGGATTAATTGCTCCTCATACTGATCTCATATATATTTTTTGTAATGTTGTGATAATGTAAAAAAATCAATGATATGAAAAAAAGACAAGCCCGCTGAGTTTCTTCCGTCGGATCTTCTCAGTGTGCGGCTACGTTTCCGATCCGGTAGTAGTTTTTAAAAAAATATGTTGACGTGTCAAAATAACTTGTAAAAAGTTTCTTTGAATAAAGTATTTCTGATTTCTGATTACTTTAATTTGTCGCATCTATGTTTCAGCCGTGAAAGCATAACAGATAGACGGACAAATAGACGCTCATTTACAGTATTAATATTTATTTATTTATTACTAATTAATATAAAAATATGGATAGTTCAAATTTATTCGGTTATAAGTATGACGATAATCTTACTAACACATAGCGCCTGTATAAATATAGCTTGTAAGAATATGTTACTTGTTATAAAAAAATTTGCAAGCTGCTTAATTTCACTGTCTTGCCCGGGTCTGGTACCATCGCCTTACCTATTTCTGCTGCAATAGCGTCAGTGCTTTTCATTATCGTGTTTCGCTTTGGAAGGTAAGGTAACCGGTAAATTTATGCATGTTGCATTAAGATATCGCCACAAGGATAGCAACGCACTATTAACATCTTTGGTGTTTAAAGACGATAAGCGTTTCTTTCTATCAGGACAGCTATTTGCTTTTTTACTGCCGTATGAGTTATGATATAAAAATAAAAAAAATTCATCAAGTGCCGAAGATAAAAAGTTTAATGTATAAATTGGACTACTTTAATTTGACGGCTTTGTGGTCTGGTGGTCCGCTGTCGGAGATGACTACATGAGGTTCTAGGTTCGGTTCCCGAGTCGAAATGTATTCTCCGTTTTCTGACGAAAACACCGTTGTCCGGAATTGGAAAAATTGTCCACATTGTCGGACCAAATATATTCAGGTAATCGTAGGTGCAATTGTTGTACCTCTGCCTGCAAGCATCAAGACACTTTTTTAACTTAAATCATTAGCTGTGGCCATTGGTCAGACCACGATAAGTCACTTTTTGGAAAAATAATGTTGATTATACAATTAGCATTGCGAAAAACAGTTTTATCCTTTGATCAGATAGATACATATCCATCAACACTATACCTACTCTTTTCTGTAGTCTATGAACATTTCAAGATAATTTAAAACACAGAATATTACATTTGATCATAATAATACATGTGCATAATACATTTGTTTTTGTAATCATCACTCTCTGATCTAAGGCCACAGATAGATTGATTGGTAGTGGTGATCTTATCGTATTAAATGAACACTTTCCCGGACTAGAAACATATCAGACCAATATATTTTTATTCATATATTTAACTCATTGATATTATCAATTATTCAACTACATCACTACAAGTTTGTCGGTAATTAAGTGATATTTAACACTACATACAATTTTAGATGATTTTTTATATTATACAGCAAACAAGCAAATGGTTTGTCTAGTGGAAAGCGACAATCGTCATCTACAGGAATCAACACTGTTAATGGTACACTGCTATGCGTGTGGCGGAATGGCAATACCACATGCATAAGTCTACCGACTACCTTACACTCCAAACCAAAACGCGACATTAAAAAATATTGAAATATTGAAAGCGGTGATACCACATACCCGGGCAAGCCGTTGCGAAACTCTACCACCTAGTAATCACGATGGTAGTGAATTCGAATGGTTTTAGTTCTACTGTCGCAAAGTAGTTAAATCTCAATCCAATTCCCACAGCATTTTAATGTCTGAATAAGATAAAAGCCAAAAGATAAGACAACAATCAAAAATAAGTGATAAGTTACAACTTGTTGGGAATGTTTCTTTACTAATTGACAAGTGATCTGACGTTTGGAATTGTATTTAAGCTATCTTGAGTGAGAGAGTGATGTCTAGGGAATTACACTCATAATAAGTCGTTAAATAGTGGATGTAGCGAGGAGATTAATCTGTCTTTATTTAATGCATTTTATCAATGTTACTACACCTACTTTGGGTAAAGTTCTGTAAAAAATTGTATAGTACTGTTGTAATAATCTAGAAAAGTGAAGAGTATAAACACTGGAAAAATATAGAAACAAAAAGAGATAGCTACTTCTATTGATAAAAAATTGCTGCAGTTACACAAACAGCTACGCCATAAATGTCCTTCTTGTATATGGCATAAAAGTGAAAATAGCGTGTACTATGATTTGTTTCCACCTAAGTTGTTTACGAAACGATTTCTGAACTTTCGAGAACATGGTTGATCTTTGTATTGTGTATAAATAAGGACGTGTTGACGAATAGCAAGTCAGTTTTATAAAGCGATACGGAAGCGATAGTTTAGACGATCAGTATAAAGCGATAATGTACAGTGAAAAGTGATACGAAAAGTGTGTTAGTTTAGTGTTTCGCTTTACTTCGTTTGTTCTAGTGGAATATAGTGACGGTGTTACTCGTGTTAGTCAGTGTGTATTGTAGTGTATTGTACATCTGTGTTGTAAATACATGGTTTCAATATAAGTGGTATTTTATTAGACAATACGAACTCTAAGCTCGTAACCTATAAATCATATCGCTGGATACATTCATGATTAGATCTAGTCCAAAGTAAGTAAATTAATTGCTTCTGATATGGGTGCTAGTCAACAATAAAATCTATACATTGGATGGTGGAATATGAAATTTGACACAGTTAAAACTTATATTGCGTAGAACTGAAATATTTTTAAATAATATACATTGAAAATATACTAAATTATTAAAAATAAACATCACACACACTATATAATATATGTGACATACTTATTTATATACAGACATGTAGAGTATTTTCTTTACGACTAAATCCTGCCAAAGTTAAAACAGATTCTATTGTTCTGTCTAAGATCGAATTTCGACTATAGCGATCGCTAGTACGTGAAATTAATAACATTTAAACACTTAAAATTGTTTAATAAATATTCAACCCTCAAAATATATAGGTGCATTTGTTCTCATCACACAAATCTGCTCATCATAAAATCGAATCGAATCTTTGCTTCCTAGATGATGTAGTCAAGATTGACAGAATTTAGTTTAGATTAATTAGAGTTCGGTTTAGTGACATATTCAAAGAATTTCATATACATGTATTTTTTATCATACTCAGATCATGATTTGAGTTCGATCCCCGGGTCGTGAAAAAATGTTATTGAGGTTTTTTCGCGGTTTTTCTTGAAAATCGAAACGCTCAGTAGGACCTCGGAGTCTAGTGGGTAGTGTGTTACCATTTCGTACCTTTTTGTGAGCACATAAAACCGTCCGTCCCGGTTATCGCTAAAACTAGTCGACAATCGTTATCAGGTCGGTAAAATGCGGCGATGGGATCATCTCTCAACTCGCCAATCGACGTGTGGTTTACTCTGCCTACCTTGCAAGGGAACTGGCCGTTATGACACTACTATTTATTTAGTTTCGCAGGATATATGATACGATACGATGTTACTAGTACGTTACTATCTTCGTGGCGAGATTGGAATGTCACATACATAAATTTACCGGCTACCTTATCCGAAACACGACAACAATAAGCTTAAGATAACAATGCTTTGGTGGCAGGAATAAGTTAGGTAATCGCCTCTGTAATCTAATGTTCCGATGTCAGTGTTGACTACATGAGGTCTCGGGTACGATTCCTGGGTTAGGCAATTCAATATTGTGTTTTTCAGTTTTCTCATAAAAACAATAAGGATATCGCCTTGCTCCCTATCATATAATGGGACCAAGAGTCTTCGGCTAATCGTGGGTGCACTTGTTCTATCTCTGCATACCTCTTCGTGGATACGGGCATGAAAACACTTTTAATAAGTTAGGCGGTGTTACAGAAACCTGTTTGAGATGTTGCAGAACTCTACCATTTAGTTAGTAGCCACAATGTTAATGACACGTATTTACAAAATCTGTAACGGCTTGGCCACGGGAAATTCGCGCCTGAGATTTGTCACGCGGGGCGAACGACGACGCATCTGGCATCTGAAACAAATGTATGGGAAAGTAGTAAACATGCCACGCGACGTGGTGACTGGCGGAGCGACTCGCGGAGCGAATCGCGTGGCGCGAGAGTTCGCCGCAGTTCGTGTGGCCGGCGGTAAGGCAGGTTTATTTTTTGAAAGGAGCCCGGATCAACACAGGTACATTTTATTTCAGCCCCCCAATTCATGAAACAAAACGTACATCGAGTCTAAACGATTAGAGCCTGTCCTGATGAGGCGTTTTACGCATGAATTCACTCACGCTCTTTAATTTGTATCGCGTTTTACACGCGTTTATATGCTAGGAGGAATTCCCTGACAGTTCGAACCAAATACCTCTACTCGCCATGGACTCGTACGTTGTTGTGGACGCAGTAATTACGCCCAGTATATAAACTCGAGCGGCGCTCGCGCGTGAAGTGAGCGAATCGAAAGTCTCGCTCATTGCACTCATTTGAAGTGCGAGTGAAGAAACTCGCTGCAGCATCTGAACAGGATATATAGGGCTCCAGTATCTCAGAAACGCGACAGTGCTCATGCGCGAATCCACACATGCCCTTCAATTTGTATTGCGTCCAGATACTGTGTTTCACGTGCATTTGTACGCCAGGAGGGATTTCCTGACAGTTCGAACCAAATACGGACTCGCGCGACTAGACGCAGCAATAGCACCCGAGTATCTCAACCCGCACGGCGATCGCGCGGAGCATATCGAAAGTCTTGTTCATTGCACGCGTTTTCCACGCATATGCAGAAACGCGTGGCAGCATCTGAGTGATAAGTGTGAGTTTTTCTTAGCACTCTGGAATGCGAAAAGAAAAACTCACACTTAGCACTCTGGAACTATCTCGGGAACACGCGAGTGGACTCGCGCGCCGATTGCCTCATCTGGACAGACTCTTTAGGATTCTTACACACATAAACACGATATAAAGTCGCGTTATGCGTAAAAAATGTGTAAGACCCTTAACACTTCTACTCGTTTGTCGTTTTGTTACGTGAATCGTGTCCCTGTAGCGCCTATCATATATTTGCCAATGCGTATGTAGCTGACTTTCACGCTATTCAATACAGCGCCATTTTGCGAAAAACCCTTTCAGTTCTATCTCCACAACCATGCACTTGAAACCAAAAATTATAAGGACCATTATTGTAGAAAATTAAATTGCCTATATACTTTTAAATATTTTTTATGTAAATTACCGTTTACAGCTTATAAGACTATTTATATTTGTTTCTTGACCTTTTTATTTTTTTATTATATTTGAAAAAGATTAATAAAGGTTTTTCGCAAAATGGCCGCACTTGCGCCTTCCAAATTTATAAATATTTTTTTGCATTCATATTCAATACGTCAACCGCACTATTTGTTTATTGTTTTTCTTATTTCTTTTATTACATTTAAAAAGGTTAAAAAAAGTTTTTTGCTGAATAACCGCACCTTGGCTATTGCATACACAATTTCTCTTTAAAAAATAATTCCTGCAATTTAGTGCAGGAAAATATTTTCTATTGCCTGTACTAATAACACCAAACAAGGTGCGTTGCTGTAGCAAATATTATTCCCCGTGTTGGTCCGGGCTCTTTGAAGAATTTACAAACTGCCGTTCAGCCAAGTAGGTCGTAAGAGGCGACCGATTGGCTACACGTGTTTCTTACATCGTGGCTAATAGGTGGTAGAGTTCTTCATTGTCTAGCCCGGGTCTGGTACCACCATTTCTGCCGCAATAGCGTAAGTGCTTCTAACTATCGTGGGCTTAGAAAGTGAGGTATCTGTCAAACTTATGCAAGTGGCATGGCATTAACATCTTTGGTGTCTTTAGGCGATAGTTTTTTCTTACCGTCTGCTTGTTTGCTTCTTATGATATAAAAAAACCAAACAAAAAGTGACCGAATTTTGGGATAAAAATAATCAAATTGAGAACATCTTCCTTTTAAGAAGTCGGCTGAAATAATTTAGCAATGAAGTAAAGACATTAGATCTACTTGGGAAAGGATTAGGCGTGAAACACAAGCAAGGATAAGCTCGTTTTATCAAAATGTTTAGTAACTCACAATGCGTTCACGGCAAAGTTTAATTTTTCATAAAATATAAATGATCCAATACACCTTAAAGCGAAAGTTTTAAAGTGTGGTTCAAGTTACAAGCTGAATCTACTTTATTTTCTTCTAGCTGACTTAACAGACATAGTCCTGCCTAAGCTATGAATATTCAAGTATAAATAGAATAAATATTAAAAAAAACTGGAAACGGGCCACGCTGGCAAACGCGGAAATGTTAAGTTTACTTTTGTTAGTAAAGTAAAAGTTTTCTTAATATTTTTAATTTTCTTCTCAATTTTCGTAATCTTTCATTGCATAGGAACCCCTTAAAATTATATAAAAATGAAAAAAAAAATCTTGCCAACCCAACACCTACAACTTTATAAAGCGAATATTCGACCTCACGAGTAGGTATTTTTCTGTTCTCATCTCGTACTTCGCGGAGTACTGTTGTCATCTTGTGAGTCATCTCTGGGCGGGATCAGTATCAGCTTCTTCGTCTTGATCGCATTCAGCATAGAACAGTTAGAAACATTGGTGACGAGGCCATTTCTAAACGACTTGATTCCTTTGTGTTATGCAGAGATGTAGGTTCTCTTTGCATATTTTATCTATCAAGGAAATCCACAAACGCGCAATTCTCCAGATACCTTTTACCACGTATTACTTTTCTATCGATTCAGTTACCTGTAAGTGTTTTTCTGAACGGGTATGACTTAGTAACGTTTAAAAAGAGAACTTACTCATTATTAAAAGGCCTGCAACGTAGCTGCAAGACCAATGGTGCTGCGGCTATCTATGAGCAGTGGTAATTAATTACCATCAGGTGAGCCTCCTGCTCGTTAAACCCCTTCTTTCTATAAAAATAATAGTGAAATTTTATTATTTCCTTTAAAAAACATTATTATACTTATTTATTGTTATCTGTGCGAAATAGTTTCGATGTATCACATCCTTCAGGCGTTTCACGATAACTTAATAATAGGCTACATTTTATCCCAGAAAAATGAGTGATCCCACGGTATTCACCAATACTTTATTAATGCAGCCGACTGCACGCTGCAGCTAGTAAAACATAAATATTAAATCCCCCGTTGGTGATTTTCCCCGTTTTGGTTGAAAATTTTCCCGTGTTGGTTCCGGGCTCCTTTGTAGAATAGACAAACTGCCGTTCTGCCAGGCAGGTCGTAAAAGGCGACGGATTGGCTTTGCGAGTCACTACCATCGTGACTACTAGGTGGTAGAGTTCTGCATTGTCTCGCCCGGGTTTGGTACCACCGCCTTATCTATTCCTGCTGCAATAGCGTCACTGCTTGTAACTGTCGTGGGTTTAGAGAGTGAGGTAGCCGGCAAACTTATGCATGTGGCATTAAGATCTCGCCACAAGGACAGCAACACACCATTAACATCTTTGGTGTCTTTAAGCGATAGTTTTCTCTTACCGTCTGCTTGTTTGCTTTTTATGATATAAAAAAACCCAAACAAAAACTGACCGTATTTTGGAATAAAAATGATCAAATTGAGAACATCTTCTCAGGTTTGTTCCGTTTGGAGGGCAAGGTAGCCGGTAAACTTATGCATGTGGCATTAGACCTCGCCACAAGATAGCAACGCACCATTAACATCTTTGGTTAACTTTTTCCATCAGAAGACCCATCTGCTTGTTTGCTATCTTATGATATATCTTATGATATAAAAAAATGCAAATATATACCAAAACATATTTTAATAATTTAATTTGTCTTTTGTCCCTTGCTCTTCTGATGTTTTCTTTTTCAAAATACGGAAAACAAAGCAACTTTTTGATATTGCGATAAAATCACCTTGAATTGATAATATAAACGATACTACATTTCAACAAGTATTTTTTATTATTTAAAGATCATTTTTAGTCATACTAGCAATAATTACAATCTAGCCCTTAAGTTGTTGAATAACTTTTTAGATAATATACACATTCCAATAAAACCCAATTAATTTCCCAAATAGTATTCAAATGTATTTTTAATTTAATATCGCTCTACCTCTTGACTTAGACCGTGAAAAGTACGTGGAGTCAAGTTCTCAACTACAATGTCTCAGTTTATGAATATTATAAAAGCGCCGTGTCCACCTAAGTTCCCTACTTTCAGTGGGTTCAGCTTACTCCAAACTTATCGACTTGCCCAAGGTAAGTGGGAAACTTTAAAATCAACAATATTGCTGAAATCAGGTTACGCAAGTGCATGGCCTTTGGAGTTGTATTTATCTTATCAAACTACCTATGCCTATAGCGTCACATTTATATAGTTTTACTAATTTGCGATATTTTATATATTCTTGGTTTTTTTGTATTTACCACATACCACATATTGCGCGTATTAATTTCAACGAAATTCCACCAGTATTATTAGATGGTCAACCACTTAAATATTACACCAAGGTTAAAAATCTCGGGCTCACTTTGTCAAACGATTTTTCGTGGTCTCCCCAAGTGAGTGAAGTCAGCCGTAAAGTGATGGCGCGCTTTCATCAATTGAAAAGAATGCAAAATTTCTTACCTCAATCAACTAAAGTAACCTTAATTAAATCTCTGTTGCTGCCTATAATTGATTATGCTGATGTTTCTTATACAGATATCACAGAAGAGTTACTGAATAAGCTTAATCGTCTGGTCAATTTATGTATACGCTATGTATATGGTCTGCGTAAATTTGACCACGTAAGTCAGTTTCGGTCGCAATTAAAATTGTTGGACATACGCAACCGCAGGAATGCTCATGTTCTTATTTTACTTTTTAATATACTTCATAATCCTTCTTCTCCATCATACCTACGTGAGCGTTTCCAATATCTGAATACCCAAGGTCGTTCTCAGCGTGCTTTACACACTCATACCCTTCTGGTTCCAGCCCATAATACAGCAAGTTGTTTAGATTCTTTTACACTTACAGCAATACGTCTCTGGAATTGTCTCCCAAATAACATTCAAGAAATTATTTCACTCAATTTATTTAAATCTAGGATATATGATTATTTTTTAGACATTCAAAATTGCTCTAAGTAACTCTGAATGATAATATGTGTATTTATTATCTTTACTAATATTATTATTATTATTTTTATTTTAACATTATATATTATTTCGGTTGTATGTATTTATTATTTATTATATTGACAGTGTATGTTCATGCATATTTTATATGTGTTTATTTATATATGTATACGTATATATATATGTATATATTAGAGCATAGATTAATCTGCCCGTATTAGCAGCTTAGAAAATAGTGTTCATTTTCTTTGTTTTAATGTAAAGTTATGTACCTATTTCCTTAGCACTTTTCCTATGCACTGCCCGTTACAAGTTTACTACAAATGAAGGTTAACTGGAAGAGAATGTCCATAGACGTTAAGTTCGCCTGTTGTATATTTTGTGCAATAAAGAGTTTTAATAAATAAATAAATATTAATTATCTTATATCATATATTATAGTTATGCTTTTATTTTTTTGTATTTATTAAAAACAAGCTGTGCCTGCGACCTCGTCTGCGTTTAACTCCTAGGGTTTCCGGGATTAAAAACTATCCTATGTCATTTTTCAGTTCTCAGTACCACCTTCGTTTTCATCGACACTTTCTACCAGGTGCGATGGAAGACACACGCCTGTTCCAATTAAATCTTTTAAAAAAATTTGGGCCACGCGCAATACAGGGTCCCGTAGTTGCCCATCTTAACAATGTAGATTAAGAATAGGGTTTTTTATTGTTTCATACTGTGCAATTTTAACATATTTAACGCCAATATTTAAACAAATATATCCACATTAATGTTCACCACCTGATAAAACTTCTGTAAGTACATTTTATAAGTTTTTTTTTAGTAGAGGGGGCAAACGAGCCCCCAGTCACCCATGAACATCTGCAATACCGGGGGTCTTGCAGCTGCGTTGCCGGGCTTTTAATAATGAATAAGCTCGTTTCTTGAAGGTCCCCAAGTCATATCCATTTGCAAATACCCCCGTGGGTAATTGATTCCACAAAGGAGTAGTGCGAGGCAAAAACTGCCGACAAAAGCGCACGGTTGTGGATTTTCAGACATCCAGGTGGCGACGATGGAACTTTAAATTTTGACGCGATGTCCGATGATGGAATTTAGCAGCAGGAAATAATTCGAACAACTCGTCGGAACACTCCCCATGATAAATTCGGTAAAAGATGCAGGGCGAACTTACATCTCTGCGTAACGTCAAATAGTCAAGCCGATTAGAAATAGCTTGGTCTTCGACGACTCGAACCGCTCTACGTTGAATTATATTTCACAAATACCTAAATCGAAAAACTATTTTCACAAACTCACAGATATTTTAATATCTATCCAACGATACTTCACGTTCTGGAGTAAGCGAAAAAATAAACATCCCCACTTTACGTGTGTAGGAGCTACCCTAAAGCATATTTTCGAGAATTTATTTTATTGCTTTGTTGGAGTGACTAATATACATATATATTCGAGCCAATTACGTCTTTCTGATTCGAATAATCTCTGATCTAGGCAACGGACGGACGAACGGACAAGGAGAAACTATAAGAGATTCTTGTTGAGTTCAGAACCCTAAAAAAAAAATATTTGTGCAACCTCACCTATCCTGCCGCAATAGCGTCAGTGCTGGTCAATGTCGTGTTCCGGTTTGGAGGGTAAGGTAGCCGGTAAAGTTATGCATGTGGCATTAGACCTCGCCACAAGATAGCAACGCACCATTAACACCTTTAATATCTATAGGCGATGGTTGACTCTTTCCATCAGGAGACCCATCTGCTTGTTTGCTATCTTATGATATAAAAAAAAAAAAAATATACTTGTCCATATTTTATGAGCAGCTTCATTTTCCTGTAAAATATCGTACACTCTTTACGACAAATAAATCCAGAACAAAGTTTATGTTGACCTGAAAGCAGAGTGCTTTTCGCATGGACAATTATTCGTCCTCGTGTCGTCGACTAATCGTGGGTGCACTTGTTGTACCTCTGCCTACCTCTTCGAAGATACGGATGTGAAGATATTTTTTTTATTAAAAAATTAAACATTTTTAATAGATCTATGAAAAGAAACCAAATCTCAGATGATTCTCCTGATGAAAAGAGAAACCATCGTCTATAGACACCAAAGATGTTAATAGTGTGTTACTATCCGTGTGGAAGAATGACAATGACCCATACATAAGTTTACCGGCTACTTCACCCTCCAAACCGGAATACGAAATGACAAGAATTGACACTATTGCGGCAGGAATAGATAAGGGAGTGGTACCATATATCCCGGCGAGACGTTGCGGAACCCCACCACTTAGTAGTCAAGTCACGACGTGATGTTGTTCCAAGTTTATATAATATTATGTCGGAGCCCTAAATGCTTCGATTCAATTGAAGTTTTGTTACGTGAATAAGAGTCCAGACTTAAAAGCTTTTGTAAGAAAAAACAAAATGTGTCGTAGAAAGACAGAATAATCATAACACGTTTGGAGAGTAAGTTAGCCGGTAACTTATGCTTGTAGCATTAAAATACCACCATATGTTCTTCGTAAGTACGCCGAAAATTCACGGGAAAAGAGGAAAAGCTTAGATTAACTATCCGTTCATCAAAAAGATAGATATTAATTTTCATTTTCAGCTACACTCATTGTGTTTAGAGTGATTGTTTGTTTTGGTATTATATCTGAGTTTATCTTTTATGAAAACTTTACTTATTAAACACCAATATTTTACAGAAAGTTTTAAATTACTATTATAAATTTTAATTACAAGTACGGACCTAAAAGTGACCCTTTAATAAGACAATAATCTATTTACATCGTCATAATTGTAAGTTAGCTAAGTTAGTAATTAATTTTAGCACAAACTTTCTTATTGCATTTCAACTTTATAACGACTTTGACATTCATTGAAGTATATACAAGCATTTTTTCAGTTTATTTATGACTAATAGCAATTATAATTAAAAAAGTGTTTTAGTTACTCTGAAGAAATGAATATTTGAGTTGCATTACAAAAAGAACGGATAGACATATATAAATAAAAACGGTTTAAAAACAATATTTTAATCGTAATGATGCAGTTTTATTTTTAGCTATTTGGTATACGTTTAAAATTTTGATTATTACCAGCATTAATATAAAGTATAAAATGTGTGTTTAATATTATACACACATAAGAAGTGAAACTTCTTTATGACAATATCATTTTTCTGCTATTTAGTCTGGTTAACAAGTGCTTTTGAGGTCAAAACTTTTTCTAATTCTCTAAAATTTATGATTTAGGCGTCATTCGATTCGGAATGGCATGTAGAAACTTTTTGAGAAAATTGAAGGGCCGCTCGCAAAAACTGCAAAAGTTATAAACAATTAAGTGAAAAAAAAAACGGGGATTTGGTTTTTCACGGATAGCTCTAAAACTATTTGAGATTTTTTAAATTTAAAAACGATTCAAGGAGAGAAGGAAATTTCCCAAAAAAGTCTCTACTCCTGGAACTGTAGGATAAATATTTATGACTTTCCTAAAGGATTGAAAATACGCCCGAAAACGGATACTCCGGCTTGCGTAAGCCAGGTTCAATTTTGGCTTTTAATGAATAAATATTATTTTAACTTATAAAATATGAAAATTAAGAAGTAAAAAAACTGATGCGTTTACAAAATAAATCAACAAACAATAATCCGTCGGCAAATTTTTTTTATCCATTAATTAACTAACAATTTTTTGTAGTACCAATGTTAACATTGAAATTGCCATAATTGTTAAACTATAAATTTGGATTTTTTTTACAAAGGCTTTAGAAAAAAATCCAGTTAAAAAAATTAAAAATTGTTAATTTTCACTTTGTTATTAACAATTTACTGAGATAAAAAATTATGAAGCGCGATTAAGCATTATTTTTTTTCATATTATTACTATTGTTTCGTTTTTAATGATCAAAAGCTATCTAAAAATGATTTGTAATAATAAATAATTTTTAATAACAAATTTAAAATTATCATTTTTTCTAATTTTTCCAACGGGAATCTCTTTTAAAGCCTTTGTCAAATAACTCGATGAAAGAAAAAAAAAACAGATTAATAGTTTAACAATTATCCCACTTTCAGTGTTAACATTGGTACTACAATAATTGTTAGTTAATTAATGGATAACTAAATACGTGGCTTAATATATAATATAAAATAAATAAAATGCGTGGCTTGCGCAAGCCGGAGTATCCGTTTACGAGCGTATTTTCAACCCGCGTATTTTCAACGAGCGTATTTTCAACCCAATTCGAAACCCGAAAATTATAAATCTTTATCCTATAGTTCCAGGAGTACGGACTTTTTTTTGGGAAATTTAAAATTGCGACTACTAGGTGGTAGAGTTCTGCATTGTCTCGCCCGGGTCTGGTCTCCGACCGCCTAAACTACTCCCGCAATAGCGTCAGTGCTTGTCTCTGTTGTGTTCCGGCTTGCAGGGTAAGGTAGCCGGTTAACTTATGCATGTGGCATTAGACCTTGCCACAAGATAGAATGGCTCCATTAACATCTTTGGTGTCTATAGGCGATGGTTGACTCTTTCCATCAGCAGACCCATCTAGTTGTTTGCTATCTTATGATATAAAAAATCTGTAAACGGTTTACCCTACGGACCATGCCTGAAACTTCCTGCTATATCAAGGTATTTTAAGCTAAAAAGAGTAAAAACTATAAGTGTATATATTTTCAGTTCAAACATCTGTTTTATTAAAAATGGCAGAATATTGATTTTTGAAAAGCTTTATATTTTGGAAACAATGATCGATTTTGATCTTTTGAATGGCATTTAACTCAATTTTTGAGATGTAAAATATTGCTTTAGCTAAATAACCGATAGGTTGAAAAATTTCGAAGCAATGTCAAGAAACATTTTTTTTTCAAAAATTTTCGTCATTAATGAATCACAAATAGACCGATTTTGATCCAATTAACGGTATTTGACGCAGTTTATAAAGGAAAAAAGCTGATAAGATTTTTAAGTCAATCGGTGTATTGCCTTAAAAAGCGGTGTATAGCCTGAAAGTTATTTCAGAAAATATAAAGTAAGTTTGCTAAAAACAACGTAATTTTAATATTTGAGAAGCTGTAACTTTTGAAAATTAGATTCGAATTTGATTTTTGAAACGGCATTCGACGATTATTTTTAAATACTAAAATTTCGTAGAATACAAAAAATGATTGGTTGAAAAATTTCGAAGTTAGATCGAAAAAACACTTTTTTCTTTTAAAGTTTCCGCTGTATGTCTGTCTGTCACCAGGCTGTATCTCATAAGCCATGATAGCTAGAAAGCTGAAATTTTCACAAGTTATGTATTTTCGTTACCGTTGTAACAACAAATACTAAAAATAAAATAAAAAAATCGTAAGAGGTTCCCAAATAGGTAATAAACGTGTTTTTTCGTATTATTTTGCTCAACATTAATAACGGTAACAGGTAGACGCTTAAAATTTTCACAGAATATTTAGTTGTATTTTACATTTCAAAATAAATAGTTAAATAAAAATAAACATTAAATGGATGCTATCATACAACAAACGTAATTTTTAAGCAATTTTTACTCGATCTTAATAAACAGGTAGCAACTTGAATATTTTTAAAAAAGTAAGTATTTGGAAATATATTAACTATAAAAATATATACCTAATACATAAAATAAATATTTAAGTATACATACAACAAATGTGATTTTCTTTTAAAGATGATGTTACGTAACCCTGCGTGCGCGAGTGACGTACTTGGCCGTATTTAACCTTTCGGTGATATTTGTATATGGCATTACCAGCTAGTAATAAAAAGCAAAAGTTTACCGATGACCTTACCCAGCAAACTGGAATATGAAAGTTGACGCTATCCGGCTGGAACATGTGATGCGGTGGTGTCAAATTGGGCGAGACGTTGTAAAATTCTACCACCTAGATGATACTATGATAGAGACACGTATAGCCAAGTATTAACCTTTTACGAGCTGCCTAGCAGACTAGACGGTATATTCTGTAAAGGGGCCCTGAACGAACTGTAATTATAATGAAAATCACAAATATTTTAAAATATATCATAATCCCAGTCAAAAATCCAATTATGATACTGTGACTACACCGCAATGTGGCCGGGAACATCTGTAACAATTTACAAAGTATTATTACTGTCACGTTGGAATCGCTGTAATTATGTTTCTTAGGCCGAAGCTTAAAAGCGGGCTTAAGGCAAGGCGGCGAAACAATGTACCCTGTTTAAATATTATACGTTTACCTGTTTAAATTAACTTTTTGAGTGATAATCACTTTGCCTATTATATTTTATACTGTCCACTAAAAATAACTTCCCCTTAAATAATTGAACACCGGGATATTGGATGCCAAAATGTTGGGCATTCTTATTACTCTTTTATTTAATAAGAGTATTTTAATTTTCGGAGTCTATAAATTTGAACTGTTTTCGAAAAAAGAAAATATATCTCAGGCATGATTACAATGTTTTTAACCCCAAACGCAAAACGAGGTAGGAGGGGTGTTATAAGTTTCAAGTGTGTATCTGTGTATCTGTGTGTCTGTCCGAGGCATCCTAGTGCCCAGATGATCCGATTTGGTTGTTTTTCTTTTTAAATTGAAAGCTCTGTTTTGGTGATATGGTTCCTAGCAATGATTCAAACGAATCTGTTCAGCTGTTTCAAGATAACCAGCTCTTTTTATTTAATTACAAATGATGAAAAGAATCAAGCAATTTGTAGACTTTATCGATACTAAATTTTATATTATGTTATTTTACTAGTGGTCCAGATAAATCCACCAAGTATGGGCTTATTCGGTTTGTTTTATATATATTTTGGTACTGGATATTTTTAGGATCTAATGATGTTACTAGAATGTGGGTAGATGAACTCATAAACTAAACGTGATAAACCCATCGAGTTTGCACTTATCTGTTCTGTTTTAAGCAAGATGGTTCTTACGATGAAGTAGGAATAAGGTCATAAGAAATTTTAATTAAAGTTAAGCAACACGATCGATGTTGATTTCATTTGATTCGTTCTTTTAAGATCTTTGGAGCAAATTTGATTGCAGTATCTGATGATAGAGCTGGACGAAGTCCATGAGAACTTCTAAGCTAAACTACATAAACCTATCGATAATTCGGTTTGTTTTGGCAAACACTTCAGTACTGGATATTTTATAAGGTATAATAATAATGGAACTGGAAGGTGGCCATTTAAGATTGGGTTGATATAGTTGGCCTTTATTGCTAGGAGATTCGTAGAGTTTTATAATGGAACTAGAAAGTGGCCATAGAACTCTCGAAATAAACAAAATAAGCCCATTGAGTGTGGTCTCATGTGTTATACCTATTTTTACAAATACTCTGAATCAGAATTATTTTCGGGATTACATGATGAAGCTTGAGGCTATGAGAGATTTTCAATAAGAAAACTCAAACTTATTGAGTAAAGAATTCTTGGTAACCTTAACCTGATGTCGCAAGATCCCCTTTAAAAATTATTAGTTCCTTTCACGTTTTGATTTTAAGATGATGCATATATAGTATAATGGCGGTCTGGAATAACAAAATGTGTCGGGAGTTTTATCGTTTTATCTTATGATTGCTATCAATCTTTCCGTCAATCCTTAATATGATGAAATTTTAATTATTCATTAATATTGTAACTGTACGAAACAAATTAAAAAAATGTGTTTTTCGTTATGATTTTTCAACTTAAGCCAATATAATTTCAAATAAAGAAAATCAAGCAAACCAACAAAATCACGTTTGAACGTATATTCCTTCGTACTAAAACTAAATTACAAGTTAAAATATGTCCAGCCAAAAGCTAGTCTTAATATAGAGTCTATGATAACATTAAACAAATAAGGCCAGGGACATCTATAACCATTTACAAAGCGTTATTACTGTCACCGTGAAAGTGCTGTAATTATGTTCCTGGGGTCGAAGCTTAGCAGCGGACTTGAGACAGTTAGGGGGCCAGAATATTGGACGCTCTCTTAATTATAATTTTTTGTTTAATTAAATAAACTTAAATTTTGAAGTTTTGTTTTGACATGTTCGTTGCGAGCAAAAATGTTTATATTTATGGGTTTGAGTGTTTGTTAAATATATCCCAGTATTTATATATGTATTCCTATGTATTCGTATTGTTGACTAACACCCATAACACAAGCAAATAATTTTCTTACTTTGGGGTTAGGTCAGTAAGTGTCATTTGTCCCATGAATATTTATAATCTTAGTGGGGTATTGCTATACATGTAAGAGACAGACAACAAAAATGACAATTATTTAGCATGTTTTCGTCACGCATGCGATATTCCCGAAGCTGAAACTGTCAGTAAGGAATAACCACCCAGCCACGCGAACCGGCGACGGCGGCGGCGGCGCGATAGGTGAGGCAAAAATTCGCGCGGGCGGATTTTGACGCCACGCAAACTGGCGATCACACCGCCGCGACCGCATAGTCCGAGAGCAAGATGATTTTTTTTTGATATTGCTTGGAGTGGTGTAGTTTTGTACTTCAATACTTACTATTTGGAAGAAAATGTGTAGTATATGACTTAAATAAAAAGATGTTGAATTTCACAAGAAGTATGAAAAATACGTACTATATCAAGACAAATTTTTGGAATGAGTGTCGAAACTCGAAAACTTTGATTTATAGTGTTGCTGTTTAATAGTCCATTATCGATAGGATTTCATTACCCCAGTAAATACAATACTATCAATCAACAGCAATACAGTCGATAATATTCATGATTAAAAAAATAAACTATCAAAAGTATCGATACTATCGATAGTATTGTTATTTAGTATTGCATTAATCGCAATTACTATCGATAGTATCAATACTATCAAAACTATCGATAATCAACTTTATTCTAAAACTAACCGATGCTATCGAATATATAACTTGACATTGACTATCGATATATCGATGTATCGAATATATAGATAGCTAGTCAATGCAATATTGTCTAGCAATACTATTGATAGAATCGATACTTTGTTTATCTCCAATGATTGATACTATCGATGCAATCGATAGTTTATTTACTTGCAGCGTTCAATGCTATCGATACTATCGACGCTATGGTGTTTCTAGATTAAAATTATCGATTTTTTTCGGCGACACTACTTATATTCTTATGAATATTCAACATTGCGGGAAGAAATAAAAATTGTATCTAGGCTTTTTTTGTTTATACTTATGATAATATGGTGACCAGACGTATAAGTTACTGGCCTAGTAAGTATTTGAAAATTAAAGTTAAAATGTTCATAGATTGTATTATCTCGGCAACTACAAATAAACCATTCTGGTTCATAGACTATTCACTAAGGCCGACGCCGTGCGCTGTGCTGATTCATACACTTGTCTCACTCGCTCGCTGTGTCCTGCGCGGCGCGTCCGATTCACTTGTCATAATTCGTCCGACGCCCTGCCGGTCGCCGCGCCGCGCGGTATGTTTAGTACTTCCCTATACATTTATTTCAGATGCCAGACGCTTCGAATTTTCTGTGACCAGGCCGTAAGTGATATGTAGATCAGCTTGAAGCCGGGCCTAGACGCAACATGGTCAGTTGTTTAATCCCAGCCGTATCAAATTTTTTGTTTATTTAAAAAGTTTTAATATTTTACCTGGCATTGGATCAGTGCTATCACACATATATAGTTAGAAACACGAAAGTATTGGTTGTTATTGTAAATATGAATTTTATCAAGCAAATGAGAATTTTACCACGTTGAACTATAAACACCTAGTCTAGCTGAACGAGATATCTGTTGTTGCCTGGTCTGCGAGCGAGATGGTTGTCTCAACACTTTTCTTTGTATAAAAAAGTTTTTAGGTATAAGTGAGTGAAATAGTGGTAGTTTGTAAACTTACGCATGTCGTTTTGCATCACTGCTTCGTGCTAGCCGGTTTGTTTTCTATCCTTTACATTACAAATGTATCTATTAGTTATTTATATCTCTTAAAGTCTGAGGAAACTGCTTACTTGCTATGGACATTAAAAGAAACACCTATTTATTTAAAAAATAAGTTCAAATTTACTTATCGATCACATAAACGTATATTAAATTTGTTCTTCAACTCATTCAGTAAATTAATGGACGTCTTTTCCAGATACATGGTAACTGAAACCTCTGATACTATTGAATTTGCTGATTTTTTGTTGAGTTTTTTTAATGGGTTTGATTTAACTATCTGTATAAATAGTATAAATGCGAAAGTTTGGATGTTCGGATGTTTGAATGTATGAATGTTTAGACATCATCATACAAAAACGGCTAAACTAATTTAGGCGAAATTCGGGACACATGTAGATAATGACTTGGAATAGCACATAGGATTTTATTTTGGAAAAACCAGTTATTCCCATAGGATTTACCAAAAACTTTTATAGCGCAGCGGGCTGGAGGGTGCAACTAGTATTACATATAGTCGGCTAGTTATCGACAATTTATGGCACTGTACAATTCTCATAAGTAACTGATATAATTACTAGCGGCATTAATTTCTATGTATAAAAGGCAAAAGTGACTGACTGATGTATCAACGTACAGGCCAAACCCTTAGGGCTAGATACTTGCAATTTCGCACAAGCATTTTTCTTATGATGTAAGCCTCCACTAAGAAAGGATTTTTCAAAATTCAACCCTGACAGCAGTGAAGTAGGGGATAAAAGTTTGTATGAAACTTTTTATTCCCTGGACATATTTGCATAAATTTCGTATGAATTAAGTAAAAAAATTAATGACTTTTCTAAATTCGATCCCTAAGGGGGTAAAATAAGTAAAGTAGCTTGTAAAGAAAGGTTAAATAAGCCGCGGGTAACAGCTAAAAATATATAAACTGCTGCAACCATTGACCAAAGCTTGATAAGTATGAACATTGTTTATCTATTTTTCATTTATAAAATTACGTATTAAAAACAATACAACTCAAAAAGCCAATTATTGTGATTCTGTGACAACATTAAACAAACGAGGCCGGGAACATCTGCAACCATTTACAAAGCGTTATTACTGTCACGGTGGAATCGCTGTAATTATGTTCCTGAGGCCGAGGCTTAACAGTGGGCTTAAGGTAATATGGACTTCGGAACATTGGACGCCTTTTTATTATTAAAGCTTCACCTGATTTAATTAACTTAATGTAGGAATAATTATCATGCTGATTAATGACATTAGAATGTATCTAAAAGTATTTGAACAAAAATAAATTGCGATACTGGCTGAAATTGAACCTACAACCTTCATCCTTAGCCAATGGTGTCGTCTCATTTAGTGCAACTACTTCAACCTTGGTAAACGTTCCTTTTGTATAAATAACATCGATTGTATTGCCTTCTAGTTAATATATGCGTAAATTAGTCAAATTAGTTCGAAGTTGCTAAGAGAAGATGGCTCTCTCGATTGAAAGAGGCTCCCCGTGATGGTCCAGACTCCCTTTGACGAATCTGCCATTCTGCCAGGCATTTTGTAAGAGACGTACGTTTGGCTATTCGTGTCACTCGTGGCTACTATGTGGTAGTGCACAGTTTTGTCTCGCCCGGGTCTGGTACCATCGTTTTACTTATTTCTGCTGCAATAGCATCAGTGCTTGTCACCGTCATGTTCCGGTTTGGAGGTCAGAGTAATCGATAAACTTATGCATTTTGCATTAATAATCAACCACAAGGATTGCACGCACTATTAATATCTGAGTTATATCAGCCATCAGGAGAGCTCTGTTAGTTTGCATCTTATGATATACAAAAAACTAGTTTTGTCTACTTTCTTTATTCTATTTTATTGATTCAGGCGTTACTTTGCGGAAATCCATTATTAAAAGGTGAAATTAATTAAATTTGCTATTATCCGCGAACTATTATTCTATGTATCCTCCGTGATGGTACCGAAAAGAGAAACGTCGGTTTAATAAATGGATAGGACTCACCGATGGTTCCGATCAAACGAAGACCCCAGCGGCACACTTATCCGCCCACATTCACCACACTTTTACAACCACGACCACGCCGGCACCAATCACAAAAGCACACAATTCATGTACGTACTCAACGCACGTTTCACTTCGAAACCGAAGCATCTTCAGGAGAAACGAACACTACCTCACTCTACGCGATTACTTACACTCGCGCTCGTGCTTTTGTGATTGGTGCCGGCGTGGTCGTGGTTGTAAAAGTGTGGTGGATGTGGGCGGATAAGTGTGGTGGATGTGGGCGGATAAGCGGATAATAGTTCGCGGATAATAGCAAATTTAATTAATTTCACCTTTTCTTTATTCTGTTTAATCAGATTTAGATATATCATTTATGCATATATTATTTTATTATATTATAACAGTTTTTTTATTTAAAGAGAGAGTTTTTTATGCCCCCCATAAAATGTGATATATTTTTTATATAAAAATAAAGATGTTTTTCATTCTCACTAGTCCCCTTGACAATTAGTACCATAGAATTAGTGAGATTTTTTCTCAGTAGTTCCATAGACATTAATAATAATTGAACAAGTGAAACAAAACAATCGGATTTGTCTCTCTTGTTCCAACGTTCCTTGGAATTATTATTCCATGGAATTATTTAGACTCTTTTCCGGAGTTCCATGGTTTTTCACAACGAAACAAGTGAAACTAAAATTAATCAACATCATTCTCATTAGTTCCACTTTCTAAATAAATGAATAAAACGCAGAAAAAAAACATAAAAATCATATAAACCACCTTTTTAATGTGAAATAAATACATTTTTCCTTCTAAATAATGTGTGAAAATAAATTAAGTCAACGACATAATTTCACAAAAATATAAAAATCAAGTAAATTAATATAAAATAAACATTTGTCTTCTATAATATTGTTTATAAATATAATTTTCAGAAATAAATTAGGTATATCTATGATTTAAGTACTAACTACACAAATAATAAATGTTTTCTTCCTGTTTTTATTTATTACGAGAAACAACATACTGTCGCGTAACTTGTCCAAAATAAAATTACATATTCTAAAATCGGTTACAAATGATTAAATTCCAACAAAGTCATGCCTGATACTGTAAATAATTTCTAGTCGTTATACAAATGAAACAGATTCAAACCAGGCAGCAATTTGATATGATCGAGTCGCTATCGGAATGGCCATTTCTCACCGGCGTGCTTGATTACATTACAGCCGAAACACCTGAGTGTCGGAATGGAAAATATTACGATAATGAAACTCCGCAATTCGAATCACGCAAATCGATACCGCCAATGAAATTTGATATTAATAGATTTGAGATTACAATTTGATATAAAATTGATTAAATTAAAATATATTTTTTAATTCTTGATTCTTTTTTGTGAATTGGACTTCTAAAAAAGCAAGGAATTTAAAATATAATTGTAAATTTAACTTTATAAAAGTAAAATCTCTTTGATAAATATATTTTTATAAGTACAGATAAACTCAATTTCTGCCTAAATAAAGCCGTGGCCTCTCATTCAGCATTCTTTATAAAAAGGCACATTAAAAATATATATATGGATTTTTTTTTAAATCTACGCCATGGGGGCGACAACTATAATGGAAAGACTCTGAATAACTAATCACACTTGCACGCAGCACGAAGATTCAGATGCACGAAATTGCGAGGCTGCGAGAGGCGCCCGCGCAAATCTGCTACTAACTTTTCGAGCTTTTCAAGCGATAATGGACTGTCAAACGCACAGACAAAGTTTAAAGCTATTTTACACTGAAATCGCTCACCGCGTGGATTCCATTCCCCTATGAGCCTAAAAATAAGGGAATGTCCATCGATTTTTCATTTTTGTGAAATTTTAAGTAAACTTTAATAGATCGTCCAAATTATGAAGTTACCACTGATTTAGATGGCTAGTTCTACTAAGAATAGTATTGGAAAGTAACCCTGTAGTTGCTCTTTTTATACGCATAAACCTGTATACTACGTCTTACATAAAAAAAAAATTGAAAAATTTTAGGTATCCTTAGAATCGCCAATCGTCTGATAGATCAATTAAAGCTTTGAATGAGCCACGTGCTTCTCGCTGGATCGTCAGAAATCCTCTTTGTCCTATTTCGATCACTCTTATTTGAATGTTTGGCTAATGAAACCCTATCAAATTAAAATCGTGTCACGTTCATGGCCCTAACGATTAATATTTCTCAAAATTCTTGAAATATTTCCTACAAATGTCGTCTGCTCATGCATTATAATCACATCCGTCATTTCATTATTTCAGTGACACGCGTTTTAAGCTGCCAGTACAAATTCCACTGTCGTTTTCAAGGAGTCTGCGGAATTTTAGCATAATTAATCTATATTTGAACCCAATTTCTGTTTAAATGTATGTCCTATTTATGATGTTACTCGGAAGAACAAGGATTTGTTATTTAAGTACTTAGATACATGTCGTAATTTATTCGTTTATGATTTCATATGATTTATTATTAGGTACATTTGAGTAGATAACAATAGCAAGTAACAATTTATTTATTAAAAAAAACAAGAATTAAGAGCAATACACTGATTTAAATTAAAATGAAACAATATTATGACGTATTCAACAATTAATTTGAATTGGGGCTCTCAAACTTGACGACAAGTGATATATCTAATTAAAAGCAAAAATAGTTTCAAACGATATGGTAAAAGAATAAATAACAAGTAAAATTACAATAATTATTGATTAACACAAAATATTGCACGCATCAAGCTATTTAAATACTATGTTTAATGGCTTCTGCTATGATTAAATCAGCGATTAAATTCATTTTGAAAGTAAATAGTTTAGTGTAAGCAGATCTAATAACAAAATAATGGAACTTCAAAATAAATTAGTATTATTTTAAATCGATTAAAATGAATTAATTTTAAATTATAATACATCAGTTATGAAATTGAATATAGTTAAGTTAATAATAACATAAAATCATCATTGGTGTTATTCCAGCTATGAGAATTCCTAATCTCTGATAGATTCGATTATAGTCTAAAGATTGCAACTAACTTTAAATAAATTTTTAATAACAATCCTGGTTGATTGTTATTAAAAATTTATTAAATTAATACTTTTATTGACAAAAATACTTTTCGAATTTTTTTATATTTTTCGCCCAAAGTAGTAAATATAAGCTTTAACTGGGTATTTTTTTTTTGGTGAAGTGATTAAAGAAATCGAGCTATTCGAGGAAAAACACCTTTTAGAAATAATATATATGATATGATACTTGAGTTATGTTGCCGCTGACCTTGAACCCTGTTTTATACTTTTATGTATTTTTTCCCATTATATATTACAAACAAATAAACATTTCTTATCTCCATGAAAAAAATATTACCTATAGAGGCCAAATGCAAATATTATTTTTTGTTGCTATTTAATAGTAAGGAAGAAAAACCAAATACTAGTGGTGTTTAAGTGTAATGCCTGCATTAACATTCAACAAAGAATAATAATACGTCAGTATTAAGAATTGACATCATTATTGTAGGAATAAGTGTCTTACAGAAATAGAACCCTTATAGAATTATACGATTTTCTTTCTTACGTGATTTTGTTTCCATCTTACGAGCTACTTAGAGTTTAGGCAGATATTATTTCTTATATAAGAAACTTAACCAAAACGGAGCAAGATAATGTATAGGTATATTTTTTAAATTCTTGAACTAAACAAGTCTGAGTTTTATTCAAGTTAGAGAAATCTCTATTCGGTTGTGTCTGTTTCCAGTCCAGAAAGCTGTGTTTTATTGACACAACCTTGCATTGGAAAGGATGCAAAGATGTAGGTTCTGATTATCCTATGGAACGCAAAATTTGCTATTTAATATAATGAAAATTAAGGTACTAGATCTTAAGAAAGATGTTACCATAGCATACGTAAAAATTTTAACAGATGATCATTCGCTGTAAAAAATATTGTAAATCTTGGATATACTAGTACCAGAGATAAAGGTACAGTGACAATATAGAAAGAAGACGGTGATCAGCAGAGTAAATGGATAGTTCTAGAGATAAATACAAGATAAATCGGGGCATAAAACTTTTATTTAGCGATGGATGACGTGTGTTTATTCTGACATCATTGTGTGGAAGTAGGAATAGTATAGTTTTAGAAAAAATATTAAAGTAGCATTGATTCTGTTAAGATAAGACCTTCATGGTTGAATCTCTCAAATCATGGTTGAATTGAATGGTTGAAATAAATTTTATGTATCATAATATAGCAAACAAGCAGATAGCTTTCCTACGAAAAGAGAAAACCAACGCTTATAGATGCCAAAGACGCTATAGCACATTTCTACATTTCTATATGCATAACGGGATGGTGGTGCCACATGAATAAATTACCAGCTATCTATGTAACTCTCAAAACCGCAACACTAGGAACTACGGGATTATAACAGGAATAAGACGCTGGTACCTAACCAAAGAAGGATATCATGAAGAAGTAACAAACAAAATACACACAAACCATTGTATTAAGTTTGAAAAAAAAAAAGTCAATAAGGCAAATAATGAATTTAAATATAGATACCTTTATATTGCTCTATACATTTTGAAGCCTTATAATCTTTTCTTCTGATCATGATACTATTTGACATGTCAGCATTTTTTAATTTCGAACCACGAATAGTATAAAATAATAATAATATATTATTTTCATGCTGATATCCATTTAAACTTATCATAAGGACCTAAATGTAATAGTAAAATAATATTGCCATAACGTTTCATTTAAGGTCGGGTTATTTTATAACGACTAAATTGTCACTCTCAATGCCTAGAAACACTACATACAAACGGTATTCCACACTACGGGACAGACAATTTGTTTACCAAATATATTCATGGTCCCGTAGGTGCCGGCGTCGGGAATTAAAGCGATTAAGGTTTTCAGTGGGATTGTAAGGGATCATAAAACGAGGGTCTACCGGAGGCAATGTATTTGCATCTTATAAGGCAACATGAATATAGAATGAACAGTACAAACGGGGATTAGTGTATTAGCAGCTATTTACACTCTCAAAGCTATAGATAATGACTTTAGAGGTCTTAATTAATGGAATATGGTGATGTTTGTTTCAAAACGATAATCTGTTTTAGAAATAAAAGCGCTTTTACTTCTAATCCTCATACTAATCACAATTAAACTCATTCGAGCTTTAGTGCTACATTCAATTGTGATATAATATTAGTATCGTTGAATCGTTAAGTAATTATTGAGGACGGTTGTCGTTTAAATAATGACATAATTTCTTTATATTTGTTATATTTTTGTGAGCAAAAATCCTCAAATGTCATCAGAGGCATAATTTGGTGGCCTAATGTGATTTAATATTTGTAATTATTTTCTGGATATTGACAGATAAATTTTCCTGATCATAATATAATAATTAATCTTATAACAACACAAAATGTAGTCATTGTAAAATGGAGGACACAAAGTCGCGACTGTTGACAGCTGAAACTATCGTGACGGGGTGTTGTCACTTTAAAATAATTACAAGACTTTAAAAAAATTTAAAGGAAAATACAAGTACTCTTAAATATTATGCTATTTATATTTTTATAAATAGAATCATATCATTATTTTATAATGTCAGCGGCCTACCTTTACACTGTTTTCGGGTCGGACTATATTTCACTCATTGTATAAAAATTTTCCCGTCTTTTTGTAAAAACCGTATATACTTTAAACAATAAACCACAGATTATACAGAAAAGGTGTGAATATTAAATACACATCGGTAAAAATGATCCAAATTGAAAAAGCCTTTAGTCTCATATCCATAAGTCATCATGCAGTGAATAAAGTTCTACCGAAATGGAGCGTCAGTTGCATCTGACCTTTTTTATTAAAATGTAAACCAAGTACCTTCGTCTGGTTGCTTCCATTCCTATATTATGTCTACAGTTCCATTCATTATGCCCACCGCTGTTATATCTGAAGCACTTACTAATTAGACGCAGACAAGTCAAGTACGATGCGGTGTATAATTCATATAACATTTATTCATATCTTTTGTACCGTAAATATAAAACATATTTTATTTCAATTATACAAAAAGCAAATTTTCGGAAAATACCTTTTCAATTGAAGTTATTTAATTTTATTGCTTCTTGATGTACTTGTTTAGTTCTTATTTATACTAGACTTCAATAAAGTTACCCTTTGTGATTCTATGTTAACTATTTTTCCTGTGTTGGTTCAGAAATTTTTCGTTTGAAGATTAGAATCTGCCATTTTGCTAGGCAATTGCAAAAGGCGACCAATTGGCTATATGTATCATTACTATCATGATTACTAGATGGTTGAATTCCGCAACGCTTAACTTGTTCTCAATATCACTACCTCATTTATTTCTGCTGCAATATTATCAGCGAATGTCGCTATTTATAGGCGATGGTAGTATTTTTCTATCTAAAGAGCCATCTGCTTGATTTCTATCCTAAGATATAAATATTGCTTTACAGCTATTTCGAATACAATTTGCTTCCATTACAATAATTTTGGTAGCTCTTTCAAATCCATTATATTTATCCTACTTTCTATCATTTCTCGAGTATCGTAGGGATTATAAGAAACTTATCATGATAATAAAAATTAATCGATGTTATTTATAAGTAATAATTCAAGAGCATGGTAATAATTTCAAGGGTATGATCTCATATATCTTACATATATCGTATTGGATTTCTGTGACGTAAAACAGGGGGTGTCAACGAGCAGGATGCCCACTGTATCCTTGTGGTGTAATACATTTAACAACAAGACAGTTTCTTTATAGCGGCCATTAGTTGTTTTCAGTGGCAATGGACACTACATAAGAAACATTTTGTTCTGTATCGGTTTCAGCTCCCTTACCATCTGCTATTACGTCATACAGTTCTTAAGAGGCGAACGATGGATTTTACGTGTCACTACCATCACGACTACTAGGCGGTAGTCACGATGGTATGTGTAGTCACGAATGTCTCGAAATTTGATAATGCCGCCTTACCTTTTCCTGCCGCAATAACAACGATGCTTATCATTATTTTGCTCTGGTTTGGAGGGTGGGGTAGCCCGTAAATTTATGCATGTTACATTAACATCCCGCTACATGGATAACAACGCACCATTAACATCTTTGATGTCAATAGGCTATGGTTGTGTTTTTGCATCAGGGGAAACTACTTGTTTGCTATTTTATAACATAAAAAACATCTACGCTGACAATTGGTTCCACAGCAAAATAGTTCAGACGCAAATGTGCCTCAAATATGGTACATTTGTGTATTTCGAGATATCGATATGAAAGTTCAATTATGAATTTTAATGCAATATCTGACATTTAACAAAAAAAATAATTTTAACAATTCTTTGAAAGATTTTCTATGAAAGTTGCAATAGAAAAGGTAGAGGAAACCAGCGTCTCTAACGGCCTTAGAAAAACAATATGGATCGTTCATTTAAGTCAGCGCTTTTCTTATTTGGTTCATTCGTACGTTTTACTACATCGTAATCGATGTTATAGAATGAGCGCTAATCATGTAAACTGACTAGAGACAATAGAACAGACCAATTGTTCTGTTGACATATCAGATAGATCGTATTAGTAATCCCAACAGCAACTGAAGAAAAAATACCCAACAATCCAGTGAACTGTAAACACGCGCGACAAATACCGATTTTGAATCAGCTATTTGGAACACCTTGTTCCTTTTCCCCGCTCCTCAGATTAGAAATATAATTAATTTGGAGCAAGAAATCAAACATTATTAGTCTAGTGTAGGATATCAGTGTAGCAAATCGACATACATGCTCAAATTTGTTTCCGCAGCTAGCAGATCCGCTTATAAAAAAACTACGATTTTTTAAATACTTTTCAAATGAACTTTACTACGGTTAAATTAGTACTAGTCAAGTGGACCTAGGTGTTTAATATTATTGAAACATTTTATAAATAAGAGATATACTTCAAAAAACAACAAAGAAAAATATCGACACACAGGAATTGAACCTGCGACCAATTCCCAAATACCGAGATGCTCTACCACTGAACTAGTACCGACAGGCTCGATGTGGCGAAATTCTTCTTTGCTATGTGATTGATTCCGTCGAACTCTTCATTCATTCCTGCGTGTCGATATTTTTCTTTGTTATTTTTAAAGATTTTCAAGTTTTCTCAAGCACAGGGTAAGTACTAATATTTTATTTTATTTCTATTTTATTTTATTTTATTTGGAAAGCATACAGTGTACATACTGAATTTATATTACAAAGTGATTAACTAGGCACCATTTATTTGTTTTCGCATATTGTAAACTATAACACAAAAATAATAAGAGATATAGTTTTTTTTCGATATATTACTACTTTATAACAAAACCTATATACAGTGTAGTCAACATATTAGGTTTCCTCTGTTTAGTGCATTAAGCTTTTAACACATGCCTAATTCATGGACACGTATACGGTTTTACACCGGAAACTCTTTTTCTTCTTAAAAGAAATACACTTTAACATACAAAGGATAGAGTTTGAATTACCACGTCAGAGATTTTAAGATGAGATCATTTGGAACTTTTTAAGTGTGAGAGCCCCGTGTCGGTAGAGGCGTGAAGTTAGGTAGTCTCATTTATTATTGAGCAGATTACCTCGCAACTACCGAGTAGAGTTTAGTGTTTGTATAATACACAGGTGGAATCCCGTAATACGAAAATGTTACCCCTGCGTATAAAGTTTTAAAGGTTTTTAAGCTACGATTATTCCAGCGAGCCGATACTATTAGTTAACATCTCATAAGGTATGTTTTTCATATTAAAAACATAAAATGAGTTTCTTTTTGTTAATTAGTAAATATCGCTGAACAAATTACAGGAATTGATTTTATATGAGAAATTATTTGCTTGTTACATGATTCAACTACAATAATCTATATGTTAACACGTGAAGGAAAAACCAAGTTCCCTCTTATGACAATGGCGTGAACGGTGAAGTCTGAAAAACACAGTTAAATTTTACATTGCGTCGCACTGCAGAAATCAAATATTTTTAAATAAATGGAATGTAAATTTAATATAAATTAATAAAAATTTACTTTCATTTAATACAAATTTCATTTCGTTCAATTCATTCATTCAATTTCAAATTTACGTTTCATTAATAAAAATTTACTTTCCTTTACACACACTACATTCATGTGATATACTTGATAATATACATACATGTATACTTACTATTTTCTTTATAGCAAACATTAGTTGTTAAACTTAAAACAGATTGTATTGTTTAATCGCTAGTACGTAGAAATATATATACAAGGTGATTGACAAGAGACTTTATATACTAAATCAGGGTGTTCATTACTTAATTCTGATACCGAATATGTTAAAAAATTAAATACGTAAATTTTTACTTAATCTATGGTATTATACATATTATATTCAAACACCCAAACAAGTAGTTTAAGTAGTTCCACAAAATTCTCTTTTTATTTGTTACATAATATGAGCAATTACTATCGTGTCTTTTAATATATACAATCTTTTGACAGACACCCCGTATAAATGCTGGAATTAATTAAATTAGCATCCAAATACAGAAGTAAACGTATGTATGTTCATCATACTAACGCTTATCTAAACTAAAACTATACTGAAAAAAAAATGTGAAAGTATATAGGTTAGTTAGCCTGCGATAAACCTCGGAATGTCTGAGCGGATTTTGATAGAATATGTGTGTTGTGTGTATAATATATCACTACATAGTAAAACAAAGTCATTTCCGCTGTCTGTCCCTATGTCCCTATGTATGCTTTATAATTACGCAATGGATTTTGATGCGGTTTTTTTAATAGATAGAGTGATTCAAGAGGAAGATTTATATGTATAATAATTTTTACTGCAAAATGACGTATTTTTTTCTTTTCTTCTTTCTTCTGCTATGCAGTTTGGCAGAAAAAAAAAGTGAAACAAGGCTAAGTCGTTGAGAAATAAATGAAATAAAAAAAATCTGTAAACAGTTGACCCTACAGGCCATCCATGACACTTCTCGCTGAATTAAGGGATTTTAAGGTCAAAAGAGTAAAAAACTATAAGCATAGATTTTTTCAGTTCAAACAAAAGTGACAGTATATTGATTTTTAAAAAGCGCTATATTTTGGAAACAATGATCAATTTTGATCTTTTGAATGGCTTAACTCAATTTTTGAGATCTAAAATACAGCTTTAGCTAAATAATTGATAAGTAGAAAAATTTCGGAGCAATGTCAAAAACCATTTTACTCAAAAAATTTCATCGTTGATAAATCCCAAACAAATTGACCTATTTTGATCCAATTAATAGTAATTGACACAGTTTTTAAAGAAGAAAAGCTGATAAGTTTTTAGTCAATCGGTGTTTTCATCATAACATTTCAAAAATATTAAGTTTGCTAAATAAAATCAACGTAATTTTAATATTTGAAAAGCTGTAACTTTTAAAAGCTACATTCAATTTTGATTTTCGAAACAACATTCGACGTAGTTTTTTTAACACTAAAATAACATAGAATACTATAAAATGATTAGTTAAAAATTTCGAAGTTATGTTGAAAAAACACTTTTTTTTTAATTTTTAGTCAACGGGATAGATAAACCGATTTTAATGCAATTTATACGTTAAACGGTATAATTTACGGTTTTTGTACTCAATCGATACATTAATCTGGAAGATATATTAAAAAATGCTGTTTCACCAGAATTTTTTTGGGGTTTTTTCAAAATTTCCAAAACCTCCTAGGCCAAATTGTATCAAATTTGCAGGAAGTCTAAGTCGAGAAGACATCCGTGCCATCAGCCGCGTTTTGATCGGTCCAGCAGTTCAAAAGTTTTGAGATGTTTACATACACACACACATACACACACACATACAATACACACATACATACACACACACATACATACGTACAGACATACTAACGTCATCGTGAAAATAGTCGGACAAGGTTCCTAGGACCTCAAAACGTGGATATCTGGTGAAAACTTGATTTTCGAAAGTCGGGGTAAACCAGTAACTTCCTTATCTACATATGTAGCGAGAAGTTAAAAAACTGCGTGGGAATTGAACCACCGCCCTGCTATACTTGCCGCAATAGTAAGGGTGCTGTTGCTGTTGTTGTTGTTGCTGTTCCCCCGTGTTGGTTTCGGGCTCCTTTGAAGAATAGACCAACTGCCGTTCTGCCAGACAGGTCGTAAAAGGCGACCGATTGGCTATGCGAGTCACTAACATCGTGGCTACTAGGTGGTAGAGTTCTGCATTGTCTCGCCCTGGTACCACCGCCTTACCTATTCCTGCCGCAATAGCGTCAGTGCTTGTTGCTGTCTTGTTCCGGTTTGGAGGGTAAGGTAGCCGGTAAACTTATGCATGTGGCATTAGACCTCGCCAAAAGATAGCAACGCACCATTAACATCTTTGGTGTCTATAGGCGATGGTTGACTCTTTCCATCAGGAGGCCCATCTGCTTGTTTGCTATCTTATGATATAAAAAAAAAACACGTGTGCATAACAGCGGTGAACGCGTGACGGCAAAGAGCGTCTTGCTGTTTGACATCAAGGAGCGCCCATAAATGTCTTACGTTAAAAACTGATGATCATAAGCGTGCACTTGCTGGATAACGCTTTGTAGTTTGGCCACCATTAAATGGTTCGTGACCACGTCATTATTGTTGGAAGCCAATGGAATCAGGCAGCAAAAGTCCTTTATAAACACACCAACATAATTTATGTGCCTTTTCTTTTAGGTAACCTATACTAATATAGTAAAGCTCAAGAGTTTTTTTGTTTCTTTGAACACGCTAATCTCTGGAACTACAAGTCGGATTTGAAAAAATCTAAAAGTATTAGATAGTCCAATTATCGAGGTAGGTTATAGGCCATATACTATCATACTATGACCAGTAGGAGCGGAGTAAACAAAGTCCACGCGGACGAAGTCTCGCATAACAGCTAGTGTAAATAGAACGCTGTTAAATTCACCTGCATCAGTCACTCCACTAATCACTTACAGATGTAGTTATTCTAATCGTAAAGCCCCATTTCACTTTGATTAGTACGAGTGTGAGTGTTTAATGCAGGTGCTTAGTATTGAGATAAAAATACGTGAAGACAGCCGTTGATCAGTGCGAGTGATAAGTAATCGGCATCTATTTACTTTTACTACGCTGATTACGAATCATTCGCACTGATCCACGTCTATCTTCACATATTTTTGGCTTAATACTAAACACCTGGAGTAAACACTCACATTCGCACTAATCAAAGTAAAAACGGGGCTTTACATTTAGTATTTTCAACAGGTTTAAACCAATGACACATGTCGTTTTCATTTTTAAAACAAAATTACAATATTATGGTCCTGTAAAAGAAACTGTGTAAAACCTCACGTATGTTAAATATATAAAAAACTTGTATAAAATATTTCCAAGTAAATTTCCTGTATCCCAATAGCAAATATTTTCCTAAAATAATTGTGTTCTATACATGTATTCACACAGTTTCCAACTAATTACGTATTCATGTTGCATCGCTTAACCAAATATTAGTCAACCGCCCCAATGAGAGACGAGCACAATTTAGGTTGAAGCCTTGTAATATTTTAAATTTAAAAACGTAATCACAGAACACTGACGTTCCTTCGTGGTTGGTGTTTTAAGCGGTTCTGTAATTCACGTTACGTGTTGTAACATGCTGCGATAATTTGTAATTGTAATACTTTTAGGGCTTATCTTATTAAGTGCGAAAAACTATTTTACATATTATAGTGAAATTTGATATTTAAGGGCTTATCTTATTAAGTGGGAAAAACCATTTTACATATTATTGTGAAATTTGATATTTTTAGGGCTTATCTTATTAAGTGGGAAAAACCATTTTACATATTATTGTGAAATTTGATATTTTTAGGGCTTATCTTATTAAGTGCGAAAAACCATTTTACATATTATAGTGAAATTTGATATTTTAGGGCTTATCTTATTAAGTGCGAAAAACTATTTTACATATTATAGTGAAATTTGATATTTAAGGGCTTATCTTATTAAGTGCGAAAAACTATTTTACATATTATAGTGAAATTTGATATTTAAGGGCTTATCTTATTAAGTGCGAAAAACCATTTTACATATTATAGTGAAATTTGATATTTAAGGGCTTATCTTATTACGTGCGAAAAACTATTTTACATATTATAGTGAAATTTGATATTTAAGGGCTTATCTTATTAAGTGCGAAAAACCATTTTACATATTATAGTGAAATTTGATATTTTAGGGCTTATCTTATTAAGTGCGAAAAACTATTTTACATATTATAGTGAAATTTGATATTTTAGGGCTTATCTTATTAAGTGCGAAAAACCATTTTGCATATTATAGTGAAAAATGATATTTAAGGGCTTATCTTATTAAGTGCGATAAACCATTTTGCATATTATAGTGAAATTTGATATTTTAGGGCTTATCTTATTAAGTGCGAAAAACCATTTTGCATATTATAGTGAAAAATGATATTTAAGGGCTTATCTTATTAAGTGCGATAAACCATTTTGCATATTATAGTGAAATTTGATATTTTAGGGCTTATCTTATTAAGTGCGAAAAACCATTTTACATATAGTGAAATTTGATATTTTAGGGCTTATCTTATTAAGTGCGAAAAACCATTTTGCATATTATTGTGAAATTTGATATTTTTTGATTCACTGTCATCGTGTCCCCGTGTTGGTCCCGGGCTCTTTTGAAGAATAGGCCAACTGCCATTCTGCCAGGCAGGTCGTAAAAGGCGACTGAGTGGCTATTTGCGTCATTACCATCGTGACTACTAGGTGGTAGAGTTCTGCATCGGCTCGACCGGGTCTGGTACCACCGCCTTACCTATTCCTGCCGCAATAGCGTCCGTGTTGGTCACTGTCGTGTTCCGGTTTGGAGGGTAAGGTAGCCGGTAAACTTATGCATGTGGCATTAGACGTCGCCACAAGATAGCAACGCACCATTAACATCTTTGGTGTCTATAGGTGATGGTTGACTCTTTCCATCAGGAGACCCATCTGCTTGTTTGCTATCTTATGATATAAAAAAATATAAATATGGCTACTAGCATAACAACATTAAGATATTTGACATCCATTGATATTAACTAGTTCTTTTGGAGTAAAAGGTTTCCTTTTGACAAAAAGTTAAAGGTTATCTAGTTTCCGGCAAAAAAAATTTCAACTGTCTTTTAAAAAATATACATTTGTAGTCCGGTATTTTATTAGCCATTGCTGTATATCTGACGATATTTATTTACATATATACGAATTTGGCTAAAGTGCAAAATAAAATAATAAGATGTCGTCTCTGTGGTCTAGTTGTCTGGTGTAGGTGTTGTCCACGTAAAGTCCCAGGTTTGATTTCCAAGTCGGGCAATTCTAAAATATGTTTTTTGAGTTTTGTGATAAAAACAACGTTGCCCGGGATTGGATGAGTGCCCGATTGGTGAAAGGTTTGCCACCTATCACATTATGGGAAGAAGTATTTTCGGCTATTCGTGATTGCACTTGTTGTTTTTCCTACCTCTTAGGAGTTACGGACGTGAATATATTTTTTTAGATGCACAAAACAAGCGTATCCGTTTTGCACCGCTGTAAAAAGCTATTCGGCTGTTTACCAGAAGGTTTCCTTCGGTTTTGTGGACGAACTGACGCAAAAAGCATTCGATATATGTATTCGCAAGAAGCATAAATATATCAAATGCACGTGGACGGCAACAATCACATTTAGCCCTAGTTTGATGCGAATATTGCCATCCAGGAAAGTTGAGCGTCATCATTTCGATATTTATGTATATATAATAAGTATTTGTGTATGTTTCACTTATGTGCATGTATTATAAATTTCAATATTAATTTAAATATATTTTATTATTTATAGTGTATGTAGAATATTTGAGGATTTGCTTAGGGCTATACAATATGTTCTTACTATTTAGAAGCACCGCATACCTACTCTCTGTTGGCCTACAGGAGGTCTGGAGGAGAATGCCACAAGGCATTAAGTTTGCCTTTTGTTAAAATTTATTTTAAGGTGTACAATTAAAAAAGTATCTTCACGCCCATATCCCCGAAGGGGTAGGCAGAGGTACAACAAGTGCACCCACGATTAGCCGAAGATACTTGGTCCCACAAATGTATAGGTGATAGGTGGCCAGCCTATCGCCAACCGGGCACTTTCCAATCCCGAGCAACTTTGTGTTTTTCAGAAAACTGTAAAATACTTTTTTTATGTGTCCAACCCGGGAATCGAACCCGGGACCTCATGTGGTCAACGCCAACACTGGACCACTAAACCACAGAGGCGATTACACACACAGAGGTGTACAATAAAGTTAAATAAATAAAAAAAATAACTCAGGAATGCGTATGGGTGACTTCTGGGTAAACTGCCTGCTTTATTACATATACATATACAACACGAACCGGCGGCGGTGGCGAAGCCGCTGCGGGCGAGCCAAAAATTCGTCGGTCACTCCGCCGCCGGTCGCCACGCCGCGTGGCATGTTTAATACTTTCCCATACATTTGTTTCAGACACCAGACGCTTCGCCATTCGCGCCGCGCGAATAATCGCGGGCGTGAATTTTCCGTGGCCAGGCCGTTACTCTTCAATACTGCGCGTATACCATGTGTTGGGTACTTACTATATCTATTATTATGGAAATACCTGGCAGAATGGCAGATGGTCTATTTTTATGAGGGAGGTTGGACTAACACAAGGAAAATTATTTATATACAAACGTGAGACACTGTACTACTAACTAGGATATATGATTATATGTTAAAGATTCAAAATAACTCTTAATTAACTTTTAGTTATGCAATTGTAAGTATTTATTATCACTATTATATTACTATTTTATATTTTATAGTATTCTATTTTATTCGTATTATTATGTTTTATGATTATTTATGTACATTTTATATGAATAGTTATGAGATTATTATATTTATTATATAAAAACTTATATAATATATTAATATTTGTATGTTTATTGGTCTGCCCGTAGGTTTAGATAAATGTAATTATTCTCTTTGTTTAGTGTAAAATTATTTGCAATTGTTCCGTAAGAATGTTCTTGTGCACTACCCGTTACTACAATGGTTCTACAAGTGCAAGGTTAACTGGTAGAAAATGTCTTTAGACGTTAAGTTCGCCTGTTGTATATTTTGTGCAATAAAGAGTTAAAATAAATAAATAAATAGAACTTTAATATAAAATAGTCACAATTGTTGTGTCAAGCTTAACTTTAATCAACATATTACATTCTGCCTTTCAATATATTAGATTGTCTAAAATTAATAAGAGTTTGAAACCAACTTGGAAAGAAATCTACTCATAGCATCTAGTTATGAAAATATTAAAAAGCTTTTTTATCTCGAAACTTTTCAAATAAGTTATAATAGCTTATTTTAATTAAGAAAATGAAAACTTTCGTCTTATCTACGTGAAGTATTTAATAATTTATACCAGTATAACTCGGCTGAACAAACTGTCATAACAGTAAAGCTTTAAAAGCCGCTATGAATTCGTTACATATTTGATGTTTTGCAAAAAGAGGGGAAGTATTTGTCAGTGCTTGACAGTCGCAGGTGCGTCTCGAGTGTTCCAATCACGAAATGTAAATTACAACAGCTTTCCCTCTCGTTGACGACTGTCTCGATGCATTTACGCTTATTACGGTAAATAAACATATACGCACAAAAGAAAGCCGTTTTATTTATTTCATTTTGTTTTAAAGGATTGTGAATAAACAGAAGGCTCTTTTGATGAAAAGAGACGTCCACGCTTATAGACTCCAAAAATGTTAATGGTGCGTTGCTATCTATGTGTTGGGTTTGGAATCTATGAGTTTACCGACTATCTTACCCTTCGCTTCTGGAGTCTAGTAGTTCGGCGTTAGAGATGATCGCATGAGGTCTTGGGTAATATTTTCGGATCGGGCAATATAAAAAATAGTTTTTTATATATTTTATAGATTCAGGCGTTACTTTGCGGAAATCCATTGTTCAGACGAAGAAAACTAGTTATTTTGCAACTTTCCGCGAACTTTTAAGTGTATCTTTGTGATGTTACTGAAAAGGAAAACATATAAAACACATATATGTTTGGTGCTGTCGTGGTATAAAGTGTGGTGTAAAGTGTGGTGGACGAGGGTGGATAACTTTGCCGCTGGGGTCTTCATTATTTTCAGACCTACGGCAAGTTTGTTCCATTTCTTACATCGTTTTTATATGTTTTCCTTTTCAGTAACATCGCAAAGGTACACTTAAAAGTTCGCGGAAAGTTGCAAAATAACTAGTTTTCTTCGTCTGAGCCATAAAAAATAGTATTTTTTCAGTTTTCCAATAAAAAATAATTTATCTGGGTTTGAATAAGTGCCCGGTTGGCGATATGCTTGCCACCTGTCACATTGTGGTACTAAATATTTTCAGCTAATCGTGGGTGCAATGGTTGTACATCTGTTTACCTATTCGGCGATACGGGCTTGAAGATACTTACCCTTCAAACCGGGATACAAAAGCGAAAATCATAAACACCATCGGAAGTAGGAACAGGAATGGGTAGGAAGATAATACCAATACCCTGTTGATAATATTATGTTGCAAAACTCTACCGCCCAGTTAGTACGTAATAAGCGTTACTTTGCCTTTTTTCGAAATGCTTAGAAGAAAACCAGTTAATCTTTTCTTCAAAAAGTGATCCGAGCCTAGCCAGAGAGTATGATATGCTATAAAAATGCTTAAAAATATTGAAAAAAAAATATTCAAAATTGCCTGTATATTAATTACTGCCTAACATAAGAAATTTTGTTACCTGACTTAAAGAAAAAACAAGTAGACAATATCGCAAAATTTAAGGAAATTGTTAAGGCAAGAAAATAAGGCAAGAAAAGCTTAGCTATACATTAATGGGTAAAGAAATAGCTGTTGTAGTCATTGGCACCTGGAAATATCTCGGAAATTAATGGCGTAGGTACACAACGAGCACAATTCAAATTTTGAAATTCTTGAATGTTGTTAAAATCTTAATATTATGAGCCAGTTATAATTTATGTTGATATTTATTAGTATTTTTTATATTTTTAGATAGCAAACAAGCAGATGGCTCTCTTGATGGAAAGAGAAACCATCGCCTATGGCCACCAAAGATGTTAATGATACGTTGCTATTCGAAACACGACAATGACAAGCATTGACGGTAAGGCGGTAGTACTATATACCCGGACAAGATATAATTTATAGTTTCCATCGTTGGCACTTGGTGAAACTGCATCATATTGATTATATAATATAAACACTTGTACTGTTTCACTAATGTAAATTACATTTGTGAAACAGTACAAGTGTTTATATTATATAATCACCCGGACAAGATGTCGCGGAACTCTGCCACCTATAGGTAGCTGTTACAGTGGTAGTGACACGTAGAGCCAATTCGTCTTCTTTTACGACCTGCCTGGTAGAACGGCAACTGGTCTGTTCTTTAAAAGAGCCTGGACCCACACGGCGGGGGTAGAAAAATAAAACTTATTTTCTCAAATATAGCCCACTAGCTGACCCGCGCAGCTTCGTCCGCGATTATATTAATAAGTCATCCAAATAGCTTTTAATAAAAATTTCATCCCCTATTTCAGCCCTCCAGGGACAGATTTTTGAAAAAAAATAGCCTATGTTTGACTCCCAACTATATCCATGCCAAATTTCATGAAAATCGGTCCAGCGGTTTAGCCGTGAAAGCGTAACAGACAGACAGACAGACAGACTTTCGCATTTATAATATTAGTATGGATGTGAGCTAATTTCATAATAACTTAACAGAATTCAACCAAAATGAAAACTTTCAAAGGAACAGTATGATATTCTTCGTAAACTTCCTCTTCCGATAACAAATATCTACACAATCCATTTACTGTATCAACTCACTTACGGAAGTTCAATTAAATCTGCAGTTGGTATTATTGTTTAAAGTTGTAAAGAGCAGCGACTGCTCGTGACAGCGCCGCCTATTGTGGACTGGAGATCCGTACGCGCCGTGAAGACTTTGACTTGTTTGTTTTAAGTTAAAGATGGCGGCGATTTATTCATTTGTTAAGTAGTTTTAAAAGTATACCGCGGAATTTCCCCCGTTTGTTAACTTTTTGTTTTTTGATGTTGGTCCAGAATAGACCATCTGCTATTCTGCCAGGCAGTTCATACGAGGCAAACGATTGCTTATGACAGTCACTAACATTGTCGTTAGTAGGTGGTAGAGTTCTGCATTGTCTTACCCGGTCTGGACCAGTATTTTACCTATTCCTGCCGCAATAGTCTCTGCTTGTCACTGTCGTGTTCCGGTTTGGATAGTAAGGTAGCCGGTAAAGTTGTGCATGTGACATTATACTCCGCCCCCAGGATAATAACGTACTATTAACATCTTTGGTATCCATAGGCGATGATTGACTTGTTCGCTATCTTATAAAAAAAAATGGAATATGTGAATGATTTATTTTTAGCGAATCTACCACATTTTCTCTTAAACTTTTTTCGAAAGCTCGGTGATTTCAAATGAGTATAATCAAAATACAGCGTGTGACGGGACGGTCTGCCGAAAAATTAAGAAAACAATTCTATTTTTATGTGCTAATCATGACGGAAATTCCCTTTTTTGTGGGAAATGTAAAAAACACTGGCGAGACTTCATACATGGTTTTTTTTAGTTATTACTTTAAAGTTTAATATATTTCATAAAACTCTTTATCAACTACCTATACGCATTTAATAAATATTTTTTAATCTTGGAGAATAGTAGCTTAATAAAGTCGAAATATAGGTAAGGTTAACGTAAATACTTAGTTCTCTCCTTAGTAGTTTGTGTTTAGGTTTTATTTGTATATCATAAGATAGCAAACAAGCATCAAATCGAAGATGTTAATGGTGTGTTGCTATATTGTGGCGAAGTCTAACGCACATGCATAAGTTCAGGAATAGGTAAGCCGATGATTGTTATCACCCGGGCCGGGCTAGACAACGCAGAATTCTACCACCTAGTAGCCACGATGGCAGTGACTTGCACAGCCAATCGGTCGTCTTTTACGACGTGCCTGACAGAACATTGGTAGTTGGTCTATTCTTCAACGGAGTCCGGATCAACACGTGAAAGATACTTATATCTTTTTTAAGTGTCTTTAATAAAAACGTAAAAGTAAACGCGCGCGAAAAAATACCGATTTTGTTTTAGCCAATCAAAACAGCTTGTTCCTTTTCCCCGCGCCTCAGATTACTGACAGAATGAATTTAGATCAAGAAACACACATTATTAGTCTAGTGTAGATTGTCAATGTAATATAGGTGCTAACCAATTTAAAAAGCAGACAATATCATGGCATAACGGTTAGCATTTAATTACATTAAAGTGTAATGGTTCTTTTGCTTCCAACTCCCATAACTTGCGCCACATTTAGAGCCTTTGCGCTCTTTTCAAAATGAAAAACAACGATATGACCCGCTTTGTCCGCTACTTCCTTTGTCTCTAACAAGATACTTATCTTGTATTTACTCGTTACCTGTTGTTCTCCAACTTTTTCAATAAGCCTTCAGTTTGTATTAGCGGTATAATGATGTCATAATGCTAAGAAAGAACCCGCAAGAAGCAATTTACCCGAACCGCATTTCTGATTAACCGATCCTTGAAACTGCTACGCCTTTGTTGGAAGCATATTTTAAAATACAATACTGAAACCTTATAGTGGACAAGATATTCATTGATAAATCCTGAAGAACTTTTATATAAAATATAAACATGATTTAATGAAATTTTGAATTGTATATTATAATAATAAACTTTCATATCCAGCGAATAAACTAATATTATAGTTGTGAGTCTGTCTGTTATGCTTTCACAGCCAAACCGATTTTGATAAAATTTGGCGGGGAGATAGTTGAAGATTTGGAGTCAAATATGAGCTCACTTTTCTTTGAAACAGTAACTCTTTAGAGGCTGAACAGTATTAAATTGTCTATAAAACAACATTTTTTTTTTTTTAATATCATAAGATAGCAAACAAGCAGATGGGTCTCCTGATGGAAAGAGTCAACCATCGCCTATAGACACCAAAGATGTTAATGGTGCGTTGCTATCTTGTGGCGAGGTCTAATGCCACATGCATAAGTTTACCGGCTACCTTACCCTCCAAACCGGAACACGACAGCGACAAGCACTGACGCTATTGCGGCAGGAATAGGTAAGGCGGTGGTACCAGATCCGGGCGAGACAATGCAGAACTCTACCACCCAGTAGCCACGATGGCAGTGACTCGATAGCCAATTGGTCGCCTTTTACGACCTGCCTGGCAGAACGGCAGTTGGCCTATTCTACAAAGGAGGCCGGGACCAACATGTTCATCTTATCGCAGGTGTTCCAGTAAGCTTGTTAATAAATAAAATGAAAAATTTATATCTTAAGATAGCAAATAATAAGCTTTATTAACTTGTGGAAAAGGATATCTAATTATCGACTTATTACATCAATGATGTTAAAAAAGCGTCTCTGTCTGCATTACAAAGATATAATAACACATTACGTATACGTATATACGTATACGTAATGTGTTATTATATCTATACGTATACGTACATATGTACGTATACGTATACGTAATAATATATAAAGATTTTCTATCATGTTCGTTTGTCCGTCAGGCTATAAGACTCTGGAGTGCACTCCCTGCTGATGTTAGGAGGGCAGATTTAAGGTATTTTTTTTAAACGGCAAGTCAAAAATCTTTACTTGGGCATTGTTCCTGATTGATTGCTTATATACTTATATAATTTTATTTATGTATTTGCTGCTGTGGTATAAAGACATAAAATAGTATTTATATAATATATATTGGTAACTGTGTATTTTAGTATATGTTTTAGTATATATTTTTCTATAGTTATGAGTATATGTATTTTATTCTTATATATTGTATTATTTGTATTCATGTAAATTCAATATGTGTATTTATTTACATAATTATATTATATATAAATGTACGTTTTAATTATGTGTTTTCATTGGGTGAGTTTTGTTTTCACATAACTAGTGTGTTCAACTAGTACTACAATAAGTTTCAATTTTTATTTTCTTCTTTCTATGTGCACCCCTTGTGCCCTCTCTGTACTCTTTGGAGGTTGACTGGCAGAGAATACTCTTGGGCGTTAAGTCTAACTGTGCCAAAGTATGTGTGCTAAATTTAAATAAATAAATATTATGTACTAATATGACCAGATTCCTCTAGCAATCGAACCAATGCCGAAAACTAAAATATTATCCAAATATCAGATATAATTTCTTCATAATTTCTTCTAGGGTCGTACTTGCATCTATCGTCACAAAGCTTCGCGCAATGACACGATACATACAGATGTGATCGGCTTGTATCGGCTATCGATGCAAACATGCCGACTGCGTATGGCTTATCGTGCGGTAGGCGGTACGTCAAAGGGTTTTAGCGCGCTAACATATCGCGCTGCGTGTTCAGACTAGCGTTGTTCATTTCAGCCGTTACTTTCGACCAGTTCAAACGTATGCGGGTGGTTGTGTAAATTAGAGTGTAACGAGCCCATCATACCACGGGTTTCAAAAAATGTTGATCAGAAAAAAAGGCATTTTTAGTAATTAATTGTTAACACACATGTATATGTAAAGAAAATCATGGTCCATAGTAATTCGTTTGAAAATGTTTTCAGCCTTTTCATTTTGAATCACGATAGTTCGTGCAAAATATCTTTGCCGCTAACATGACCACAGCTTACATCGTGATATTCTTTTAGTATCAAATCATACGAAGGTTCGGCGCATATTACTACGGAACGATAGACACAAATGCGGACCCAAATTACATGTTCAGTATGTACACTCTAACGTATTTATGATGGCGGAGTTTTTTCTTTTACTATTTTACGTCATTATTGTTAATTTATTATTATTTTTTACTTTTATTTTAGGTTTCCGGCTTTATAAATTCCCGTTTCAATTTCTAATTCTTTTACTATAAATAATATTATGGTCAGAAAATTAAGAGAAAATCTATAGGTAATTGGCAAATATTCAAATGTTCGAAAAAATGAAAGTCTTTTCTGTAAATCAAACTGTGGATTTTTTTTCTATGTAAAATACATAACTATAATAAATTATATGAGTATAATATTTTTTTTTATGCTGTTAATTGGTTTGGACTTCATTATTTGAATATAAAGCCAATCAAAAACAACACACACGTCAGTCGATCTAATGGTCGAGTTAAAGGCAACGTCTCTCGACTCAAGTGCTCTCTAACTGTAGTGCTCTTCATTGTACCTCTCCGAAGCCATTACCGTATTTATCCGATACCATTTAATCTTTTCCTCGATTTTATAGCCAACTTTAAATATGTTTTTTATGTTAACGAAGTTAAAATCTTATCTTTTTAAAAATCGAGATTAACAACCCTTTTGCTTCAACGGAGCATATGTAATTATTTTATCAACCAGGCTTAGTTTCCATACTGTATATCCTTATACTGTGTCACTATTGTTTTTTGTATTATTGTTTTATTTTTCTAATCTAAATACAGTATGTTATAAAGTCTAGACCTTTGTCAATTTGAAAAGCCTGTTTAAAATATATGCAGTAAAAATAGTGTTGTTATAATTACGAGAATGCTATTATTGCCTATAACTGAGGCAACACTTAGACCATAATAATTGTAATTTGTCGTTTTGCATGTATTTAGTGTTTGTCTTGTTGGCAGTAGTCAATAAATAAATAAATATTTTTTTTTAATCTTTAATAATGCCGTAATCTTTAATGTCGTCAATCAAGCCGGCGTTCCTAGCTGAGTAGGCCGAAAATAGTAAGACCGTACGTTCTTTCCGTAATACGTACGCAATGATATGTCGCGAACACATTTTATAATTCACTTCACTTCAGGAAGTGTGAGTGTGAAGTGAAGTATAATATTAATCCATAAAAATAGTTACGAGCAGGAATTATGTACACATGAAACAAATACATAGTTGCTGAAGGATACTTCACACAAAAATACATTATTTTTGTTGGATGCATCACAGACGAATGCGTAGTTCTTATTGAATGCATTAAAGATACATGCATTATTTTATATCATAAGATAGCAAACATGTAGATCTCCTTGTGGAAAGAGACAACCATTGCCTATAGGCACAAAGCCAAGCCAAAAGCGTCTCATGTGGTGGGATGGTTTTTCTACATGCATAAGTTTACCGGCTACCTTACCCTCCAAACCGAAACAGTAAGCTACATACAAATATTCTCAAACTCAGATAAGACGTTGCACAACTCTACTATCTAGTATTTACGATGGTAGTGACACGTATAGATAATCTTTTGCCTATTACGAAGCGTGACTGCATTATTTAACACTTCGCATGGTTTATTCTTCAAATAAATATTTAATCTCATCGTATTTTTTATATTACATAGCAAATAAGAAGATAGATCACTTAATGAAAGGAGATAATTATTACCATTAAACAACAAATATGTTAATGTTGCATTCAGATTCGTGTAGATGGGGGTCAACGCCATACAGTAAACTGGATCTTTAACCCTTCAAACCGGAACAGAATAGTAAAAATGGTTGCAGCAGGAATAGGTAATGCAGTGGTACTAAGTCCGAATACTACCACCTAGTCACTAGTCGTGATGTTACAGATATGTATATGTATTAGCATTTTTCTAGATACAAGTTAAAAGCAGATCGGAGTATAATTAGATTTTGAATATATAAAAGCCAGTTTACGAGTATTACGACAGTTGAATAAATTCAAAATGTGTAACGAGCCTAACCTTAATCACTTTATAATTATTCCAAACTTCTCGCAGATGGAAGAGGGGAACTGTTCGCTATGTTTTGTTACCCCCTTTTAGAACAATGAATTGTCATAAAGGGCCGTATAACAAGCATAACAATAACAGCTAGCTTTGTCTCTCACGTATGTGAACCTGAATGAGGAAAGGAGGTGATATTCAAATCAACTGAAGTCTGTAATTCAGAATCGTATTAAGGTGTTCTGTGAAAGTTTTTGACACTTTGTGTCGAGTGTAGAAGAGTTTTTATTTTGTATCGTTGGTTAGCAAACAAGCAAATGATGGCTCTTTTCATGAAATGAGAAACCATCGCCTATAGACACCAAAAATCATAACGGTGCGTTGCTATTCTTATAGCAAAATAGCAATATTATGTAAAGCATAAATTTCTCTGCTACATTCCTCTCTATACTTGAATATGACAATGACAAACATTGACACTATTGCGGCAGAAATATGTAAGTCGGTGACACAAAATCCGGGTAAGATATTGCGGCACTCTACCTTATATTAGTCATGGCGGCAGTAACATGTATGTCTGCCGTCTTTTACAAAGTGCCTGATAAAATGGCAGATGGTCTAAATATTTTTCAAATGAGCCTAAACCAGTAAGAAGAAGTTATGTGAAAAGAAGGTTTACATGCGGAGGAAACAATGCAAGTCTATCTGAAAAGTAATTCATAACATTTTATCTTAATCGCCTCTGTGGTCTAGTGGTCCAGTGTTGGCGTTGACCACACGAGGTCCCGGGTTCGATTCCCGGGTCGGGCAAATTAAAAAAAAAGTGTTTTTTCAGTTTTCTGAGAAACACAAAGTTGCCCGGGATTGGAAAGTGCCCGGTTGGCGATAGGCTTGCCACCTATCACATTTGTGGGACCCAGTATCTTCGGCTAATCGTGGGTGCACTTGTTGTACCTCTGCCTACCCCTTCGGGGATATGGGCGTGAAGATACTTTTTATCTTAATCTGGAAGGTATTTGGGAATTAGTTCCTCAGCGAATCATCCATTCACCTTCCTCAGAAATTAGAAGTGCTTTATTCAATAAAAAATTTCACAAGTTATTTTGACGCGTCAACAATTTTTATTTGCTACTGCCGAATCGGAAACGCAGCTACTCACTAAGAAGACTTGGCGGACGAAGCTCAGCGGGCTTGGGTTTTTTCATGTCATTTACATCAGGAGACATTTTTTCTTATATATTCTATGATATTAAAAAAATGACCTAAGATTTCTGACATACTAATAGACAAATGTTTATCTATTTCTTGTACAGGGCGCTAAGCAACATATAATTTAGTTCAAAATTAAAAAGTACATAGGGACCTTCCCTAAGAAATGAGTTTTCTATACATATATTACTATACTAATATTATGAATGCGAAAGTCTGTACACTTGTCTGTTTGTCTGTCTACCTTTTATGCTTTTACGGTTGAAATGATGAGCTAATTTGCATGAAATTTGGAAATAAGATAATTTATGAGTCGGGTTCTTTTTCCTGCCTATCTGTCATTTTTGTTTATACGGGGTAATTTCTGGAACGACTTGACCTATTTTGATGGAATTTTCAGTAAAAAGATGGAGCAAAAGAGGAGTATATAGGGCAAGACATAGGATACTTTTGACCCGAGTGGGCAAAAGAAAGTTGTAAAAATTGAATAAGGCGAACGAAGTCACAAGTAATAGCTAGTTAAAAAATTGTAAGCCGGTTGCAGGCCATCCCTGAAATTTCCCACTGAATTGAGGTAATTTGAGCTCAGAGGCAAAAACTATACCTAAGCATAGATGTTTAACTCAGAGCTCAAAAATTTAAAGGTTGTATAATTGACAGTATTTTAATTTTTGAAAAGCTGTATATTTCCAAAATGTTGACTGATTTGAACTCTTGAATGCATACTGAATGTAATTTTTGATTTACGAAATTAATCGCAGTTTTTTTTTAAGAACAAGAGCTGTTTAGACTTTGTAAACAATTGGTAAATTAATCTGGAAGTTATATAAAAAAATATTGTTTCGCCGAATTGTTTTTTTCAAAATTTATCCAAATTAACCAGGCCGAATCGGTTCAGATTTTCAGAAAGCTTAAGTTATGTGGAACTTATGAAATACCATACAGCTGACTTATTCGACTAAAGAGTACTTACCGACAGATATACTTAACTGACGTCATCATAAAAATATCGCCTCTGTGGTCTAGTGGTCCAGCGTTGGCGTTGACCACATGAGGTCTCGGGTTCGATTCCCGGGTCGGGCACTTAAAAAAAGTGTTTTTTCAGTTTTCTGATAAACACAAAGTTGCCCGGGATTGGAAAATGCCCGGTTGGCGATAGGCTTGCCACCTATCACATTTGTGGGATCAAGTATCTTCGGCTAATCGTGGGTGCACTTGTTGTACCTCTGCCTACCCCCATCGGGGATACGGGCGTGAAGATACTTTTTTTATTATAAAAACAGTCGAAAAATGTTCCTGTGACCTCAAACCCTGGAGATTGATTGAAAACTCGGTTTTCAAAAATTAGTGATAAATCAGTAAATTCCTTATACTAACACCTATATACGCATTTTTATATGTTTAAATTTTGGAAAACCTATACAATTTTTATTGGTAACTTGTAAATCGCTATTTGACAGCAAGCAACCGTTATTTTTCTGATATCCTATACCAAAAACCAATACATATAATATGACCAATAACAACTCTAAAAAGACACGAAAAAAGAGATAGTTTTTAAATTATTCACCAAAAATTTGAATAGACGACGAAACAAAGCGTAACCGGGAATGAAAAATATTGAATTTCAGAGTACCCGCCGAGCGCTGTAATATTAATGCTGGATCCCAAGCTGGAACGCAATAAAAACAAACAAATCGCACGTGAAATAATACTGTGAGCTTTGCCAGCGCCCCACGGGAATTTATTCTGATGCTCTAAATCCTTATTTATATGATATCGTAATAATTCATCCGGAGCCTACTTGGACGCGCTATTTTCTTGGCTAATGTCGGCCGAAAAAAGTGTCAGGCGTTATTTTATATGCTTAGAGATTTGCAAATCATTGAGGCTGACAATTTTCCTTGCTATGCTTATTTAGTTAGAGTTGCTACAAGCAATTCTCTTACATCTCCCATATGTTGATTTGGGCCCCTGCTGGCTCTGGAAGAATAGACTATCTACCCTTCTGCTAGACAGTTTGTAAGAAACGACCGATTGACTATATACTAACAACTACTATCATGACTACTAGGTGACAGATTTCTTGCTTTGATTGAATTGAATTGAATTTTCTATTTTCCGCGAACTATTTTATGTGACTTTTCTCCGTGTTGGTTCCGGGCTCCTCTGGAGAATTTTTTGGCGACCGAGTGGCTATCCGCGTCACTATAATCGTGGCTACTAGGTCATTGTCTCACCCAGGTCTGGCCGCTTTATTTAGTTTTGCCGCAATAGCGTCATTGTTTGTCACTGACGTGTTCCGGTTTGAGGGTAAAGTAGCCGGTAAACTTACGCATGTGCCATTAGACCTCGCCACAAGATAGCAATGCACCGTTAACACCTCTGGTGTCTATAGGTGATGGGTGACTCTTTCCATCAGGAGACCCATCTGCCTGTTTCCTATCTTATAAAAAAAGACTTCCTCGATGCCACAAAAAAATACAACGGTTTAATAAATGGATAAAACTCACTGAAAGAGGAGCCCAGTGGCACAATTATCCATCCACATATACCACACATTCACCTACATTGGCAGCTTACATAAAAGCACAGAATTAATGCACTCATCGCTTTTAAAGTCGCTTTGAATGAGATTCGTTTCTCCTAAATATCAGAAATCAGAAATAATTTATTCAATAAAACTTTTTACAAGTTATTTTGACACGTCAACATAGTTTTTTTAAAAACTACTACCGGATCGGAAATGCGGCTACACACTGAGAAGATCCGGCGGAAGAAACTCAGCGGGCTTGTCTTTTTTTCATATCATATATTTTTTTACAATATCACAATATTACAAAAAATATGAGATCGGTATGGAGAGCAATTAATCCTCGCTTTTTTGTCTTCTAAATAATCAGAGATTTTATAATATCCTTTTTTAAACAGTTTCGTTTTAACACATTTTTTTATATTTATTGACTGGTAGAGCTCTTATAGTTGAGGGAAGTTTATTGCAAAAGCATATACATTGCCCCATAAAAGAGTTACTTATTCTGTGGAGACGAGATGTATGCACAACAAGATTGTTTTTGTTCCTTGTATTAAGTGAGTGTATCTGTACATCACCATTTTATTTAAAAAGCAAATATTTTTACGAACATACATCAAGTTCTCAAATATATATTGCGATTTAACAGTTAGAATTTTTTTCGCCGTGTTGGTCCCGACCTCCTTTGTAGAATAGGCCAACTGCCGTTCTGCCAGGCAGGTTGTAAAAGGCGACCGATTGGCTATCGAGTCACTACCATCGTGGCTACTAGGTGGTAGAGTTCTGCATTGTCTCGCCCGGGTCTGGTACCACCGCCTTACCTATTCCTGCCGCAATAGCGTCAGTGCTTGTCGCTGTCGTGTTCCGGTTTGGAGGGGAGGGTTTGGACAGACCGGCGGTTGACTGTACTCAAACAGGTGCTGGTTCGAGAAGGGAGGAAATAGCGGGAAAGCAATTAACCTGGACTCTTCCAAAGTTTATACACCACACTTTATCTTCTTAAATTACTTACTAGGAGACCGGACCAAGAGTATAGGAGGAATAGGAGATTTAGCGGAAGCGGGTTTATATAGCGATACCAATTGTAATGTAATGCTTAAACACGAATCTATAATGTTTTATTACACGCGAATGCACCCGATGAGGGGGCATCTTAAGGTCATCAATGGTGTCAACCGGTGGCGTAATACAACCGTTACTCGCTTGAGCTTTACGAACAAAGATAGTTGTCCTCACCAGCGCAGTATACCGATCTGATAACGATAGGTTTTTTTTTATAGCCAGGAACGACAACTTAATATATCTACTCATTTAAGACACGGAGGTATCTGTAAATCATCACTAGACTCCAAACTACCGATAAACTGTTTAACTGAGTGCTAAGTGTAAGTTTTTCTTTTCGAATTCGATCGTGAGCGCGTTTGGAGTTTACTAGGAATTTGTATGTGATTTGTACAGCGCCACCTAGTGGTAAAGGTGAGAAACCAGTTTACCACTAGGTGGCGCTGTACAAATCACATACAAATTCCTAGTAAACTCGAAACGCGCTCACGATCGAATGCGAAAGGAAAAACTCACAATTAGCACTCTGATCTGAGGATCGACCCCAGTACCTCATCATCTTATCCAAATAGACTGACTATGACTACTAAAGGCGGAAATTTTTGATGATGCATTACGTCGATTACGTCGATTGTACTGATCGCTAGGTATGCATACGCATAACTAGTTAAACGTACTCATTTAACTAGTTATACATGTGTATACCTGTGAATTTCATCTGTAAAGATGAACTCATTTAACTAGTTATACGTGTGTATGTATACCTAGCGATCAATACAATCGACGTAATCGATCATATAGCAAAGAAGAATTTCCCCACGTCGAGCCTGTCGACACTAGCTCAGTGGTGGAGCGTCCCAGCTTTAGGGTGACTGTCGCAGGTCTAATCCCTGCGTTTTTAAAGTTTTTCCAGATTTTCCAAGCACGGTGTGAGTGCTATAATACAAAAATATCTGGGTAGTGTAACTTTCTATAAATAAAAGATTTTTTTAAATCAGTTGATCAATTTTTAAGTTAAATTGTAAAAAAACAAGCAAATAATCAAACGTTTCTGTTTATAATATAATTCAGACAAATAATTTTGCATGCCAGCTTTAGTCAAATACTCGATACTACCAATAGTATTATATATACGTACAATTATTGCGATAATTAATGATTAATTAATTCTCCAAAACCTAGTTATATAGCTCATATGTCGATCACTCTTGTAACCTATACGCGTTACATATCTGCTTGTAAAATATAGATAAAAAAAATGTACAATAAACTCACACAATGTAACATCCAATGTATGGTGGATCTAAAAGTTGTGCTCAACGTTATCACGTCGTAAACTAAAAATAACGACAGCTCTGTGTCGCAAACTGTACGTGTATAAACTTTTATTTTATCTGGAAGCGCTTTTAATTTATTACCTATGCCACTTTATTATAAAAACGGTCAATTTAACTTGGTTTAATATTTTATATAAAAACTTTCACTTTTTAAGTGCATAACATTGTACGGGTTAACTGCGTATAAGACTACATAGTGTAGGACACACAGACACCATAAATACTAACAGACGCAGTGTTATGCGTAAAATGCGTAGCCGCTCATGTGAGCAAATGTATGTAAATATCAAACGCTTTTAGATACGTTATATCGTATAAGAGCGGGCAAACGAGCAGGAGGTGCACCTGATGGTAAGTGATCACCGCCGCCCATGGACATCCACAATACCAGAGGTCTTGCAGCTGCGTTGCCGGCCTTTTAAGAATGAGCAAGCTCTTTTATCGAAGGCCCCCAAGTCGTATCCGTTTGGAAACACCCCTGTCGATAATTGGTTCCACAACAAAGTAGTGCGAGGCAAAAAGTGTCGAGAAAAACGCACAGTCATTTATCATGTCAAATTAAAATTAATGCTTAAGTAATACCTCTGGAATGATTGTATTTCATCGGTATCATAACGTGTAAGTGCAAGCGACATTGATATCCTAAGAAATTGCCTAGAAAGGCATATGCAGTTTAATCCGTGGTAGGACTATTTACTAATAACTAATATATAGCCATAGTATATAACTGATAAAAATATAACAAAGAAGATTACTTAACTTTATAGTAAATCTAAACTAAATATTGAAATATCCAAAAGATATTTTCACCGCGCAACAGGCGCGTGTCTTGAATTACACGTGCTGCGCCAGAAAATTGCAATTTGTAAACAATAGATTCGATCGATATCTATGCAAGAGTGGCAGTTCTTAACATTTTTATTGAAAAAGTATGTTGAAATTTAGGTACCTATTTTTCTGCATATTTGATATTAGAATCGAGTATTAAAAATGTTATTATGTGCAAACTTTTACTAGTCAACCTATAATATACATGTATCTCACAATGTTGCTTAGGAAATGCAATATGTAAAATGTCATGCACGAGAAAAAACTGATAGAATATTGCCTTCCTAGTTTAGAAACATACCATTTCCAGGAAAATATCTACCACTGAGAGCTGACAACATTTGTTTATTCAGTAGATTTACGCCAACCTTGTGTTTGTATAAAATATTTGCTTAGATATGTCAATGTCACGTTTATAAAAGTCTCGTAGCTCGGAAGAGGCTGTATAAATCGGAACTGATTGGCGATATATGTAAATTAATTAAAAAGTGTTTTGTAAAACATTAAAAGTGTATGAAAGTGTATATGATTAGTGTTTCACCCTTCATAGAGTGAAGTGCAAATTGACTCTCCTGAGAAAGCTTCGGTTGCGAAGTAAAACGTGCGTTGAGTACATAATTTGTGTGTGCGTTTGCTTCTGAAGCGGAAAAAGTGTGTGAGGTGGACTAAATTGTGCCGCTGTAATCTTATCTAATTTCCAGACTTTGGATAAGTTTGCTCCATTCCTTACACTACCTTTCGTTTTACTTGCATCACAGCAGTTCCATTACTTTTTGAAATAAGCAGATAATTCACCTGATTGTAACAAACAAACTTAGCTTATATCTATATACAGACACCAACGACGTTAATGGCTCGTTGCTATTTGTGTGGTAGAGATACATATACTGCCGTAAAAGGATACGTTACTTAACACGCTGTAAAGACAAGCCCTAATGCTGGTATCTACGACAGAAATAAGTAACGTGGTGATATCAAACGCGGGCAAGATATTGCAGATTTCTATTATCTAATATAATATTTACAAACAAGATCAAACGCCTTCGGTAAATTTCCTTTCGGTTGTTTTTCCTTAAATGTAGTGATGTTATATCGTGAAAGCAATGAACAATATCTGCAGTAGGGCGGAGTAGATTATGAAACAGTGCCGAATTATTAATTAAACCAACTGCATTGCGGGTGCCAATTTTTCACCTTCTCGAGTGGCCATTGAAATTCTAACGCTCCCATTATATGACATGATGGAGTGCGATGACAAATGAAAGTCAATCCGTTTCATTAAACTCGGAGGGTCGTGAGCGAAAGTTTTAAAACTTTCTCACCCATCTGGTGCTAATGTATCCGAGTTTTTACGACCAGAAATTTCGTTAACCTAACTCGTTTTTGTCACGCAATCCGATTGTAATAATTATAAACAGATATTTTATACTATTTAGTTGAAACGGTTGGCGTGATATGGATCTATCAGTCCATAGGCTATTATAATACTACGCAAACAAATATAATTAGTTTCATGTGTTTCGAGTTGAGTAAAGATTACAAATTACAAGTGATTAAAAAAATCTTTAGGTATACGGAACATGACTTACTTGTACGTAGATGGTAGAATTCTGCAACGTCTTGCCCGGATTCTGATACCATCTTACCTATTCCCGCCGCAATAGCGTCAGTGCTTGTCACTGTCATCTTCTGGTTTGGAGCGTAAGGTAGCCGGTAAACTTATGTAATTGCACCATCCTGCCACACGAATAGCCATATACCATTAACATACTTGATGTCTATAAGCGATCTTGTCTCTTTCCAGTAAGAGAGCTGTGTTTGTAATATCTTATCAAAAAATAAATATGTAATTATAATAAATTAAAATTAAAAATTATTTATTCACTATGTGATACAACTTAAAATACAGTAAGTAATACAGTAAGTAAATACAGTAAGTATAATTAGCAATTTTTTAAAGAGATAAAAAAATTGGGCATGTATATTTAAACGTGTATGTGTGTGTGTATGTGTGTGATTATTTGCATACGTAAGGCTTTACAAGCTTGGTTAAACATTCTCCCATCGACGTCATTATAATAGTAAATTTTAGTATTAAAATAAAATTGTAAAAAATATTCAGAAATGCCAATAATAAATATTATATATATATATATATATATATATATATATATATATATATATATATATATATATATATATATATATATATATATATATATATATATATATATATATATATATATATATATATATATATATATATATATATATATATATGTGTGTGTGTGTGTGTGTGTGTGTATTCGTCAGATTCCCAGAATCATATACTACTACTTTTTTATATCAAAATAGCAGATAGGTCTCCTGATGGTAAGAGTCAACCATCGCCTGTAGACACCAAAGATGTTAATGGTGCTATCTTGTGGCGAGGTCTAATGGCACATGCATAAGTTTACCAGCTACCTTACCCTCCAAAACGGAACACGACAGTGCCAAGCACTGACGCTGTTGCGGCAGGAATAGGTAAGGCGATGGTACCAGACCCGACCGAGACAATGCAGAACTCTACCACCTAGTAGTCACGATGGTAGTGACTCGCATAGCCAATCAGTCGCCTTTAACGGCCTGCCTAGAAGAACGGCAGTTGGTCTATTCTTCAAAGGAGCCCGGAACCAACACAGGGAAGCGATCAAAAAATAAGATAACCAACCGATCTAATCCATCGAAAATATGGGTTATGTTTTTTTCTTTCTTGCGCAATTGGGTAAATATATAGCATAAGTCACTCTCACGCTTTAGACGAATCCTGTGACGCAGATGATTCTGTACAATGGTAAAGTATTATTACAATACAGAATTACAGTCCACTCTTCACACACTATCTTTATTTAAAACAGTAATTAATTTTTCTGTGCGAGTCTATGTGACTGAACTCCGATTCTCTATGTTTGTTATTAAATAATTATATAAAAATTTAAACCGGTAGGCAGTGTCGCAATTAGGTTCAGGTAGTATCCTACATAACTTTTTTACAACTACATTGATGAACTAATTTTGATGACATTGAAAAACCGGGGACTATTTTTTTAAATCAACACATAAAAAGATGACCTCTGTGGTTTAGTGGTCTGATGTCGGTGTTGACCACGTGAGATCACGGGTTCAATTTCCGGGTCGGGTAACTCTAAAATGTGTTTTTTCAGTTTTTTGAAAAAAAAATCTTTCCCGGGATCTTGGTTTTGTCTTAAAAGTTTATTTTTTTTACAGCTGAGAGGGACTTTATTTTATTTGATATAAATTGCAACTTAATTTTTACGCATTTCCGGAGAAAAAGAGTTGACTGATGACCAGGCGAACAGACAAACAGACGGACAACGAAATGATCTTATAAGGGTTTTCCTTTATGAGGTACAGAACCCTAAGAAATGAAAACATATAATTAAACACGTGACCTGATGATTCGACTTCAAATCCAATGAAACAGAGGTGAATCATTATGTTTGACATAACTTATCAACATCTCGAAATAATCTTAAGCATCCAAGCATATCTTAAAGATAAACGTATTCAATATATTTACTGTAAGTCCAGTTTTATTTCAAGTTACAAAATGGCTGCTCTCAAACTTATAGTCCTGGCTTTTGTCCTGTTTTTTGTCGATGTTTGTAAGCCAGACAGTTTGCTGGTAGGTTCCAGTGCTAATGGACGACTAGCTTACGTGAACAACGTTAAACTTTCTGCTATACCATTGAAGACACGAACTAAAACTGTTTTTTATAACGGCAATGATACTATAAAGGTACAGTATTTTATTTTTTTATTTATTATATTGTATATAAATATAAATTAAATGTTGCATACATTGAAAACGGCTTTATAGATTTTGATAAAGTTTTGTATCGCTAGATAGTATATAACAAAGTCGCTTTCTTTGTCTGTCCCTATGTCCCTATGTATGCTTAGTTAGATCTTTAAAACTACGCAACAGATTTTACTGCGGTTTTTTTCAATAGATAGATTGATTTTTGAGGAAGGTTTAAGTATATAAACGTTTCCAATATTCCTATGGGAACATAAGCTACGCGGGTGACCGCGGGCAGGTCGCTAGTATTTTATAAAGTACAAGCGGCCCGCCCCGGCTTTGCACGGGAAAAAAATGATTAAAATTGATCCAGTAGTTTTGATTTATTCATTACTGCCCGTGGCTCGCACGCGTTAAATTTGGAGTAAAACAATTCCCCTTTCCCTATACCATGAAGATTTCCTGCTATCTTTGGAATATCTAAATTAATATAGGTACTACATTTTTAGTTTTTACATTTTAACTTATTTCTTTTATTTTATAACAGACTTTCAGAGCAGCAGCTAATATCAAAATATTATTTGAAGAAATCACAGTACTGAAAATGCTGTATAAAGCGTGACCGATTTGCAAATATATAGTTTTATTAAAAAAGTGTTTTTTTTTAAACAACTCAAGTGCACAGACGAAAGCATAAACAAGCACAAAATTTTATGATGTTTTACCGTCTTTTTGTTTGCATATCATACAAAAAATCATATGCATTTTTGTTAATGTTTCACATTAAATAACTAAATGAATGAAATACTCCATTAACTCAAATGCAAATTCAACAAATATTCCCGTCGGTCTAACTTAACAGCTATTCTATAAATTACTTGGTAATAAAATAACTATCCAAGTGAGTCCAGCATCGGTAGACATTTCAAATCTAATCATATTAATTAATTAGTTTTGCCAACCTAAGAAACTCTCGCTGTTATTTTGAGTAATAGAAACACGGCAGCGTTCAGCCCGTTGGTTGAGTGGTTAGTGATCCTGACTGTACCATCAATGGTAGGGATGCAACATCGCTCATGAAAACATCGATATTAAGACATAAAGAACATGGGCAAGACTTCATACATCGTTTCTTTTTAGTTATTATCTTAAAGTTTAGTATATTACTTAAGATTCTATATCAACTCCTTAACTTATCCACATTTAATAAATATTTTTTTAACTTGGGGAATAGTAGCTAAATAAAGTTTGAATTTAGGTAAGGTTAACGTAAACAATCAGTTATCTCCTTAGGAGTCTGTGGTTAGGTATTTATCTTGTCATTGGGTGTCTTCAGTACAACAGTTCTAATCTCAGAAATCTAAGTTAGATTGATAGAATTCTGAGCTAAGATTTTGCGAAAACACTTTGTAAGTACTTAAAAAAAACAAAAAGTAAATTAGCATTAACTATTCTTTAAAACAAAACTAGGGAGATTTTTTATTTGATACTTATAATGGAAATTATAATATATAAAACTATTCCTATTTTAATGAAAATGTAATTAAAGTTTTGTTTTGTTACCATTGTATGGTAACACTTGAATATGATGATAGAATTCAATCAATTTAAAGTCTCAATATTTTTTATATGATTGTTCCTAACGATATATTTTTTTAATTGATTTAAAAATAGTAGAAAATTATTCTAGTTTATCTAATATTCGTCACTCCGAAAGACACGCAAGGGATGTACAAAACGAAAATGGCCTGTGTTCTCTAAAGTGAATCATTGATACTAAAAACATCGATCGATCGATTTCGACTATTTTCAATGTTATTTAATTATATATTTTATACTTGACTTAATTATATATTTTAATCTATGATAATATGGTGATCCGTGAACGGCAAATAACCAATAAAACAATGGCCTGCCGATACACGTGAGCAAAGCGACTGCCTCATTGTGCTCGCCTTAGTATTGCAGAGCGAACGAGAATCTTTGTAGAAAAATCTACACTTGTAACTTGAAAATGTTTATGTGTGTAGCTCTTGATTACAGACGAGGCGGAAGATGTAGGTGTGATAAAACATCGTTAATAAAACATCGCTCATGAAGAACGATATGTCTTCGATATTTATGATTTCAATATCGATGTCAAAGCAACGTTTACGAACGATGTTTAAAAAATCAATATATCGTTTCATCCCTAATCAATGGTGCTCGGTATTAATTCTTGACAGGGACACGCGCATTTGGGTAAAGAATACAGATGTTTGTATTACTGGTTTTGAGTGCTAACTATGTATATTCCGGGATTTATTTCCTTACCTATGCCTGTTATTGTCTATCCTTAGTGAGCGGATGATACTTTGAAAGAAAAAACTATTGACTTAACATATAAATCAGAAATCTGAAATCAAAAGTAATGTATTGAATAAAACTTTTTACAAGTTATTTTGACACGTCAACATATTTTTTAAAACTACTATCGGATCGGAAACGCGGCCCCACACTGAGAAGATCCGGCGAAAGAATTTCGACGAGCTTGTCTTTTTTTCATGTCATCTACTTTTTTTACAATATCACAAGATTACAAAAAATATTTGAGATCGCTATGAAGAGTAATTAATCCCAGGTTTTTTTTGTCTTCTAAATAATTTGAGACTTTATATGTATCCTGTTTTACACAGTTTTGTTTTAATATATTTTTTAAATTTTTTGACTGGTAGATCTCTTATAGTTTCGGGAAGTTTATTATAAAAGCGTATACATTGCCCCATAAAAGAGTAACTTATTCTGTGGAGATCTATAACAATACTAGCAAATTTTCTATGTAAAACTACTAACAGTGAAGTCCTATCAAGTACCAACGATAAATTATATAATGTGTTTCTCTTCTTTCAGGGTATTTCTGTAATAGACAGCACCAAAACAAAGGCAGTAGCGAGAATCACAGCCGGTGGAATAAGTTTTACATACGCTAATATCAAGATGAAGAGTGAACGAGGCGAGCCATTGAATTACCAAATACAAATATTTGTCTAATTAGTATTTTAATCCAAACGCTTAAAAAACACACTGATTGTATAATCAAGCTTAATAAATGTTATATAGTTGTGTATAAAAGCTATTGTTAGGTTAAAATGCATATTACGTTATAAATTTTGATCCCTGGGTCAGTCAATAATATTATTGAGGTTATTTCGAAGTTTTTCTTAAAAATCCAGAATCTCAGTAGCGATTCGGACTTTGGCGGGTAGAGAGACACGGATGAGCACGTAAAGATTCTGATTATTGTTATAAATAGGAGGTAATTGGTATCAGATTGGTAAAGTGCGACGATTGTTCGGATTCAAAAGTTCAAAAACGCATTAAACGTGTCAATACAGTCCTAAAAATTTGAACGGTGACTAATTTGTTTCCAAATTATAGCTAGAAAAATATTTCAGAAAGTTTTTTTGCACAAAAAATTAGAAAACCTATATTATAATCTAATTTTTTATACTCTCCATCGTCGGCACTTGGTGAAACTCCGTCATAATTATTGTTTTATATTTTGCACTTGTACTGTTTCGCAATTCACAAACTATATAATAAGGTTTTATTTTTATTTAAATAGCAAGCCGGTTTCATATTTTACTGCATCACCAGGGCTAAAAACTTAAATTGTCAACAAATACGTTGTATTCGAATGCGTTAATAATGGTCGTTAGATGTAAAATATCGAGTTTGATAGAAAAATATTAATGTTGCCAACCATTATTTCCAAATCACCATTTATTACCATTATTTTTGCTTTAGATTGAGTATTAGTTTAGATTTTATTTGTAATTTTGTATTGTTTTTAATTTGTAATTCGCCTCATTTTTTATCTTCATACTGTGGTGATTTGGAAATAATGGTTGAAAACATTAATATTTTTCTATTAAACTCAATATTTAACATCGACCGACCATTATTAACAATTTTAAATACAACGTATTTGTTGGAAATTTATTTTTTTAGCTCTGATATGTAGCATAATGTGAAACCGGTTGGCTATTTAAAAAAAAATAAATATATATAGTTTGTGAATTGTGAAACAGTGCATGTGCAAAATTTAAAATAATATCCATACTAATATTATAAATGCGAAAGTAACTCTGTCTGTCTGTCTGTCACGCTTTCACGGTTAAACCGCTGTACCGATTTGGATAAAATTTGGTACAAATATAGTTTGAGACCCGAGAAAGGACATAGGATAGTTTTTATCCCGGAAATCCCACGGGAATGGGAACTATGCGGGTTTTAATTTTTAAAAAAATTCCACGCAAACGAAGTCGCGGGCACAGCTAGTATTATTATAAATGCGAAAGTTTAGATGTTTAGATGGATGGATGGATAGATAGACGGATGTTTGTTACTCAACAACGCAAAAAACACTAAACGGATTTGGATGTAATTTTGTACACAGATAGATGATAACCTGGAATAGCACATAGGCTACTTTTTATCCAGGAAAAATGAGTTGTTCCGGCGGGATTTACTAAAAACTCTTGTAATGCAGCCATTTAATTCATAAATAAAGTTTAAAAAAGAACACGTCATATCGTTTTTTGTTAGTAACTCCAAGACTATTTAATTATTTAGAAATTGAAAACTTCTAAATAATTAAATAGTCTTTACTAATTACTACTAATTACTAAAAAATACTAATAACTTTTTGTGAACTTTCAAAAGTTTTTATAAACAAAATAAATAACTTTTAAAAAGTTTTATAGCGTCATCTTGTTAATTGTATATACTAAGAGGCTTCAAAACACGAAACAATTTTTGGTTGATAATTAAAAAAAAATTCATTACCAACTCTATCAATATCTATCATTTTTTGTTTTACAATATTATTTTTATAATTAAAAAAATGAAAAAATATAACTAATTTTAATTAATGTTACATTGAAATGAGTAATGAATCGTTTATATAATTAAAATAAAACTCGTTTAAATAGTGTATGATACCTTCATATGGATATTGAAATGTCCTCTTCTTTACAAACCTTTGTTAAATCTATACATATAATAAAATCTTAGGAAAGTCAATGTATGTCCGGGGTAAACTCAAAAAGTACTGCATGGATTTACTTCAAATTTTGCATGAATATTACTAACAGGTCGGGTCAACATATAGGCTACATATCACGCTATCACCTACGGGGAAGCAGTTGTGCGGAGTAAACGACGTCCGCGCGAACGAAGTCACAGGCAACAGCTAGTATCTTAATGACATTAAAAATGCCGTGTTTCTCCAGCTTGACTTTTTAATTGCTTTTGCAAATTTTTGCGCGCTGAAAAAAATCTTTCGCATTAAAATGAATTTTCTAGCCATCATTTCGAATTGAATAAGGCATCAGTCATAAGTTAGAATCATATATTTCGGAGCTTTATCTATTTATCAGACTAGATGGGGATAACCACTCATCTTGCCAACCGACAAACCGATGAATCGTGGTGAACCGGAACATCTGCATACGTTTAGTTTCCATGTGCCTATCGTATAAGTGAACCGCTTGATTATAATCAACATAATCCAAATGTACAGTTTTACAAATTTTTTCATAAATTTCAATTCCCTTTAAATAAAATAAAATTGATCAAAAAGTTGCATTGTTTACTTTAAATCCTGCTATAAATGTATATCCTATAAAACCAGTATTAATAAAAGCCGGTAAATATTAAATGTAAATACAAACAGCGCATATATGGACTATGTCCATCAAGCGTCACATATTGGTCAGACACCAACAGCGCGTGTAACGTTAATCAAGAGCTGGGTTTGTTTTGTTTAAGTACATTTTAATCCCACTAATGTGTATCTACGTGTGTATGTTCATAACTTCTTCACGTTTTAATGGCTGCACCAATCTTAAACTTGATATAAAGGCTAATTATTCTGACATGTTAAATTACATTATATTACTGCCTCTTTGCTTAGCCGCTCACACCACCAGCCATTTTCGTATTTTTTTCTAAAAACACACGGGCCGTTACGCGCACGCGTTTCGAGTCCGTTCCGATGGACCGTGGTCACAAAAATGGTTTATGAGTTGTTTGGATTGAATCCGATACTGTAAAGCGTATATTTTTTAAGAGGTCTTGAGCACTGCAAAACACTGGTGTTAGAATTGTTTAATTTAAATGGCTTAAGCTACAAAATAATTCAGGTGTAACACGACACTTTGAGAAAAATATGACTACTTGTTAGTCGAGGATTTTTAATTCAAAAAGTAAATCGATGACCTATGCTTTTTATATTTTTTTTTTATATAATTGGTAAACATATACATACGGAAAAAAAATAAACAACATATATTATAGTACAAAAATATTTATTTACATAAATATTAATATCTTTTTTTTCATAATTAATACGTAATTTTTTTCGTAATTTTTAAATAATTTATTTCTTTTTCAATTTTACAGCTGTGTTAATTTTTTTTTAAATATTGTTTAGGATATTTTACATTCACATCATATGATTTTTAGATCATAGATATCAACACTAAAATTTACGAAAATAAATAAAAATAGGTACCGTCATACCCAAAGCGCTGATATCATTAAGTTGGTCATTAACGAAATATATGTTTTATTAATTGATATTTACGGTTTTTTGACAAAATTATTATCTAAACTTTTAACAGTTTTAAAAGTCTTGAACTAATCTTAATTATAAATAAAGTTTACTTGTTGATTAATACGCCAAAACACTTTTAAATTAACCTGTATCATAAAGTGCAACCAACACATAAAACACAGCACGAATCAAAATGGCGAACTAAGTTCTTTTATTTTTCCCCAAGAGCATATTTGAAAAAAGAATGCCAATTGGATGTTATTCTATACAATGTTTCGTTCGAAAACGATAAAATTCCATAGAGTATTGTATTAAAACTGGTAAATAGTAAAAATGTTGTTTTCTTGTATGAAGTTAGCGTTGGTCCCTATAGAGACCATAGTGTATTAACGGCATTTTCTCAGAGGTCTCATTAGTTACCAAAGTGATGTGATCGGTTAGGGGTAGCCCATTCTGTCTGTTCAATCTCCAGGTCGGGCAAAAGTGTTATTGAGGTTTTTTTGAAGTTTTTCTCGAAAATTTAAAATCTTGATAGCAGCTCGGAGTCTGGCAGAGTGGTATATTACCACTCCCGTGCCTCGGACGAGCATGTTAAGCTGTCGGTCGTAGTCAACATGTCAGTAAATGCGGCTATGGGGATCACCACTTACCTCGCCAACCGACAAACCGGTGAATCACAGTGAACCGGATAGTCTATAGACGTTAGGTTTACTCTGCTTAATCCGCAAGGGATCAGGCGTGATGGTACTTAAACTACATTATTCTTATGGAATTCAGAAAAATCTTTAAACTTGCAATAACTTGCCTATCGAGTTATTAGTCGAAACTAATACCTATTATAAATTTGAAAATGTTTGTCTGCATGTTTGTTTCTTTTCCACAGAAAGTTATTTAACAGGCTGCGTGTAGATAGAAAATCAGAAAATTGAATATAAACAATGCGTTCCAAAAATTTTGAGAGGTAGGTTAAAATAGATATAGGCCTAAAATGAGAAGGATTTGTGGGATTACTTTTCTTGGGTAATAGGGTAATGAAAGCCTTACTCCATGAAACCGGAAAGTAACCAGAAGATAAAGACAAATTAATAATTTCAGTGAATTTGGGTAAAATATATATTTATAATACATAATTCATAATTGTGATTGAGGAACATTCAATATTTGAAAGAATATGGCGGCGTTTAGCATTTCTCACCATTTGGTTACAGTGACTTTTGGCTAGATTGAAGGCATTCCAAAGCTCCGGTGTGCTATGCTTATTGAATTTACGCTTCAAACAGTCCCAACGAGCCAACAAAGTGCGATTCGATCATTCATCCAAGGTGGAGGGGGATGTTTCATCCTAACATGTCGCAGAGGAGCATGCTTGTCGTATAACTCTATTATTAGATGATGAGCATGGAGTCGGTTCCACTCTCATCATCTCAATATCTGGAAATCCACTACCGAAAGTTTCTCTCGGCACTTTTGCCTCACACAACTTGGGGAGTGTTCCGAGGAACTGTTTGGATTAATTCCTGTTGCAGAATTTCACTATCGGACATCGCGACAAAATTCAAAATTTCATACTCACCATATCGATGTCTGGAAATCCACAACTGTGTGATTCTCGAGGTACTTCTTACCCCGCACTATTTCTTTGCGGAATCAATTACCAGCAGGGATGATTCCAAATGGATACGACTTGGGGACCTTCAGTAAAAGAGCTTACTTGTTTTTAAAAGGCCGGCAACGTGACTGCAATACCTCTGGTATTGCGGATTTCTATGAGTGGCGGTGATCACTTACCATCAAATGCACCTCTTACTTGTTTATCCTCTTTCTACAGAAAAATATAGTTTTTGGTCAAACTTAACAAATACAGTATTTTGTAATAGCGAAATACATTTTTTTTTGGAATTTTAAGTGATCTCGCAGTGAACTGTAGCAAAATTTTGTCATCAAGCTACTTTATGTCAGCTTGTAGACGAAGATTAATAACTAAAAGAAACGTCACGCTATTAAAGAGCATGCAAGAACAGCAATACAGCGAAGATATCGATGTCGCTGCAGCAATACCATTCATCGTCAACCAAAAAAATTATGAAAATTTTGGATAGGTAAGGCGCAAAATTTAAAATAAATATTGTGTAAAATGCTACAAAAATAAAAATATTTATATTGGAAACTTAAAACATAGAAGGCTGTATAAACAAGCTACTCTTAGTGTTTGAAGAATAGTCCAACTGCCGTTCTACCAGGCAGGTTGTAAAAGGCGACCGAGTGGCTATCCGCGTCAATACCATCGTGACTACTTGGTTCTGCAGTTCTGCATTGTCTCGCCCGGGACAGGTACCACCGCTTTACCTATTCCTGCCGCAATAGCGTCAGTGCTAGTCACTGTCGTGTTCCGGTTTGGAGGGTAAGGTAGCCGGTAAACTTATGTATGTGTGTAACCTCGCCACAAGATAGCAACGCACCATTAATATCTTTGGTGTCTATAGGCGATGGTTGTCTCTTTCCATCAGGAGACTCATCTGCTTGTTTGCTATTTTATGATATAGAAAAAAAACCTTAATTTATCGGGACGTTCCAGAGTCAACTGGTTTATAGATTTTTCATTTTAGTTCATTTAAACATAAAAACACAAAATACAATCTATACATATAATAAAATCGTAGGAAAGTCAATGCATGTCCGGGGTAAACTCAAAAAGTACTGCATGGATTTACTTCAAATTTTGTATGAATATTACTAACAGGTCGGGTCAACATATAGGCTACATATTATCACGCTAACACCTACGGGGGAGAAGCTGTGCGGAGTAAATGAAGTCCACGCGAACGAAGTCGCAGGCAACAGCTAGTAAGGTAATAAAAAAGTTACATTGCTTATTTTAAATACAGCCATAAACATATTTATTTTAAAAGCAATAATACTGAAACGCGATAAAGGTCGAATGTAAGGCCGAAGCGCACTAGGTGGGCGTATATGGCTATCAAGCGTCGCATATTGGTCAGCGACCAGTGATGCGTATAGTATATGTACCAAGAGACTCAACTTAAATGTTTTAAGTATTTTTATATACATTAATATCTCATGTTAGCCTCGGCCCTCTTTGAAGAATAGCATCTACCATTTTGCCAGGCATTTAGTAAAAGGTAAACCACTGGCCAAATGAATTATCACTATCGTGGCAATTAGATGGTAGAGTCCCTTAACGTTTACCTGGAATTTTCACTGTCGTGTACAGGTTTGGAGGGTAAAATCGGTAAAATAATATAGTAGCAACGCTCTGTGAACATCTCTGGTGTTTATAGGCGATGGCTGTCACTTTCTACTACAAGACTAATCTGTTTATTTGTTTTTATATAATTCCCTAAATTTAAAAAATAGATCATCTTTCTTTCTGCCAGGCAGATTGTAAAACGCGAAAAGTTGGCTGTATGAGTCACAAACATCGTGGTTACTAGGTGGTAGAGTTATGCATCGTCTCGCTCGCGTCTGGTAGCATCACCTTACCTATTTGCGCTGTAACAGTGTCAGTACTTATCACTGTCGTATTCCAGTTTGAAGAGTAAGGTAGCCGGTAAACTAATGATTTAAGAACTCATCACATGGATAACAACGCAGCCAAGTTGATAGAAAAAAATCAAGTGCCATACATCTAAATTTAAGCTGATTTGCCTTAGAAGCAATTAACAATGCAATTGTGCTTTAATTTCACTTCACAATATATATGTATATTTTGGCATATTACACTTTAAGCATCTTCAGGATATAATATTACGCTTAACTTACATTTTGAAGATGCTTAAAAAGTGAAACCGGTTGAAATACCAAAAATATATATGTTGTGACGTGAAATTAAAGAATGTATAGAATATACTGATTTGCCTTGTTCCCTTCTCATTAATAATTCTCTCCACACAAATACGCCGATGATGATGATGATGACAATAATGATGAATCATATGGTGCACGATAAATCTGATAATTAAACGTAAGTCTTAGTCTCTCTTTCATATTCTTAGTTTTATTATAATCTACATCATTCCACAAAGTACATATCATTTCTATAAAACATTTTAAATCATTTAACAAGTTACTCATAGTCACGAGTTATCTATTGTGAAATAAAATCACATTTGTTTTACAGTATAACCTCAATCAAGAATGGTTTTTCTCGGCCAAAGTCTAAGTCAGAGAGGAGGCAATAAAATTTTTCATTTATTTTATTTTTCTTATTTCAAAGTTATATTAATACACCGGTTTGTGAAAAAAGGTGGATAGTGGTGGTCCCTTGAGCTATAAAATCTCTCCGCTGCTACTCCGAGTTTTCTTTACATTTTCCTCGATTTTTTGAGAATTGAAGTTGGGCCACCATGATGTTAGACAAACAGGTTAATTACTATATTTTCTTAAAAAGTAGTCCCGTTCTCTATAAGAGACTAGTAGAAAGGAATAATATAAAGTCTCTTAAAAGATGAACAAGAAAACACTTTCTTAATAACCTATCTGTACAATTCTATACAAATCTGTACAATTATATATTAGACTCTCATGAGTTACGGCAGATGGTTTAGTACATTTTTGAAAAATGAAAAAAGGCTCTTGGTCTATAAATGTTGACTTTGGTCCCACGTTGAATATGCAGCAAGGGGGGCGGGTTCCAAACTCTTGTAAACCTTTGTTTGATGGCGATATTGGATTCCAGCGTATCGGCTACTTTGATGCAGTAGAAATATGTTGTTTAACGCGCCTTGCTTACCTTTACTTTACATGTATGAGTTGCTTAATTACTTTAACTTACCTTCGTTTCAAGTTGTACGTAAGTTAGTAATTAATTAAGTTCATCTTGCAGCGTGTATACGAAGTTACAGCAAACATTACTCATATTTAGATTGAATTATTAATTTCCTCAAGGTTTGATCGAATACTGCTCATTAACAAATCATCTTGTAATATGCCAAGGTTGTGCTAAGGCCTTTTCATATCTTCATAAATATTATACACGCTAAAGTCATACATAGAGACGTACTGATTGGAAACTTAAATGATTAGATGATGTCATTTTAACAGCATTGCACCAGCAATATCTTTATTATCCAAATCAATCATTTTTTTTAACTTCCCACTACGTATGTAGATAAAGTTACTGATTTTACCCCGATTTTATAAAATCGAGTTTTGACTAGATGTCCACGTTTTGAGGTCCTAGGAATCTTTTCTGACTATTTTCACGATGACGTTAGTATGTATGTATGTATGTATGTGTGTGTGTGTGTGTGTGTATGTGAGTGTGTGTATGTGTGTAAGTAAATATCTCATAACTTTTGAACGGCTGGACCGATCAAAACGCGGTTGATGGCATTGGATTGAATTCTGCTCAACTTAGACTTTCTTAAAATTTGAACCGAGACCCAGAACGAATGTCTGGGAGATTTTGAGAAATTTTGAAAAAGCACAAAAAAAATGTTGGCGAAACAGATTTTTTTTAATATAACTTCCAAATTTATGTACCGATTGAGTACAAAAACTAATCAACTCTATTGCTCAAAAAACTACGTCTAATACATTAATTGTATCAAAATCGGTTTATCCATTTGGGAGTCTTCGTTGACGAAAAATTTTGAAAAAGATGTTTTTTCAACGTAGCTTCGAAATTTTTCAACCAATCATTTTTTGGTATTCTACGATATTTTAGGACTAAAAGAACTTAAATAGCTTTCCAAATATTAAAATTACGTTGTTTTTAGCAAACTTACTTAATTTTTTTCAAATATTTATTAAGTCAATTTACCGATTGACTTAAAAATCTTATCAGCTTTTCTCAATTTTTTTATTTATCAATGAAGAAAATTAAAAATAAAATGTTTTTGACATTGCATCGAAATTTTTCAACTAATCTATTATTTAGCTAAAGCAATATTTTAGATCTCAAAAATTGAGTTACATGCCATCATCGTTTTGAAAAATCTATGCTCATATTTTTTTACTCTTTTGAGCTTAAAATACCTTAATTTAGTGGGAAGTTTCAGGGATGGCCCGTAGATTCATTTACACATTTTTTTCAATGAGTTGATTCAGCTGCTAATTTTCTATCACAAAATATAGAAAATAGTTTTCCTAGAACTAATTTATATTATTAATGTTCGATGATTGGATAGGTGGTCAATCTACCAACATATTAAGAACGTATTCCATAAATCTATGTCTAAACTTTGCATCTTCACGTCCGTATCCCGAAGAGGAGAGCAGAGGTACAACCAGTGAACCCACAAGTAGCCTACAATGTTATTGGTGGCTAGTCTATCACCAACCGGGCACTTATCCAATCCCGAGAAATGTTTTTATCAGAAAACTAAAGAAACGCATTTTTAAATGCATGACTCAGGTATCGAACCCGGGATCTCATGTGGTCAATGCCGATACAGGACTACTAGATCACAGAGGTGATATGTTTAAACTACATCACAAAATTTCTATTGTTCACGAACTCTATTAAACTTTTTTTAAATAGATTGTATTTACTACAGATTCAACTCCAGACCACTAATTATACTTAATTGATATTTGTTAGTTTTGAATGTAATTGACAGAAATCAACTAAGTTAATACGCACACAATGTGGATGTAATAATCTGAAATAAATTGATTATTTTATTATATTATTAATTTATACCTCATCAGTGTTTCAAGTACAGAAATAGGTATTATTACATAATAGTTTTTTTTTTATATCATAAGATAGCAAACAAGCAGATAGGTCACTTGATGGAAAGAGTCAACCATCGCCTATAGACACCAAAGATGTTAATGGTGCGTTGCTATCTTGTGGCGAGGTCTAATGCCACATGCATAAGTTTACCGGCTACCTTACCCTCCAAACAGGAACACGACAGCGACCAGCACTGCCGCTATTGCGGCAAGAATAGGTAAGGCGGTGGTACCTAACCTGAACGAGACAATGCAGAACTCTACCACCTAGTAGCCACGATGATAGTGACTTGCATAGCCAATCGGTCGCCTTTTACGACCTGCCTGGTAGAACGGCAGTTGGTCTATTCTTCAAAGGAACCCGGAACCAACACAAATAGTGCTCATTTACTGACATGGTATAAGTAACACGCTAAAAGTGGATATTTATGTATAATAAAGAATTACTACGCCGTTGAGACAATATCATATTGAGGGCAAACAAGTAAATCAATTACCTGATAAATTCCCGATATGGACATCCACAACACAATGAGTACATGCATGAGATGCATTTCACATACGCATTTCACATTGATCTGCCGCTTGAAGTATCATGATATGCTGTAACTTTCAGAACAAACAGGAAGATTATTCTACAAGTATATGAAGGTGTAGTTCCCGCATATTGTGAGTATTATATGATAGTGGAAGAATATAGTTGATGTTATATTATACACTTTAGAATATTATATATTGAAAAGAACGTAAAAGTCACTTAACTTACCGAAGTCCGTCTCTAACGAAGCTGACTCAGGGTTAATAACATAAAAATTTGAGACAACGCGACTAGCCCATATGAGTTAGTTGGGTTGAGATTATTATAAGGTTAATTAATTTATGTTTCAGTTTTTCTATATGATAGAGAGATAACTACTGTCCTTAGACACGTAGTCGACAGAATTTTTTGCTTGTATCAAGACATCCATACTAAGGACCACGAAGATGTGGTCTGTGCTAACTAGGATCATATCTCTTTATTAAGTTTTTAATTTAAAATAAAATTTAAATCGTTTCATTCATTTAGGAGCTATACTTATTTAGAACCCCTTTTGAAGAATAGACCATCTGTCGTTCTTTCAGGTAGTCCGTAAAAGGCGATTGGCTAAACAAGTCATTACTATTGTGATTACTAGGTGATAGGAGTTACGCAAAGTCTCGCTCGTGTCTGTTACCATCACCTTGTCTATTGTCACGTTCTGGTTTGTGGGCGAGGTAGCCGGTAAATTTAAATATTTGTCATTTATACCCCGCCGCACAGATGATGTAGAAAGTTATATCTTAAAGCCGTCATGTACAATTTTTTGGGTACATCAGTACATCAAATCTACACTAGAAACCATCTCGCGTTAAGAAGCTTTCTAATAAAATAAACTCAAATTATTCCATCGATTTGACAGCTTTATTGCCTTACATAGACAGACACAAAAATACGTAGATACACGCGTTAAATTTATAAAAATCCTCGATTTTGAGTCTAGTGTCAAAAATAATTTATTGGGAGATATTTTGCAAAGAAAGATTGTAACCACGTATCATTAGAAACAACAATATTGTTATTGTGGCACTATGCCTCACATATGTTTCATGCAATAGATCAGTTAGAGTTATATTATTTATGTAGATATATAATATATAAAATAAAGTGCACTTAATGTACACCCAGTTCAATGGAAACTAACAATGCATCAAAGCCTATTGTTGCTCTGGGATTAGATATATCGGGAATAGCCACCGCAAGGACTCTACACTGAAGATTTACGACCCCAAAGCTAAATGGAACTTGCTCACAATATGCTCCGACGTATCTTAACTGCCGTTTTATTCCAAATCTAGGGTTATGTTCTGTTAAATTTTTGAATAATAGTTTTAACGTCTGCGATGCAACTAAGTTATGTGAATATTACGTTACATGACTAAAATTATCGAAGAAATTATTTTATTAAGAACAATATTTATTAAGACAAAAGATTTAGTCAAATCGTAAAAAAAGATTAATGCTGTGCGCTTTGTTACTCGTATTAAAATATCTATATCTATACATATAATAAAATCGTAGGAAAGTCAAAACTCGATGAGATCTACAATCGATACCGAAGCAAAAAAATATAGTTTTTAGAATTTTTTGTCTGTTTGTTTATCTGTTTGTCTGTATGTATGTCCGGGGTAAACTCAAAAAGTACTACATGGATTTACTTCAAATTTTGCATGAATATTACTAACAGGTCGGGTCAACATATAGGCTATATATTATCACGCTATCACCTACGGGGGAGGTGCTGTGCGCAATAAACGAAGTCCGCGCGGACGAAGTCGCAGGCAAAAGCTAGTAATCAATATTTTGTATCAATTAGTTAGCTGGTGCTGTTAATTAACTCATAGGATAACAAAGATGCAAATGTTCTCATTACGTTGTTTTCTGTTTTTTCTGACACACAAATATCCACGGATAGTAGCTAATAAATAATCTCTATTTCTTGAAGAAATGAATAGATAAATATATTGTATAGCACTTTATGACCTAAACCAGCACATTAGCCACGATTTTCCGTGAAAAGTGTAATTAAAGTGCGTGTTTATTCCACATGATATATAATTTTCCTCGTGTTGGTCCCGGGCTCCTTTAAAGAATAGTCCAAATGTCGTTTTGCCAGGCAGGTCGTAAAAGGCGACCGATTGACTATACGAATCACTAATACCGTAACTTAAGGGTGTGTTATCCTTGTGGCGGTCTTAATGCCACGTGCATGCATATGTTAACCGGCTATCCCTGTGTTGGCCCCGGGCTCCTTTGAAGAATAGGTCTACTTCTGTTCTGCCAGGCAGGTCGTAAAAGGCGACCGATTGGCTATCGAGTCACTAACATCGTGGCTACTAGGTGGTAGAGTTCTGCATTGTCTCGCCCGGGTCTGATACCACCGCCTTACCTATTCCTGCCGCAATAACGTCAGTGCTTGTTGCTGCCGTGTTCCGGTTTGGAGGGTAAGGTAGCCGGTAAATTTATGCATGTGGCATTAGACCTCGCCACAAGATAGCAACGCACCATTAACACCTCTGGTGTCTATAGGCGATGGTTGACTCCATTTTTCATCAAGAGACCCATCTGCTTGTTTACTATCTTATAATATAAAAAAATAACGTTCGATACTGAAGTAGACAATTATCACGGCGCTTGACGATTTACATCGTGCAATAATTCAACTTTTGTAACACTTATCCTAATGTACCAATTATTGCATATTAACAATCACAGACACAGCCACACTCCGATTTTTTATTTCAATTTTAATCGTAATTCTTCTTTTAACTCAACATATTGTAGTTTCCATATTTTTTGTTTTGCTTATTACTGTTTTCTTTTTTGTTATCATCTACTACAATAACAAAATTACATTCAAAGTTGGAAGCTTTTAAGTTAATCATATTACAAATACATAATTGAGTTTGTCGAGATTTATAAACAGTTAAGTGATTCAAGGGAGCCTCGTTATGATTTGGAAGTAAATTTGACATTGCATAAATTTGTATCGCTTAACTTTACCTGACACAGTTGACACAGAATTTGTGATTTTCTCGTAAATGGTTAAGCAAGTACTATACGTTACGATAGTTCTGTATTGATATTCAAGTAGGCTGTCACTATCATCCTATTTTTCAGTGCTTATCTTTATAGTCCATAGCATGTTCCCCGACGAGTACAATCTGGGGATCTTCAAGAGAAGAGTGAACAGGTACCTTCTAGGGAAGCGCGTTTCATCTTAGGCCTCAGCTTACCATCAGGCGAGATCGTGGTCAAGCGCTTACCTATCAATACACAAAAATAGCAAAGAATTTGCCCTGCTTTAAAGTTTAAACTAGCAATCCTTGTACATTTGTATGTAATTGGTTTTGCCAAAACGTCTCTAATGATTTTGACGCAATTTTTTATTTAGATATTCTCTTACTATTTAAATTGATATAAGTATCATCTGTGGGTTAAATTGATATAAGTATCATGAGGTAAGTATCATCTGTGTAATTATTAAATTTCACTGGAAAAAATCATTCGAGTGAAGTTAGTCGCCCAGATAGTATCCTACATGTTTTTTTTTGCACACCGGCATTACCGGTAGACTGTGGTGATCTATAAATCTGTAACATTTTTGTATTATAACCCATTTTCATGCAAATAAATTAAATAAACAAATATTGCTGGAAAAATTACACGAATTGATATAACCCCAAAATAAGCAAATTATTTGCTTGCTTGCTATTGCGGTAGGAATAGGTAAGGCAGTGGTACCAGACCCAGTCGAGTAGATGTAGAACTCTACCACCTAGTAGTTACGATGGTAGTGACGCGCATAGACACTCGGTCGCTTTTACGACCTGCCTGGTAGAACGGCAGTTGGCCTATTCTTCGAAGGAGCCCGGGACCAACATGGGATAAGGGTAGATGTTTGTATTTCTAGGTTTGGGTGTTTATTATGTATATACATGTATTCTAGTATTTATATATGTATTTCTATGTATTAGTATCGTTGACTAACACCCATAACAAAAGCAAATAATTTGTTTACTTTGGGGCTAGATCAGGTGTAATTTGTCCAGTGAATATTTATTTATGTATATATATTTATTCTGTTGTATGCTGTTTTTTTCTATTCTATATAATAGCAAACAAACAAATGACTTTTGATGGAAAAAGGTAATCATTGCCTATAGGTACTAAAGATGTGTACGGTTCATTTCCACATATATGGTGGAGATATAAATAATATCACACTTATAAAAGTAAAAGTAAGTAGTCGCCTCTGTGGTCTAGTGGTCCGGAGTTGGCGTTGACCACATGAGGTCCCGGGTTCGATTCCCGGGTCAGACACATTAAAAAAAAGAAGGTGTTTTTCAGTTTTCTGAGAAACACAAAGTTGCCCGGGATTGGAAAGTGCCCGGTTGGCGATAGGCTTGCCACCTATCACATTTGTGGGACCAAGTATCTTCGGCTAATCGTGGGTGCACTTGTTGTACCTCTGCCTACCCCTTCGGGGATATGGGCGTGAAGATAAAAGTAACGGTCCCCTTGTCATCCAGACTGGATAATTGCAGTTACAAGCACTGACACTATTAAGGGAGGAGAGAGAAAAACAATAATGCAAAATTACAACTAGTAGTAACTTTAAAAAATGACTTATCAAAAATGCTTGTAAAGTTTATTTATATATGAAATATATTTATATACATACTTAATTGATTTCTAAATATATTTGATTTTTTCACATTTTTTTAAATTATTTATGTAAATAGATTGTATGCATGTATTTTTATATGTATGAATCTATGTAAGAATGTATTTATATAATATATACATGTTACCGTGGTAACTAAAAGTATCTACACAAGTAACAAAATTAAACTGCTCTTTTTACGGTTGCTCCAATGGTTACCTGATAGAGAACGCTTTATTCATTAAGCTTGCTGTTTGTAGCCACTGTTACATTTTGTATACATACATACATATCTTCACGCCAGATCCCTGGCGGGGTCGGCAGAGAGAACCAAGTGCCATACATCACGATCCTTGCAGACTTGTCTCGCTTCCTCCACATTCATCACTCTCTTCATACACACACGCCGGTTGCGAAGACTCTTGACACCACCTTCGGACAGTACTCGATCAATCTGATCGTTGTATGTCAGTCTTGGGCTTCCCCGGTACCTATATCCTTCCACATTCTCGTTGTATATCTGTTTTGTTAACCTTTCATCTACCATTCTTTCTACATGTCCGAACCAACGGAGCGTGCCCTTTTTCATCTTTACACCTACACTTTCTTTCAAACCTAACCTCTCTCTCACTTCGACATTACGAACCCGGTCCGCGAGTGTCACACCACATATTTTTCTTAGCGACCTCATCTCGACCGCGTTGATTCTACTTTCATGCCCTTTCTGACATACCCAACTCTCACTTCCATACAATAGCGTTGGGGTAAGCACATGATTAAACAATATTTTGTATGTTGTTTAAAAATAATAAAAATAAATAAATATATAAAAATAGTAAAGGATAATTTACAATATCTACCTCCTTATTATTAAGGAACCTTCTACTCGTTTGCCCGCTGGTCTATAAAAAATATATTTATTGCAATGACATGTTTTGTGTTTCTTCGTCATTTATACATTACTTAGCAAGAAGATATTTAGCATGTAGTTGATTGTTCGAAAGAGGCCCAAAACAAGATAGACTTTGTTACCTTGTTACCTTCTTTGTTACCTTCGCCGTGTTGGTCCCGGCCTCCTTTGAAGAATAGGCCAACTGCTGTTCTGACAGGCAGGTCGTAAAAGGCGACCGATTGGCTATGCGAGTCACTACCATCTTGCCTACTAGGTGGTAGAGTTCTGCATTGTCTCACCCGGGTCTGGTACCACCGCCTTACCTGTTCCTGCCGCAATAGCGTCAGTGCTTGTCGCTGTCGTGTTCCGGTTTGGAGGATAAAGTAGCCGGTATACTTATGCAAGTGGCAATAGACCTCGCTACATCATAGCAACGCACCATTAACATCTTTGGTGTCTATAGGCGATGGTTGACTCTTTCCATCAGGAGCTTCCCACAAGCACCCATCTGCTTGTTTGCTATCTTATGATATAAAAAAACCTTTTTTTCTGGCCCTACATAATTTGAAGCTATTGTAGGATACACGTACATTAGTCATACACACCAACAGAACACACACAGGCATAATCATATACAACACACAGACACACATACAAAAATATTAGTATTTATAAACATATACATATATGTACATAAACAATACAAATAGATACATAAATGCCTAGACACAATAACATACATATTTATTATTAAGTTAACAAACAAATTATATTTACGTAACATTTTATATTTAACTCACGTTAAATATAAAATGTTACAATGAAAACGCGGCCCGTCCGGCAAGCCTATTCTGTTAGTTAATACGAGGAATGCTCACACGCCTCAGTCCGAACCTAACCCTTCCGACGCGCAGTGCATACAACTCTGCCGCTTGCCGTTCGCGCATCTTACGTGTAGTTTATCGCCTTTTAGTTAATTAATATAATTATATATACTTGTGTGGTATCTATTCCTCTTGATCGCATTCAGCGTAGAGCGGTTCGAATCGTTGACGACCAAGCGATTTCGAAACAGCTTGACTCTTTGGCATTGCGCAGAGATGTAGGTTCTCTCTGTGTCTTTTATCGTATATATCATGGAGAGTGTTCCGACGAGTTGTTTGGATTAATTCCTGCCGCCGAATTCCACCATCGGACATCGCGTCAAAACTTGAAGTTCCATCCTCACCATCTCGATGTCTGGAAATCCACAACTGTGCGTTTCTCCCGACACTTTTTACCTCGCACTACTCTGTTATGGAACCAATTACCGGCAGGGGTATTTCCGAACGGATACGACATAGGGACCTTCAAGAAAAGAGCTTACTCATTCTTAAAAGGCCGGCAACGCAACTGCAAGACCTCTGGTATTGCAGATGACCATGGGCGGCGGTGATCACTTACCATCAGGTGCACCTCTTGCTCGTTTGCCCCCTCTTCTATAAAAAAAAATCTAAACTTAATTCATATTTAGTCAGTGTGTGTAATACAGAAAATAAACATTAAAAACAGTTACTTATAGACGTTGGTTGTTTAACTCCCCTATACCAGTAAGGCCATCATCAGGCCAACTACACACCACCATCACCACCAAACTATATTACACATTCTTTTTTCATACAAAACTTATAACTTAACTTTAGGGGACCAAACAATACACCCAAATACCCCCAACCCTACCTAACCTGTGATAAATTCTTTAACATTTAATTTTGGATTATGTATTACTTTATGAGCAAGCAAATAATTGTCTTTTATATTAATTGTCAGAATATTATTGTACAAAAACACTGTACAATATAGATAATACATCTTGGACTTTAATGTAATCTGAATCCTGAACAAATAAAAAACACACCTGTATACACCGGTAAACACACCTAAGGCCTAACTAAACATTATCTCTTAACAATATCTTTTCATCAAAAAATGAAACCGACGAAACAATGTACGTGGTTATTCATTAAAATCAGTGAGTAAACACTCAATCATCCTTTGTTCAAGGTCTGTAACCTTTATCTTTGGAATTTGAAAAAAAATTAACGCGACCACTTTCGGGTTAAGCCCATTCTAATAAAAAATGAATTATCAAAATCAGACTACTTTGCTAGAAGTTATGACTGGTGTAACATAAAATAAAATATACGCGTCGAATTGAGAACCTCCTATTGTTTCCGTCGGTTGAAAACATAAAATACTATGATATTTAAGCATAATTCCGATCTCATTCCAAACTCATTAACATTTAATTTTGATTAGATATCTCTCTAAATATACCACACTTTGTTATTTAGACATAATTTTAAACTCACTAAGCTCTTTAACATTTGATTTTGAATAAATATAGAAATCTCCAAAAAAATTATGTAATCTTAGTATAATTCTAAACGCATGTTAAACTCCTTAACATTTAATTTTGGTTTAATATATCTAAAAAATATAAAACACTGTAATATCTTAGCATAATTTTGAATTCATGTATTATCTTTATATATAAAAATCAATTGCTGTTCGTTAGTCTCGCTAGAACTCGAAAAGGCTGAATCGATTGGACTAATTTTAGTTTTGAATTAACTGTTGAAGTCCAGGGAAGGTTTAAAACGTGAGGAAATTCAGACAAAAACACGAGTAGTTAAAAAAACAGAACAACGTTTGCCGGGTCAGCTAGTCTCTTTAATACTTAATTTTGATTAGATATCTCATAGATGTTAAACTCTTTTTAATTTAAATATGATTCTAAACTCATGCCAAATTCCTTCACATTTAATTTTGATTAAAAATCTGTACAATAATATAAAACACTAAGTTACATGAGCGTAATTCGAACTCATGACATAAAACACTATGTTACCTGAACATAATTCCAAATCTACGCTTTTAACAAGTAGTTTAATTACAAAGTAACTGGCATTCCTCAATCACACAACGTTTCACCAGTTTATTCCCCGCCATTTCGCGCGTCACTTTTATTCCGCACTTTAGCTCTACCTCAATTCAGCTACTCGTCTTACCCTGCATCGAAATTTACGATTGTAAATGTATTCGACTTACAACTCTATCACGATGCTATAAAGCTGAAAATACATGATAATATTATGTATCTGCAATGTTTTTACTTTTATTTGCGACGACAGAATATGATGCAGAAATGTAAAAATGTAAGGACAATTGAGTGGAGAGGCAAGCGCAAATGTGTAGCGAACTCTATTCGTTGTTTGATATTTTTTTACCGAATTGTTCATTTTGGTTTGAGAATCTTGTTTTAGAATATATGGTATTTTTAACTTGAGTTTTAAACGTAATAAATACTTTGTTCTCTCAGATTTGTGTGATTTAATAACGATGGTCTATATTACTTACGAAAACTAAATTTTGAAGGATTTATCCAGGTGTAATACATGCACATGTACATAGCCAAACGTGTTTTGATTTCTGCATATATATTCATAGCACTTTCCATTAAAAAACGGTGGTTTAAGATTTGTACAATACTCTCGGATAGTACCGGAACAATTTAGTCGAGTTACGTTAATCTTGGCCTCTACCAAATAAAATGTATGTATAAAAAGCAGCCGCGCTTAACGACAAGTACTAGTTGGCCAGATGTGTGGCGCACCTGTGTGATTCATGCACCTGTTTTTATGAGATAATGACGTCAATATTTACAACAATGGAAAAATAAAAATAATATAGTATAAATAGGCCGGTACAACATGTTTTGGAGTAATTTTAATTCTATCGCTTCTTTAAGGAGTTACTCTGCCCAAAAATTATACTGTGCATGTAGAAGTGATTTAAATATTTTATTTGCCCAAACTGCTTCTTCGTTATACATATTAAGAATTACATGCAGCTTAGGTACACGACGAATGAATTATGAATTTATAGTGTAAAAATACATGTACTCTATTTGCACATGTATTTATACAACAAAAAATTAACTAGGTAATCATGTGCGTGTCAAACTACGCGCTTTCGTTGTCGCCTATCATAATAATGCGGACCAAAAAGAAAGATTTTTCATTGTTTTACCTATTAACATTTAACCTTTTCGACGTTCATGACAGTTTTACTTCTCCAAGTACAGTTTGTAAGATTGTCGACTATTATTCATAAACTTGTAAGGCCTAATTTACTGTAATAGTTTCTAGTACTAAGTGGTTTTCTAGTAACAGGATTCTCTAAACTAAGGTGCAGATAGGTAGATGGATGGACAAACAGACATGGCAAAATTATAAAGGTTTCTTATAAACTACGAAACTCTGAAAAAAAAATCGGTTAAATCCAATCGGAACACACTTTTAATGGGTCAAAAGTCTTATAGCACCTAGACCGTAGACCCAAGAATATTTTATTTTTGATTAATAACAAGCTGCATTTTTGTACACAACTTGGTTCTGACGAGAGTTCTATATTCAGAAATGTTGAATTGGGTAACTAATAAAGGTAGGTAGAATAAAACTTTAGAGTGTCGGACTAAGGAAAGCTTCCACTTTAAGTGTAGGTTAAAATTAACCTTGAATTATAGATTTTTTATTTATTTATTAATTTTTATAACATAAGATATCAAACAAGCAAATGGGTCTCCTGATGGAAAGAGTCAACCATCGCCTATAGACACCAAAGATGTTGATGGTGCGTTGCTATATTGCGACGATGTCTAATGCTACATGCATAAGTAATAATAAACAAGCTGTTGTGAGAAAATTAGGTTATTTTTACATTGGTTAATATCAATTTAAAAATCTAATTCCGATATCTTATAGGAGAGGGCTCGTCACCGAATATGGAACAAAAGTTTAATCGGGTTTTTTATATATAATCCAGCGATTAACGCAAAAAACTAATAATTAATATTAGTCCATAATTTTTCTTCACCAAATTAAGATGTTTGAAGCCCCCTATATTTATTAGTTACCAATTTGTAATTTTTCGAAGATAGAAAATATGGGAGTCTCATCAAAACGAAGCTGTTTACAAAAACCCAGTTTGTTATGAACCTAAAATAAAATAGTTCCTGAGACTATCTCACTGGATCAGAAATCAGATCTGGCGTAAGAAACTCAGCGAGCTTGTTTTTTGGTCTGTAATTGTTCAAAAGAAGATGTACTATTTGCAAGTTTTAATCAATTATAATTATGATTAGAGATTAGCATGGGAAGCAATTTATTCTAAGCTTTTTACTTCCAATTAATCTGAAACTTTATATTTTAATATTTACCTTTTATAAACAATTTTATTTTTACACATTTTAAATCTATTTACTGTTAAATCTCTAATAGCTCTGGATTGATTGCTTAAATGTGCGGCCGCGTTCTGAATTGGCAGTAATTAAAAATATGTTGACTCGTCAGATGTGCCTGTGAAGGTTAATATGATGTGACGGGTCCCGAGGGGCTTAGGCAATAGAAAAAAAATGCGTACTCAGTTAAAAAGCGTAACTCCAAATTCCGGATTCTTCATGTGATTTTAAATAATAATAACTAATTAATTAATTCACCTTGGAGTTAAAATTATTTTTTTAAAAAGAGTGGGAAATTTAGAATACCAACGGCGTGATGGGTACGGGGGACGGTCTCGAACTTAGCTGGGGTTCGAGGAATCGGTGATTCCCTTACCCGGCACTCCTACTGCAGCACCACGATGGAGGCCGTATTCACATCCGCCACGCGGAGTAGAAGGATGAAACGCCACCAGCCTCTAAAAAGCACAGGCATCAAATCTCACCCTGTGGTTCCCGAAGCATCCCGTCTAACCACGCGGTCAGTGGGATGAGTCAGGTTCACATGGGAATTAATTCACTAAAAAACTAATCACGACCGAAAATGAAATATTTTTTTATTATTGATAAAAATAAATTATTTTTATATCTTAACGCCCGTATTCCCGAAAGGTAGGCAGAGGTACAACAAGTACACCCACGATTAACTGAAAGTATTTATGGCCAATTGCACTAACATTATCTTAGCTTAGGACAATCCTAAATAGTATGGTGTCATTTTCTTTTCATTTAAGACAAGAAGTGACAGCATACTATTTAGGATTGTTCTAAGCTAAGATATTGTTAGTGCAATTGGCTATTAGTCGCTTAATGTAATAGATGGCAAGCCTGTCGCCAACTGGACACTTATTCAATCAAATTTTTGAATTGTCCGATCCGGAAATCAAACCCGGGACCTCATGCGGTAAACACCGACACCGGACTACTGAATCACAGAGGCGAATAAATTACTTTAGTGTTAGAATAACAATTCCTACCGTGTTTGTTTTAGCTCCTTTGAAGAATAGACAAATCGCCGTTCTGTCAGATAAGCCATAATAGGCGTACAATTGGCTATACCAGTCAGTAGCATCATGCAGACTAGGTGGTAGAAATCCGCAAAGTCTCGCTCGGGTGTTTAGTTCCACCGCCTTAACTATTCCTGCCGAAATAGCGTCAATGCTTGTCATTGTCGTGTTCTGGTTTGGAGGATAATATAGCCGGTAGACTTATTGTAATCGTCAAATATAATCGAAATTAAATTTCGAATCCAGATATTATTCACAAATACGATAATTAGTTAACTGGGCGCAGGGGCGAATAAGAATGGACCATCAGTCATTCCGCAGACAGTTCGTAAAATGCACATGAATGATTAAAAATGTCACTACTTTGTGACTACTCAGTGGCAGAGTTTTCCTACGTCTTGCCTGGGCCTGATATCACCGCTTTACCAATTCTTGCCGCAATAGTGCTTGTCTTGTCATTATCATGGTCCAGAGTAGAATGACTATTGGTTAATTCTTCTTCGACCTCACCACCTGAATAATTATCACAATTAAATGACTACAATTTGGGCGACTAAACCTTGCTCGGATAATATTTTTTCATTTGAAAATCGATAGTCACAGAGATGACACTTTGATCAACTTAAATAGTAAAATAGTATTTAAATACGAAAGTTTGTCAAAATCGTAAGAGCTGTGATCGGAAAAACCAATTTTATATCATTTTAACGCAATAAAACTGCAGCAATTGACTTTATGTCTCCTGTATATCGGTACCATGGATCAAATCTTCGCCAAACTAAAATTGGACCACACAGAAAGTATACCCTCTTAAAAAATGATTTTTAAAGTCGGTTCATAAATAACCGAGTTTTGAGATAACAAACATTAAAAAATAGAGTCAAATTGATAACCTCCTCCTTTTAGAAACTAAGTGGACAAATATACAATAATCGTTCGTTTAAATTATGGGATAATTCGGAAAACAATAAAATTACTATTATGTTCGACAATCACGATTTTAGTCGTTATTTAATTACTATTATCCGAAATTATCATTAAAATACGATTATTTCCAAAGATACGATTATATTCGTCTTCATGTAAACAATTATTATTATAAGTCAAGTTAAAATTTCAATCAAGTTAATTTATTATACGCTATATTGAGAGTTTGTGAAATAAATGTAATGTCAATCGTCTTATTTTTTCTGTTAAATATATCGCGAAGCTGTGTTAGAAAGTAAAAATATATGTGAAGGAAACTAAATATTTAAAAGCATTACACACTTTTCGACTAAACATGTCTGAAATACCGTGACGTTTCAAGGAGAAACACTTACTTGGATAAGAATTATAATAGACGAATGGGAGCATTATATTCTACACTTTTTTTTACACTTTTATTTTTTCCTTTTAGTTCATTGAAAAGTTATATTTAGAGTTGCGTTAGTCTAAGCATGCATTTTTTTTTGGGTATCAAAAAATAATTAGGGTAAAGTTAAATTCATGATTGTGGCCTCGCAACCTTGTCCCGCGGTCGTCACCTTGTAGAAAGGTTTGAATGCTGTATCAGGCAAACTATCTGTCATACAAAAAAGTCAGCATTATTTTGTTTAAAATTTAAATCCCTGTAATTTTTATACAGAAACTCTTAGCCATAGACCAAAAAATAGAAATCATATTTGACCGCCCCGTTGGTCGAGTGGTTAGCGATCCTGACTACGCGATCGACGGGGCTCGGGTTCGATCCCCGACGGGGACAAGCATTTGTGTGATGAACTTAAATGTTTGTATTTCCGGGTTTGGGTGTATGTATATTAAATATATTCTTGTATTTATATATGTATTTCTATGTATTAGTATCGTTGACTAACACCCATAACACAAGCAAATAATTTGCTTACTTTGGGGTTAGATCAGTTAGTGTAATTTGAATATTTATTTATTTCCCTTTTTATAATATTTATTTATTTATATCCCTTGAATATTTATTTATTTATTATTTATTTATATGGACCAGTTTTGCATGCTAAACCCAAAATGTTACATCATCTCAATGGAGTATTTGCAAACAGAATTTAGGAAAAAGCATAAGATTTCCTTCAATAGAATGTACTTGATTTTGTCTGTTTCTTCACCCACTTAAAATATCAGTTAGGACTGGTAGGCTTTTTTAGGGTCGATCAGTTCTTAACATTTGATTTAATCTCTTGCAAAATTGAGAACTGCGCGATCCTCGCCATCCCGAGGTAGTTTGTTTTGTTAACTGAACTCAAGACCTAGTCTCCTAGTCTAAGCCGAACAGACAAACTCTAATAGTAGTTTTCCGCCGTGTTGGTCCCGGCCTCCTTTGAAGAATAGGCCAACTGCCGTTCTGCCAGGCAGGTCATAAAAGGCGACCGATTGGTTATCGAGTCACTACCATCGTGGCTACTAGGTGGTAGAGTTCTGCATTGTTTCGCCCGGGTCTGGTACCACCGCTTCACCTATTCCTGCCGCAATAGTGTCAGTGCTTGTCGCTCTCGTGTTCCGGTTTGGAGGGTAAGGTAGCCGGTAAACTTATGCATGTGGCATTAGACCTCGCCACAAGATAGCAACGCACCATTAACATCTTTGGTGTCTATAGGCGATGGTTGATTCTTTCCATCAGGAGCCCCAACTGCTTGTTTGCTAACTTATGATATAAAAAAAATTATATTGTTAGACTACTAACAATAACGATCATTATTATTCCAATATAGAATATTGGGACAGGTACGTGCTTATGTATTACGTGCGACGTAACATCCAAAACACACGTTTTAGCGATTGCTGCTGCATCGCAATATAGCGACTCTTTATGTTCCTACTCGGCAAACAAATCGCGATTTTAGCGATTTCATCGATGATGTATAGCGAATTATTTGCTACTTGCTTCGCTCGGACGCGGCATCGGAATCGCGCGTTTTAGTGACTACTTGTATGCTACATCGTCATATAATTGTCAATCGATAGTCGACTTTCGATTATTTGCTGATTTGTAGAATTCTTTTTTAATTTTCACAAATTAATTCATAAAATTCATAATGATATTTTTGTTTATCTTGTAAAACAGTAACAGTAACCCAAGTTGATAGCAATTTGAAAATATACTGTTCTAAATTTACGGTCTTTGTTAAATTTTATTGGTGTTAAAATATACCGAATAGTACTGCAAATTAGTAAACTATCAATAGTCGACTATAGATAATCTATTTAAGCCTAAGACAAATAGTGATGTCGATATTTACTAATAGTTATCGATTTTTTTATTAGGTATATCATAAGATAGCAAACAAGCAGACAGTTCTTCTCTTGGTAAGAGAAAACCATCGCACATAGATACAAAGATGGTAATTTAATTAGTAAAGCACGTCATAATACTAAGTATCAATTAATTGAGTTTTTTTATATAATTAGATACTAAACAAATAAATTACTTTCCTGATGGAAAGGAAGTCATTGCCTATAGACAACAAAAATTTAAATAGTGCGATTTATAACATAAGTTAGCAAACAAGGAGATAGCTCTCCTGATGAAAAAAGAAACTATCGCGGATAGACACTGAAGATATTAATGGTGCGTTACTATCCGTGTAGCGGGAGGGCATTGCCACATCCATAAGTCGCCCGGCTACTTTTCCCTCCAAAACCGGAACATGACAATGAAAATCGTTGACGATATTGCAGCTGGAATAGATAGTTGAGTTTTCCGTGTTAATTTAAGTCAAAACACAATTATGTTTAACCGACGAAAAACGGAGGTTATTAGTTTGACATGTGTGTATGTATGTAATTTTTGGGATTGGATAATATTTGAATATGATGATCTCTTTAGGTGTCTAAGCACATGTATTAAAATTACATAAATGAATTTATGCTTGTACGTTTATATGTTTGTTCACAAACTTCTCGCGAACTAAAAGTAATATCGAGATAATTATTTTTGATTTAAATCAAGTTCAATCAATATTCCAACTTAGGGAACTGTCCA